>CM014273.1:13075574-13200608 GCA_004135705.1 Alloteropsis semialata | reverse complement strand
TTAACCCTAACTCTAACCGGCCGGCCGGCGGCGGCGGCGCGAGCGGGTCGCGCGCTCGCGCTTCCGCGCGACCTGTCTGTTAATAAACTTAACGTAGTCTATTGATTGCTGGAGTCGAATGAGCCAGATAGGTGAAACGCGTACCGAAACTTTAAGGTCATCCAGAGGAGGACCCTCCTAGAAACGAATCATTTATTACCATGGAAATTACTCTTGCTCATGCCCTTGTACGCTCGCCCTCAGATCCGTTCGGTGCCCTCGATCTCCTATTGAGGCGGTTAGGCCCTATAGCCATGGCGTGGCTCATGCAATCTTGCTCCGGACGCATTGCTATTGAGATTCAACTGGTCGATCGGGGGCTAATCATGGATTCGACACTTGCGA
This sequence comes from Alloteropsis semialata, assembly GCA_004135705.1. Classification (NCBI taxonomy): domain Eukaryota; kingdom Viridiplantae; phylum Streptophyta; class Magnoliopsida; order Poales; family Poaceae; genus Alloteropsis; species Alloteropsis semialata. The sequence goes on along the minus strand of CM014273.1, from coordinate 13,200,224 downwards.
TAATTACTAGTGAGTCAATCATTTAATCGCATTACATATTTCATATTTTGCTTAGCAAGTTAGTTGTGAGATAATTAGATCGCTAGAAGTTTAAACTTTCAATTCTAGTGTCTACTTTTCTTCATAATTCAGGTGTTAGAACGTTGTCCGAGAGGCCGAGAAGCATTTGTTGGGTGCTGGAAAAAGGGGAAAAAAGTGATGATCAATTTATTTAATCGCAACGAGTTCTTTTGTGAAACACTATTGTTGGAGCCGTTGGAGTTCGGTCCCTTATTTTAGCCCATTACACTAATTTTATTTGGCTACTTTTGTAGTGTGTAGTACATGTTATTAAGAAGTGAGCACATGATATTTTATTTTGCGATAATCCTTTTATTGCAAAAGTCTTCTCCTATGCTCGCTCACATTAGACATGTGGTGTGCCCGTGCAAGCCTTTTTTTAACGTTATGTATGAAATATAAATCGATGTAAGGATAGGAGTCCGATTCTTTCTCCCTTCCACGAATGTAATGGACTACTTCCGGTGATGGTTAACCTATTCATCCATGTACTGTACGCGTCAGACCATGAGCCGTTTTGAAGAAGCCACGGTACATCTCTCTCTTTTCCTACGCGGCACGCCTAGGGTGGGCAATGTTGTTGACCTCAGGGCATGGCTAATAATAACGCAGCCGGCCAGCAGGCTGTAAGTGCGCCCATGCGCCCACTGCTGCACCGGCTGTGGGCTGCGAGCTGGCGGTTTTATTTTTCAGGCCCACAAACAACGGATGGTGCGTTCGATTGAGCTAGCGGCAAGCGAAACATCCGATTTTTTTTTTTTTCTTCTCTCTTTCACGTAGGATTTATGGCTGTTTAGTTCGGGAAAAAAGTTTGCGAATTTTACTGTAGCAATTTTAAACTTAAGATTAGGAGGACTAAACATGATCTAATTATAAAACTAATTACACGGATGGGCGGGAAATCGCGAGACGAATCTATTAAGCCTAATTAATCCATCATTAGAGATTATTTACTGTAGCACGACGTTGTCTAATCATGGCCAAATTAGGCTCATTAGATTCGTCTCGCAAAGTTACCGGGGGTTATGGAATGGGTTTTATCATTAACACATGTTTAATACTCCATGCATGTAAGATTCCCTTTGATGAATAGTGAAGTTAGATAAATAGTGAAGTTTAAGGTGAGAACTAAACATGGCCTTAGTCTGTTCACAATCTGCTATAATAGTTGCTCTCGTGGTCCTTCTCCTTCCTCGGTCGTCAACAAACAAAAAGAAATCAAAGAAAATGGCTCGCAGGCTTCGAGCACGCGCCTTTGTCAGAGCTCCACTATTTTTGGTGGACTCCGAGGTTGAAGTCACATGAAAAGCACCGTCGCTTCCCCTGAAACCGAACAAGTTGCAGAGATCCTCGAGGCCACACCACGTACCAAAGCCCGTTCCAGTTCAGTTCCAGCCCCGCAGCAGGGCAGTTCCAGTTCCAACATACACCACGTCCCAACCGCCACGCGCTAGCGCCGGCGTCGATTTCCGCAGATTTCCCTGCGTCTCCGATCCCTTTACGAACTCCATTCAGAAGCCCGATGCCGCCGGCGGCCGCCGCTCACCCGGGGCCGCCGCCGCGCCTGTACCTGAAGACCCACGGGACCAGGGTGGCGAGGCTGCACCTGCTGGACTGGGCCGTGCTGGTGCTCCTCGCCGCGCTCGACGCCGCGCTCAACGTCATCGAGCCCTTCCACCGGTTCGTCGGCGAGGGCATGGCGCCGGGCCTCCGGTACCCGCTCAAGGACAACACCGTGCCCGTCTGGGCCGTGCCGGTGCGTGCGCCTCCGCTTGCGCGGGCGGGCGTGTTGAAATCGACGAGGTATGCGTCTGCGCCGCGTTTCTCTGGGTTGATTGGACCTCGCCGGTTCTCTGCAGGTGGTCGCCGTCGTCCTGCCGGTGGCCATCGTCGCCGGGATATACCTGAGGAGGAGGAACGTGTACGACCTGCACCACGCCATCCTCGGCAAGTTTCTTTGCACCGCCGCCATTTCTCATTCTTGTTTGTAGCTTCTGACACGATCTAGCAGAGCAGGCCTTCTGTTCTCCGTGCTTATCACCGCCGTCCTCACCGACGCCATCAAGGACGGCGTCGGCCGGCCGCGCCCCAACTTCTTCTGGCGCTGCTTCCCCGATGGACTGCCGGTGAGCTCACCCGTTCCATTGGTTCTATAAAGTTCTAAACTTCAGAGTTCAGACTGTGCTCTGTAGTCTGTAGCTGCCTGCCTTCTTCAGAGCAGAGGCTGGCAGTGACACCTCACTAAACGCGACGAGTCTTCTTCTTCGATCAGAGGTACGCCAACGTCACTGGAGAGGTGATCTGCCATGGCGACCCGGCCGTGATCAAAGAAGGGTACAAGAGCTTCCCTAGTGGCCACACTTCGTGTAAGTCCGTCCAGCACTCAAGAATCGGCCGTTTCCATTTGCTGCATTCCGTCGAACACTGAACACTGGGGCCTCAATGCAGGGTCTTTCGCCGGGCTGGGCTTCCTGTCCTGGTACCTGGCCGGCAAGATCAAGGCGTTCGACCGGGGAGGCCACGTCGCCAAGCTCTGTATCGTCGCCATGCCGCTGCTCCTCGCGGCCATGGTCGCCGTGTCGCGGGTGGACGACTACTGGCACCACTGGCAGGACGTGTTCACCGCCGGAGTCCTCGGTGCGTTCTCGTCTCGGTTCGATTCGTTTTGGATTGCCTCCTGTCCATTGCTATTTGCTGCTGCCAAGATCTTCTGGTTTCTGAAGATGGCACTGTCAGTGAGTCAGTCAGTCACGCTTGCTCGCTGTAATTCTGCGCCTGCAGGATTGGTGGTCGCGTCGTTCTGCTACCTGCAGTTTTTCCCACCGCCCTCCGGTGACCAAGGTATGATATTTGCTAGGATTGTAGATGCATTCAGATTCATCAGACTAGAACACTCTTTGTTCTCAGATCAAAGCGCCTTCATCTGTTTTGATCTACCATTGTCCATTGACATCGTTTTCTGTCTGAACTTTCAATACTATATCTTATGTCTCTTTTTTCTGAATGGACACAATGCTAGATAACTGATGCTGTTGCCGGTCGGATTTCAGGATTCTGGCCTCATTCCTACTTTGAGCACATGCTTACCCTCGAGGGCGAGATCGAAGTGCAGAGAGCGGCAGGCGGCTCGAGTCGCCACCTGACACTTGACTCCTCCCCTGACCGTGCTGGAATGGACATGAGAACCAATAGCCAAGCATTTGACGCCATGGAATCCGGCCGTAGTAGACCTTAGTTAGTGACAGAATGCTACTGTTTTTTTAAATTATTTCAAGCAACTGTATGCTAGTTATAGCGTGGATGATCATAGCCTCATCGTAGGCATCTCGGCCGTCAGATTTTGATGAACCTTTCTATTTTTGGATAAAGAAATTTGACGAACTTGGTTAGAACCTACTTACAGTGCAGCTACATCAGGGTTCTGACTATGTCATCGGCTACCCCATTTCAAGCAAAATTGTGCTACTGTCTCAGTTCTTCGGTCCAGAGGACGCCACAGGCTTCATATGCAGGAGGGAGGGACGAGCGTGCCGCCGACCACGCCGCCGGCGACGTGCGCGCACTGCGACTGGGTGGCGACGCCGCGCTTGACGTAGCGCAGGTCGATGTCCCTGAGCTCCAGCCCCTGGCACGGGCTCGCCTCGCTGCACGACAGCTTCACGGCCACCTGCGTCGCCGACACGCCCCGGATGTTCCTGAACTTGACGTCGCTGATCCTCACCGCCGACGGCCGCTGCCCCTGCACGCCGGGCACGCCGGCGATCGAAACCTTGAGCATTTTGTTCGCATCGATAGATGGGTCAGCAGGAGACCGAATGAGTTTGGTTCTGACCGATTCGCGGCAGGAGGCGTAGGGGCAGTACTCCTGGTCGATGATGATGGGGTTGCGGACCCTGCGCATGACGATGTCCTCGAAGACGAGGCCGGACACGGCGGTGGGGCGGGAGCCGCCGCGCCACGTCTTGATGCGGACGCCGTTGGCCGTGCCGGCGATGGTGCAGTTGGCCACGCGCAGCCGCCGAACGTCCTCCTCGCCGGGGTACCGGCCGAGGCTGCCCACGCTGATGCCGTGCCCGGGGCCGCAGGTGACGCCGGACACCACCACGTCGGAGGTGCCGGGCCCCACGGAGACGCAGTCGTCGCCCGTGGCCACGGCCGAGTCGGTGACGCGCACGTCGGAGGAGCCCTGGATGTGCACGCCGTCCGTGTTGGGGCTGTCGCGCGGCGCCCGGATGCTCACGCCGTGGATGCGCACGCCGTGGCTCCCGGCCACCGTCACGTGGAAGAACTTGCTGTCCAGCGACGTCACCCCCGTCACCGTCGCGTTCCTCACGCGCCCGAGCTTGATGGACTGGATCAACCAAAAAAATGGATCAATCGGAGCCGTCCATCGTTTGATCGAACGGCCAGCGATCGTGCGTGGAGCTGGCCGGACAGGCTGCGACGCTCTATATAAGCTGGCCGCCGGAGTGCCGGACCCGGGACTCACGGTGGGGAGGAGCTTGCAGTCGCGTTTCCTGGGGCACTCGTTGAGAGGCCACGCGGTGGCGCCGCGGCCGTCGAAGGTGCCGCCGCCGGTGAGGAGCAGCCCGTCGACGCTGGAGAAGTGGACCCACTCGCGGCAGCCGCGGAAGGCGTTGAGGCCGGCCGGCGCGCGGAGGACGCCGGCGACGCGCACCTCCATGAACCCCTTGCACGGGCCGCGGAACACCAGCGGGTGCAGCAGGTAGTCTCCGCCGCCCCTGGGGACCACGACGGCGGTCCTTCCGGGCGTCGCGCACGCCTTCATCCACGCCCTCAGGAACGCCCTGGAGTTGTCCGTCTTGCCGTCCGCGACCGCGCCGAAGTCCGTGACGTTGAACACCGGGCCAGGTCCGGCGCCGGCGACGACGTCTGCTGCGAGCCGCGTCGCCATGGCTAGAAGAAGCAGAGCACCCAAGCGCGACGCCATGGCTGCCGGGTGCCGGGCCGCCTCTGGAAGGGAGAAGCAAGGGGTCATGATGCATTGCGCAGAGCATGATTTATGGGAGTACGTAGTATAATGATCCAAAATTTTCTAGCATTTGTCCTGAACGAATTCTTGGAACTGCATATAGTTGTGTGGATGTTGTCTGTTACTGCCAGGCAGCTGCTCTTGCCATGAGCACCAGTCTTTACCTTGTTTCATGGCTGATTGGTCCAAGTAGGTAGGAAATATAAGCCGATCTAGGCTGTCATGTAGAAAGTGCCATTTGATCAAGAAAGAACGTGGGGAAAATCCTTGCAATTTGCAACGTGGGAATTTCCTGATGAGCAAAATAAGCTTTTATCACTTTCTTTTTTTTTAACAAAACATGGTTTTAAAATAAAAAGACACGATAAATCTAAGCCGCGCCCATGGCACGCTTGTGATCTTCTAATGCACAAAATCTAGTTTCAAAGAGTAAAAATACCATACAAAAGTTTCATTCTAAGGAATACTTACATGATTGAAAAACAGCTTAAAAAATTTAACACTTCTCACCTTTTTATCTTTCTTCTGACATACATATAAGTTTTAGAAAAATAAAGTCTTCTGCAAATGGAAGATTGATAATGCAGCGAGCGACTTCGCCAAGCGGCATTTTTTACACACTCTGATCCATTATTTATTGCTTGTCCTATGCAAACAAAACCAAAATAACCAAAGAAGCATTGGTGATTTGAATTATATATATAATGAATTAGGGGTATAAGCTACAAAAAATGGAGAGTTTTTACTGCATAAGTCATGCATAACAAGCACTTCTCTATGTAACTTTTCTTATTACAAATCTTTATAGAGAAATATTAGACATAATGTTTGTAAAAAAACTTGTATATGTAAATTTTGAAAGTTCACTAAAAAATTGTTAGCCTAACTTGCATATTGAAAATATATGAAACTTATTACATAACTTATACAAATAACTCACATGGATTTTTTTAGCATAATAGTTTATAAACAAATAATCATGTACACATCCTGCATGCATTTATGATTATAGCTGATTTACAATCGAATTAGAGTTAATTCACATAAGAGTTACAATTAGTTTCTTTGTAATTTTAGTAATGATGAATTTAGGTGCTAGAGCACTTGATTTATTTTTAATTAACCAAACATCATGTGTGAATCCCAACACTGGCGTCGAATTCAACTATGGACAGTTCTCAAACATAACTGCTCCTTACAATATTTGTGAAGAGAACCTAGAAATCATATAGCAACAGGTTGAAGCAATTTGGTCCCAGTTTTCGTCCATTCATGGATGGCTAACAAGCACTAGTTATACATGCATAGTGTTATATGTCTAGCTCACAAAAAAAGGAAAACAAAAACAAAAATCGGGGATCGAGTACATGGAGTAATCCATTAGCGCTTTACTACATTCATCCATTGTGATACACATTATGATTTGATGTCTCTTGACTCAATCATGAGAGAAATCAAGAAATCTAAAGAGATCAAGGCCAGCGCAGATTTGTTCAATCTGCGGTTGTCTCTTGGTGAGCATGCATGTGGCTGGAAGCAAGGCAATGTAGTAGGTGGTAGTAGTTAGCATGCATGAATGCAGTGGATGGTGAAGGGTGATGGCTTAGAAGGATGAGAAGGACGTGATGGACATCAACGTCAAGGACTTCGCGCTCAAGAAGTCCACCAAAGGCCTCCAGATCAAGGCGTACGAGGATGCCAACTAGGTGCTCACCGCCTCCAAGATCCACTATGGAATGTCAAGATGGAGGACGCCACAACTGATGACCCCCTATGCTAAGAAAAGTAGAAAATAACCTCTTCTTTTTGAACTGCCATATAATCCAAATGATAGCCATGCATAATTCACCATTTGTAGGTTACTCCTAATCTTGCCATCAATACATCCATAGAGAGATAACTTTAGTAGTTTGACAATCATGAAATCTACAAGGCTCAACATCGGGTGTGGATCCAGACTGGTGAGCTTCGTGTACTTGAGGGTGATGAGCTAGGCCCTGTTTGTTTGAGCTTTTTGGCACATTTTTAGACTGCTAGCTTTTTAGATGTGCAAAAGCCGGATGACTCCAAAAGCCAGAAGTTAAAAAGCTCATAAAAAGAGGCTTCTGTCCTAAGACACATGCAGCCTAAATCCCCAAATCTATTATCCATATGTGGTGCACTCCATAGCTAAGTTTCTTTGCTTGGCTCTTTTTGGTGGATCGACTGAACACAAGAATAACACTAAGATGTTGCAATTACAATATGCAATCATTTGTTCAGTTCATGATCTACAACAATGAAATTGAGGAAGACACAGAACATATTTTATTTGAATGTCCATTTGCATTTGGTCATTGTGTTAGCTTGCATTTTATCTGGACAAATGCAGAAGATACCCATGACCACATAATTTCCACAAGACATACCATGCAATAACTATCCATAGATAAGCTAGATTGATAAATTTGATTGAGTTGTATAATGTTAGGTTTATCCACAATTTTTAGATACAAACTTTCTAGATAAGTGTAACATTCTAGTCCTACAACATCTTGTTTCAAATCTGTATCTCAGACATTGTAATAATATGGGCCCACATGGATCGGGTGTCGATTATTACCATTTTGAACAAATTAGCATGTCAATTTCTTTGCCATGTGAGTGAAGGAGGAATTTTCTTATGGTAATTGTATGTTGCATTTTTCGAAGCATTCTTTATCATGGTGTTTCTTTAAATCATAAGGAAATCCAATACTATTTTCTATATTTTTTGGTTGAGTAGTTGTTTATCAATTGTATTTTACATGATCGTTTATTCATACTTTTTCTTATCATTTTTTATGTAGGTCAAACTACTAACTTTCATTAAGTTTTTTATTGGAATTTGGAATTTATTAATTGTGTTTTACATGGACTCTATATTCAAGTATTTTAGTTTCCGTTTCATATGAAAGTCCAATTATTGTTATATTGTAAATATCAATTCCAAATTTACTATTTATTAATCATAGTAGATTTATACTCTTTGGTTCAGTATATATGGTTAGAACATAATAAATTCCAATAGTGTAAGTTTTATTTTCTTCTAAGTTTGTTTAGGGACCAAACTACTAACTTTTCATATTTTTTTGGATTCAACGATAATTTCATAAATATACATGATCATGCTTATGCAAAGAGTTGGAGAAAATTTATATCTGAACTTAATACTATAGAAGGATCTAACACTTAAACTTTTGGACCGAAAATTCATGCAGTAGGTATTATAAGCATATAAGAAAAGGAAAAAAAAATCATGTTTTTTGAAGCCTATTGACATATGCATTTATATTTATAGTTAGTTTGTATTTGAATTAGAATTACATTACACATGAGTTGAATTAGTTTTCTTTGTAATTATTTAGTAATGATAAATTCACGTGCTAGATCACGATTATAATTTAAAATATCCTAAGCTGCATGTGTCTTAGGACCGCTGAAAAATTAAATCACATATTTTTTCTCTTTTCTTTTATTTTTTCTTTTGTTCTTATTATAGGGCTTTGCTAAATCGATGGTATTTGTGAATCCAACATAACATGTGAATCCAAATAATGGGCAATAAATTTAATAACCTGTTCTCCTTCTTCTTTCGTTCCTTTTTATACTTATTATAGGTACATGCTAAACATTGGGCACTGAATTCAAGTGCATATAATGTGCTATGTCTAGCTCATAAAAAAAGAGAATAGAAACAAAAATCAGCATGACTCGGCGATTACATGGAATTAGTACATCATCAGTGTTTGACAACATTCATTCATATTGCCACACATTGTTATTCAATGTCTCCTGACTCGATCTCGAGAGAAATCAAGAAATCTAAAGAATATCCAGGTTGGATTTTCTTGATCTGCCGTTGTGTTTTCTCGTCATGAGCATGCATGCAGCTCGAAGCATGGCGATGCTGTAGGTGGCAGTAGCTAGTTGGCATGCAAGAACGAATATAGTGGATGTCTATGTGGGTGATTGCGGGGAAAATTTTGCATGGCATGTAGATATATCATATATGGCTGATGGATTAGAAGCAGGCGAGCTCCTTGAGACAGCCGGTGGCGGTTCCCTTGGCATTGGTGCAGACTGCCATGGTCTTATTGTTGGTGCCGCTGTACTCGACCTTGACGTTGTCCATGGTGACGCCGCTGCAGGGGATCTTGTCGGAGCAGAGGAGGCTGACGGCCTCTGGGGTGGAGGAGGTGCCGGTGATGTTCTTGAAGCTGACGTCCTTGACGGTGACTTTGGAGGCGCCGCTGGCGGTGCAGATCTTGTTGGGGCAGTACTTCATGTCGATGATGATGGGGTTTGCGGCGTCCTCCATCTTGATATTCTCGTAGTGGATCTTGGAGGCGGTGAGCACCGAGTTGGCATCCTCGTACGCCTTGATCCGGAGGCCGTTGGTGGACTTCTTGAGGGTGCAGTCCTTGACGTTGATGTCGGTCACGTCCTTCTCGTCCTTGTACCTCCCCAGGCTTCCGATGCTGATGCCGTGGCCCGGGCCGCATGTGACACCGGTGATGTTGACCTTGGTGCTCCCCGGGCCGATGGAGATGCAGTCGTCGCCGACGCCGATGACCGTGTTGATGATGCTGATCCCGGATGAGTCGCCCATGTGGATGCCATCTGTGTTGGGGCTGTCCCCTGGCGCGGACACCGTCACGTCCTTGACTACCACATCCTTGCACTGGAATATGTTCATGTGGAAGAACTTGGAGTTGAGCAACGTGATTCCGGACACCTCGCCCTTGGTGATGTAGTCCAGCACCAGCGAGTTGGGCAGGATCTTGCAGTCGTACTTTTTGGCGCAGGAGTTCTTGCTCCACACGGCCGGGCCCTGTCCGTCAAGCTTGCCCTTGCCGGTGATCACCAGGTTGTCCACCTGCTTGATCTCGATCCAGTTGCCCTTGTACAGGCTCAGGTCCGTGGACGCCAGCAGGTTGCCGTCCACCTGGATGGTCACTTCGCCCTTGCATGGGCCCGAGAAGTTGAGGGGGCCGCACAGGTAGTCGCCCTTGGGGATCAAGATCGTCTGCTTCCCGCTGCCGCCGCACGCCGACGCCCACGCCGACACCAACGCCTTGGTGCTGTCCGTCTTGCCGTCGCCGGAGGCCCCCAGCTTGGTGATGTCGCATGACCCACCGGGACACGCAGCGCCGTCCCCGGCCGGAGCCGAGGAGCTGTCCTTCTTCGACGCCGGGGCATCCTTCCCGGCATGCACGGCGCAGACCAGCGCCAGGAGGAAGAGGGCTCTCATCACGGTGAACGCCATTATTTTGAATTTGTGTCTGTTGCATCTCTCACTGGTAGCTTCGGCCTATATATATATACATTCTGCTCACGGCCTTGTCGCTGCTATGTTTGTGGCATGGTCGTCTGGGATTTGCTATTTCTAGACCACCCACCTCCATCTCTCGCTCGTCCTCAACTTCCTCTATTGCTTCACCAAACAATTGGCTATTGTTTTGGTCTCAAGTTTTTTTTGGCTATTTTATTTCAGAAGTACTAAGCAAGAAAGGAAGCATTTTGCCTCGCCAGCTTCTTTCTGACATAGGAAGTACTCGGATCGATCCTTTTGCCTCCAAGAATGCAGCAATGCCACTCCGCTTCCCTCTACGGCTCTACCTGCATTGCTCGTCCCTTTTCCTTGGCACCAGCGTGCAACCTCATCAGTTAGTTCCGTGCAACCACCAACACTCCCTGCATTTCTCCTTTTTGGCATCCAATTTCACCTGTGCCCTGCCTTCCTTGCAAATACTAGATGAATTCACCGCGCGTTACTGCGGGAGTGCAGGGACACCTTTGCTATGAGATTGAAAATTGTAATTTCATAATTTAGTGGGGATGATATAGTGGTAAATGACGTGGACAACTTTTCACTTAGTGGATGATGATGTGGATAGTTTGCATGAAGAACTTTAAGGATGGTGGTTTACACTTAGTGGGTGATGATGTGTATAGCTTGCATGAAGAGCTTTAAGGATGGTGGGCTGTTAGAGAGTATGAACTATATAGATATATAAGATAAGATTTGATAGTCGGATCCACCGCGGCTTTCCTAGATGCCCTTGCCTCTCTACCAGACTACTACCCGTCTTACATGCAGCGGACCCCGATTGTTAAAGGTGTGTTTGGTTGATAATGGGTCGACCTCACTTTGTCTTGCATTTAGTTTGGAGACATAAGAGATTTGTCCAACCCTAGACAGGGATGTACCAAATGGATGCAAGATGTACCATCCCTCTGAAACCATTTTAGACTAATCATGATCAATAATATAACTCAATATCCTAGCTATCATCTCATGAACAACAACGGAAAGATGTAATCTCCAGCAAACATAAGCAAAATACATGACCATCTTCACCTCGCGCTTGTGTAGCTTCTCTTTGCATTTGTTCGGGAAGGCGCCGCCCCCCCCGACGATAACGTTGACCTGGCGGTCGGCCTGTTGGAACTCGCCGTTAGCTCCGCGTCTGGGGGCCTCGTCTCACTCCGCTGGTCGGCGCTCGTCGTCATGGTGACGTGGAGCGTCGCGATGAGGTGGCCCATCGCGATGGCAGTCATCACCATGGCGATATTCATCGCGACGGTCGCGGTCTTCCCTTCGGCGGTAATCGTCACAGCGGTAGTTGCTATAGCGGCCGCCGTTGTTGTTGTTGTAGCGTTGTTTCTTAGTCGGTTGCATGACACCGAGTTCTTTTAGCAGCGCGTGGCAATGGCGAAGGGTGTGCTTCGCATCCTTGTGAAAGGGACACTAGTCATTAAGGGTGTCATGGAACTCTTCTGGGAGGAACCTGGATTCCACCCACCCTGCTCCTTCCGTTACGGCCACCAGGGGCTCGGGGTCTGTCCTGCACCCACGGGGTGCTTCATGGCGCTTTGATTTTTCCAGACGGTCGTCGTCTCCCTAGCTCTTATGCTTTCCTTTGAACTGGGCTTGTTCATCTTCATCGGCTCGAGCCTCAAGGTTGACTACATCCATTAGCTGATCGACCGTCTTTGGGTCGACTTTGAAGAGCGTGCGAAAGAGGGTGTTGCCAATGAGGCCGTGCCTGAACGCATCGATAACGTTGTGATCCTCGACGTCGGTAAGCTTGTTGCGATTGTCGAAGAAGCGATTGGTGTAGTCGCGGAGGCTTTCCCCCTTCCTTTGCTTAACGTTGTCCAGGTCAAACTTGGAGCCGAGGCAAGCGTAGCTGGCCTGGTAGTTCTTGGTGAAGGCTAGACAGAGGTCTGCCCAGCTGTCAATGAGGGAGGCCCTCAAGCCATAATAGCGTCTCTTTGCCCAACATCACAGGGAAGTAGGCGGCGGCTTGGTCGTTAGAATCGTGGGCAGCCTTGACTGCCGTGTGGTAGGTTTTCAGCCAGAACTTGGGGTCGGAGCGACTGTCGAACTTCTCGACCTGTGCTGGCTTGAAGGAGTCGGGCCATTGTACGGCTCTGAGCCGGGCGGAGAAGGCGGCGAAACAGTCAAAGACGTCGTCTTCATTGTCACAATCCTCCCGCTCGTGACGGGGTGGTCGGCCGTGCTCGGCTCGGGACCGGGCGTTGCCGTATCGCTGGGGCATGAACGCTGGTTGTCCCGCGGAGGGCCATAGCGGAGGTTGTATTGTTTGGGTTCCATGAGTTCATGGACCGCGCGACGTTCCTCCTCTTCTGCTGTTGCGTTGCTGTTCTCCGATACTGGTTGGCGATCTGGTCGGCCGTAATCCCGATCGTAACGTTCACGATGCTCGAGTTCGGCCGCATTGCGCTCGCGATGACGGGCGTTGAGGTCGCCGTGGATGTCACGGATGTGGTCCTCAGACGATCCCGGAGGTCACCGTCTTGCCTGTCGGCCGGTCAGTTATGTCGCCTGGCTCATGCGCGCCTGTCGTCATGTTCTTGATGACGAGCTTGGCGATGATCCACATTGCCCAGGTTACGCCTCTCGTTGTCGTCTTCAAAGTTGTTCTGTGCCACTTCTTCATTGACGACGGGGAGTGGGGGATTCCTCTGGCGAGGGTGTCCCCTATCCGATCTGCTATGGGCAGAGCGGTAGCTGGCAGAGCGAGCTGAGTTGGTTCGGCCAGATCTAGATCTAGATCGGTATGAGCATTTGACATGTTCCTAGGCGGCCTTCAAGCGTGCCCTGGCATGTCACACCTCCGGGGTGTCGGCCATGTGCTCCAATTCGGTGAACATGGCCTCAATGTTGGCCTGCGGTGTGCGAAAAGCTCCATAAGCTCCCACGAATGCTCTATCAAGGTTGACTGGGTTCACACCACGTGGCCCCCGAGCGGCATGTGGTTGTCTTGCTGGCGCTCTAGGAGCCACCTCTTTCGGGGCCACAGCTCCAGCTGCAGCTTCTGCATCTTCGACTGCCACCGGTGGGTTCTGGACATCTTCATTACATCGGCGAGCTCGATCGGCGTTACGCTCATGGCGCCGATCTCTATCCGAGTTGGTTTCTCCATCCAGGGTGGCCTGATCTTCGGAAATGAAGACTTCACGTCCCGGAGGTGTGATGTAGCTGGAGTCGGTGTTCTGATCAGCCGTGGCCTTTAGGAGCACAGTTGTAGTGACCTGGAACTCTCCGCAGTCCGGGGACTGGGTGGGTTCAGGTGGGATCTCAGATTGGATCTGAGACATGTTCTTACATAGCTGCGCCGAGTAAACCGTCGACGCATTGCGGAGTTGGAGCGGGAGCCGATTGCGGGGTCGGCGCAGGGCCTCCTCCGACATGGCGATGCATTCGGAGATGGTGTCCTAGACACGATCTAGCCCTACAAGGAGCTCGTCGGGGGCTGGGAGTCTACTTGGAGAAGCCAGGTTTGGGACCTGTCATGGAGCGCCATTGCATCAAACCGCTGCTGGAGCGGGGTGACGGTCGGCGACGGGATCTCCGGGGTGGGTGGCACGGAGCCGATTGACGTCATGGTGTCGAGCGACACGCTGGAGTTGGAGGCAGTGAAGTTGATCTCGGCGAAAAAGTTGATGCCCCCGAGATGCTCAGGGCAATCCTTGAGGCTTGCAGAGAAGATGACATGACGACGATCTGCCATCGAGCTAGCTGTTATTGCTCTACGATCGCCTCTACCTGGCACGCCAACTGCCAGATTTATCATCCGGCAGTCCACATGGGGGTACCCAAGTGGTTGATTTGTAGGCAAGGGTGATCACGAAGCTAGGGAGCTTGAGGTAACATAGGAGACGCAAGGTTTATATAGGTTCGGGCTACCCGGAGGTATATCACCCTACGTCCTGTGCTCGGTGATTTGGAATTGATCTGCTCGGCGAGGTTCTAGAGAACAACGGCGAGTCTGTGGTTACAAGATGGAAAAAGAAAATGAGATGCCCCCGAGGAGTCGTCCTAGGCCGCTTTATATAGGCCGACGGCCTAGGGTTTACAAGTCGGTTATCCTTAATCGTATCTGGCTACAACTAGGAAACTAATCTGATCAGGTTACAGCATGATCTCCGTGATCCTCGAGCGAGATCCAAGTATCTTGCCGCGCATGTTATGGGTCAAGTCTTCATCAGTCTTATCCGTCAAGTCCGGAGATCCTCGTGGGCCGGCCCTGGGTCGGCCGACACCATTGTCAGATGTGGGCCTAGGCCGACTGTCTACCATGTCGGTATTGGGCCCAGGGGTACCCATATCCCACAACAATTACTTTGTCTAACAGCCCCGTGCTCGTCTCCTAATCATAATTGAGCAAGGTTTAGATTGTGCTTGAAATTCTCCAGTTGCTTTGTAGTCCGCACCTCTGTGAACCCACCAGCAACCTGATCTGAATTGACCTCCAAGTTGTTTTGGTTACTCGTTCCCTAAAATGATAGTCAACATCTATATGTTTAGTGGTGCCTAGTGTCACAAAGTTCCTGATACGACCGATCGAGGAACAGTTCAGGGAACATGTGCCTTGTTTGGTTTTCTAGCATCTAGCATTGCTAGGAGGGAATCTTTCTTGCATGGAGTACTAAATGAAGTCTATTTGCAAAACCTCTTCACGGATGAGCATCACTTTTCGAGACCAATCTAATGAGCCTAATTAATCGATGATTGGCTACAGTGATGCTACAGTAACCATCCTCTAATCATCCTCTAATCATACGGTCAAAGGCCTCATTAGATTCTTCAGGGTTCCTAGTGCAGGGGTTCTGGAGTTAGTTTTGTAAAATACCTTTATTTAATACCTTTAATTAGTGGTCAAAGTTGTGAACAGTATCTAGCGCTGGAAAACCAAACGGGGCCATGGATCGATACTTTCTGTTCTCCTGGTACAGAGAGGACATGCATCTTTGGAATGCTGGTACAAAATACTGGAACGTGGACCAACTATATTGGTTGGTTCACGATAATTAGGAAGGATCCGTCCGATGCAACGTTCATCAGTTAGTTCTAGTAACAAAATAATTTAGTCCACGGCCAAATTACAATCAGAAAATCAAGCATGCAGTCAAAACAAAAATATGGCCTTGGTTCCAAGCAGGTAGTGTTATTCATGTGTCTTGTATGACTCAATCTTAATCCTACTATAGATGAAACTATATGACTTGACGATGAGACAATTTAATTTTCTCTTGCAAAATTTGCCTTCAGTACTATGTTAATCATGTTCGCTGTGCAGAGGGAGAATTGTATCATTGTGTACCCGTTTCTCGATTGAGGACAGTGAACCCGGGAACGTGGAACACCACTCCGTACCACGTTCCACGTTCCGTGTGACACTGGTCCTACCATATAAATAGCTCTGGCGTTAAGTTAAATCACCATGCTCTATTCCCTTGATCTGCCCATCCATGTGCCCCAGTCCTTTTATCATCTATCCTGACCTCTTAGCATGTCATCAAGATTCAATTTTCAGTCAGTATATTAACTTTATCCTTATCCCTATGTCCACTACTACCCAGCTCATGTAACCTTCGTTTTCATCCCACAATTGACTATCCTACATTCCTATTTGGGTAACTTATGAGCCGCCAAAACGCTTCCTTTCTAGCTTACAACATACTCCCTCCATTCTCTTATGATAGTCTCATTTCACCTTGGCACAATGACCAAGAAAAAGAAACTTTCTTGATGAGGCACCAGTCATTTTTACAGAGAAGTTACTCTGCACCAGAATCGAAACAGCCATTTATGACAGATCTAATGTTACAATTCAAATGAGACTATTTAAAAAAATTGTTTTTGAAAATATGATGATCAAAAGAGAATGGAGGGAGTACTTCTGAAATAAAATAGCCAAGTGTTGTTGGTACGTACGTGAGGCGATGGAACGGGAAGAAACTTGAGGACGGGAACAAAGCATTTTGTCTGAAAAAATATGAAATAGCCAAGTGTTTGGTTTTTTCCATAAGGGCTTAGCCCGAATTTCATTACCAGAGATAACGAAATCACAACAGTTCAACCAGTCATCCGAAACAGCTCACGCAAGCCATACAGTTCCACAAACGCACCACACCACAGGGTGGCCAACTACCAGAAACTAAAAACCCCACCAAAACCACAACGATTCAAGGGCAAAACGCAAACGAACTCCGACCCAACTGAGCAAAAACTATACACGACAAACTCCTACTACAAAGAAAGCCGCACAAGCTGAACAATCCGGACCAACTTCCACATTCGCATCCCCTTCATTACAGGATTAAGACTGTCCCGTTCAACACTGTCCACCTTCATCACTGGATTAAAACTGTCCCATTCTCCTCCTCAGCCTGAACTGGATGGAGCGATATCGCCGTTGCACGCAAGGCTTCAGCACCCTTCTCCAGAGTCTTCCTGTCTTCGTCAGCCTGGAGTTCTGCCCAATATAAGAGAAACGATGAAGCATGACAAATGATCTCTGTAGGAGATCTAATTTGCTTATTTTCAAAGCACACTAAATTCCTAGCTTTCCAAATTGCCCAGCAAACGCCAGCAAGGCCAGTCATAACTAACTTTCCCCCATTAGGCAAAAACTTCCTAGTCCAGTACCAGAATTGTTCAAAAGAACTGGGACGGCAGTCCGCATTCACAGTATAAGCTACCAAACTCCACACAAATTTTGCCATAGAACAATCAAAGAATAAGTGCTCCACACTTTCATTTTCCGAACAGAACATACATTTACTACAACCTTTCCAATTCCTTTTTGTCAAATTATCCTTAGTTAAAATAGCATTCCTGCTTGTTAACCACATGAAAATTTTTATCTTCAAAGGAATTTTAGCTTTCCAGATGTTTTTGTGTGGTTCCTCCAGCTCACTGGCACAAAGATGTTTATACACAGATTTAACAGTGAACTGGCCCTTGCTCTCCCAGGCCCATTTTGGTTGGTCCCTGGAGTCATTGAGCGCAAACACCCTTAAGCAGTCATTTAGAATCCTCAGATTATTTTGATCGTATTCATCAAGCCATCTTCTAAAAGAAAGCCTCCAGGCATTGGAAGCCATGTCATTTACAGAGCACCTCTGATCATTACAGATGTTGTACAGCCCAGGAAATCTATCTTTAAGGGGTGTAGTACCACACCAGGCATCTTTCCAGAAGTCTGTTGATTTACCATTCCCTATCAACATGATTCTCCCTCTTAAGTAAATGTCTTTTGATTTCAGCAAGTCATTCCACACAGGAGAATTTGACTGCTTATACTTAAGGTCTTGCAAACTATTATTTTTCACATATTTCTTTCTAACAATCTCCTGCCACATTCCTTCCCCTTTTTCAATCTTCCACCACCATTTACAGAGCAAACTCAAATTCAGTTTTCTTAAATCATGAATCCCCAACCCCCCTTTCCTTTTTGGTAAACAAATTTTACACCATTTGACCAAATGGTACTTTCTCTTAGTACCTCCTCCTTGCCAAAAGAATCTTTTTCTCGTTCTGTCTAGCCTTTTGATGATTGTTTTCGGTAGTAAATACATAGACATACAGTATATAGGTATGCTACTCAGGCAGGCATTAATCAACGTTAATCTCCCACCAATGGACAGAGTACCCCCTTTCCAACCATCCAGTCGTTTTAGTAATTTTTCATCCAATATTAACCAGTCCATTACATGAAGCCTGGATCCTGAAACAGGGACCCCTAAATATTTGATAGGCCAAGACCCACTGGCACAATTGAACAAATTTGAGTATAATTCAGATTTCTCCTCATCTTGACTCACCATGATTACCTCACTTTTATTAAAGTTTATCTTCAGCCCAGAAAGTTCCTCAAACATATATAGCAGAAACTTCAGGTTTCTAGCTGACTCAAACTCATCTTGTAAGCAAAGGATTGTATCATCCGCATATTGCAAAATTGCCACCCCATTTGGTATGTATTCCGGTATCAAACCTTTAATCAGCCTATTTTCCTGGCTCATGTTTATCATCTTGGCCAGTGCATCAGCAGCTATATTGAATAGAAGGGGAGACAAAGGATCCCCTTGACGCACTCCTTTCCCACATTTGAAATATTTCCCATATTTATCATTTACTTTCACCGAGAGAGTTCCACTAGTCATTACTTCCCAAATCCAGGAACACCACGTTTCATTAAAACCGCGTTGCTTTAAACACTCCATCAAGAAATTCCAACTTATCTTGTCATAAGCTTTTTCGAAATCTAGTTTTAAAATAAGCCCATCCTTTTTCTTTTGTTTAGTGTCATGCAATATCTCATGCAAGCACATGATTCCATCCATTATGTTTCTACCTTTGAGAAAGGCATTTTGAGACTTATTAATAATTCTGCACAGCACATTCTCCAGCCTCATCATTAGGGCCTTAGTGAAAATTTTATAAACAACATTTAACAAACAGATCGGCCTGTACTGCTGGATTTTGTCAGCTTCTTTGGTCTTTGGCAATAAGGTTATGGTTCCATAGTTCAATCTTCCAATATCCAACCTTTTTTGATGAAAATCCTCAAACATATTAAGTAAGTCACCCTTCACTACTTCCCAGCATTTTTGATAGAACTCTATAGGGAGATGATCTGGTCCTGGTGCAGTGTTCTTTTCCATGTCAAAAATCACTCTTTTTATCTCTGACTCTGAAAAAGGGTTTATTAACATTTCATTCTCTTCATTTGTACCTTTTCTCCTGCAGACCAACACTGATCATCCAAAACTAGTGTTGGGCAACCAGAGGGCCCAAACAGATCAGAGTAGTATTGTGTGGCAATGTTTAGCAGTTTCTTTTCATCTTCCACCAATTCACCCTCATGTTGTAAACTAAGGATCTTATTCTTTCTCCTTTTTCCATTAGCCACCCTATGGAAAAACTCAGTATTGTTATCCCCTTTGAGGATCCATCTTGAATTGGATCTCTTGTACCAATAAATTTCTTCATCAGCCAGGATTTTTAGAAGAGCATCTTGTATAAAGGCTTTCCTCTCTAAAAGGTTGGCAGGGAGACAATGGAATTCCTCCATTTCCTCCAATTTAGCTAGTTCTTCTTTAAGGATCTTCTTGTATTTAGCATTATGTCCCCTTAAATGAGCACCCCATCCTTTTAAGAACTTCTTAACTCTTTTTATTTTTATGCACCAAACCTCCACAGCACTCTTTGCTCTTACCTCATCCTCCCATATTTCAGAAATTTTATTCAAAAAATCAGGGTGATCACACCAACTAGTTTCAAAACAAAATTGCCTGTTTTCTCTTTTGCCTTCTTGGTCTGTACACAACAACAGAGGGTTGTGATCAGACATATATCTAGGAATCTTCCTTAAACTTGTCAGAGGAAAAATAGCTTCCCATTCTTTGCTCATTAAAACTCTGTCTAGTCTTTCCAAGGTTGGGTCTTCCTGGTTGTTAGACCATGTAAATTTCCCACCTATCAAATCCAAGTCCCTCATTTCATATGTGTTAATAATATAATTGAACAAATCTGTATATTTGTTTCCATGAAAATTCTTATTCTTTTCTGAACTATACCTCAGAATATTAAAATCTCCACCAATGAGGGTGGGATTGGAAGACTCAGCACATAACTGAGATAATTCCAAAAGGAAATCCTCCTTTCCTTCCTCTTGAGCAGGCCCATATACCATTATTACTGTCAACATTTTTTTTGTCTTTTTCTCAAGGATGTTTGCCATAACAAAATAGGAACCTTCACTAAAAGAACTTACCTCAAAAGTGTCAGATTTTATTCCACATAGAATACCCCCGGCTCTGCCCCTAGAAGGGAGCCAGTGCCACTCAAAGTTTTTATTTGGGTCTATCTTCCTGAAAAACTTATCAGTGTACTTTTTCATTATAGTCTCTTGCAATCCAATGAAATCCACCTGATGATCTTTGACTAAGTCCTTGATGCAAGAACCCATACCCTTCTTCCCCACACCCCTGCAATTCCAAAAAACTCCTATCATTTTGAATTTTTTTTGAACTTAAACCCTCTCCTGAGATTATATCCAGAGCTAATCATGGATATTTCTCCTTCAGATAAAGACTCCCTCTCAGTAGGAGGGGGATTCTTTATACTGGTATTATGAGAATTCTTTTCTTTCCTCTTGATCAATCTTTTCTTTTTTTTACTAGAGACTTTCACAAAACCCTCAATATCAGAATCATCAGAATGCCACCCAATTAGTTTAATCTCCTCCAAGGGGAGATCAGTATTATTATCATCTTCCTTTTCCTTCTTATTCAGTTCCTCATTCCTCTTAATTAAATTAGCTCTAGCAGTTTCCAAATCTTTCATGATGTCAAAATGGTCTAAATCAAGAGAAGCAGTATTAACCCCCATTTTATTTGCTCTAATCAAAAGATCACTGTTATCAAGAACTGCAAAGGAGTTCATGTTTGAAGAAGCCTTACCTTCCATGTTCTTCTTCTTCACCAGGGCCTCTGCCTTCTCCACAGCTTTGATGTGGGTGAGTCCTTGGTCTTTTATCCTTTGACTCTGTCTCATAGGTTGAACCTGCTCCACCTCATCTGTGATGATTACTTCAATTATGCCTTCCTGATCTTGTCCTTCTGCTATATGCTGGGCCATCTCCTCATGTTCCTCCTCTTGAACAGCTATCCTCTCACTTATTACACTGTCATCCATTTTCTCTATGACTTCCTCTGACCCCCCTTGTTTTGACACCTCTCCATCCACCACTTCTTCCCTTTCCAGTTGCTCCCACAAAGGAGACTTCTCATTTTGGATTGTAACTTCCATCTGCTCAGTTTCTTTGCCTTGGCACTCAGCAGCAGTTTGAGATAATTTGTTCAACTCCTCTTGACTGGACCAATCACCACCAGGAGCTTCTTGGGAATCCTCAAAAGAATTGGGTTGAGATAATTGACAATCTCTCATTTCCTCTTCTTCCATTATTCTTTCCAAACCTGTTGACTTGTCACCACTCTGCCAGATCAGATTTTCAGAAGGATTGTTCTGCCCAGATAAGATAGCATACTTTGCTTCAATGACTGCTAAGGAGTCAAACTTGTTTTTCTTAAGAATTGACCCATACTCATCTATTATGATTGGAGCTGTTCCCCCCACATTCAGATTTAGTAACCTCCTAATTTCCACATGTTCAAATGAACCAAAAGTAAAATGTTGTCCTCCTGGAGATATTATATCTTCAAATGTCAATCCTTGGTCTTCACTTTCATCACTTGATGCTTCCTTCTGAACTTGAGTATTAGTTTCTGTCTCCACTAGCACATTCTTCCCTTTATTTTCAGTAACAGTAGGAATGTTCTCACTAGAGCTGAATGTGTGTGTCCCCTGTCCTAGACATTCCTTTTGCTCTCCCCCCTTTGACTTGTGTTTATAATTCACATCAGAGGGTTCTGAGGGCCCATCATCATTTTTTCCCATACTATCCTGGAAATCCTTGCCTCCATTCCACTTAGGTTTTTTGGGTGATGGGTTGTCCCCATCAGGCCTATCAGAGTTCCTAGTCCATTTGTTCCATGCAGTATTAGAAGAACCTTCCTGCACCACTTCCCTTTGAAAAGAGAAATCAAAAAAATGATGATCAATTAGCCCTTCCACCACAGCTGGTACTTTGGTAAGATCTCTACAGCCAATTTTCACTCTAACATAATCCCATCTTCTCAGGTTCACTTTGTCCACTTCCAAAGGCATACCCACCAGGGACCCAATCAAGCAAACTCTCTTTTCAGATCTCTTTTCCATGGGGATACCAGAAATTCTAAACCAAGCTATTTCCAATTTTCCTGTTGAACCAGCATACGCATTCCACTTCTCCACTTTGAAAGTAACACCTGGAATTGTCCCCATACACATCCCAGGGAAAAAAGCTAGTTCCTCCACCTTTTTACTAGTGGGGAACCTCATCTGAAACATATTATCAGCAATTCTCTTTGCATACCATCTCCATGTAGAACTTGGACCAGCCTGAGCCCTGAACTCATTTTCTAACTGTCTAGCAGATACCAGCCCATTAGTGATAGTAATCAAAGCACATGCTGCTTGCTCCTTCCCACTTTCTTCCTGAGTATCATCAATTAGAGCATGGAAACCCTGCCCTGGAGCTGCTAGCCCAAAATAAGGGGCTACATGCTCCCAAGGCATAATCTCTTCACAAACTTTACTCATATGTCCTTCTTTCTTACATTTTCCACAAATCACAGGATTGATGCACTCCTCTGATCTGTGCCCAGGTCTGCCACATCTAACACAGAAATCCCTTCCAAACCTAGTTTCATCTATTTTTCTATTCTCATGCATTTTCTCCACATTTTCCTGGTTAACATTTGTTTTTCCCTGAGCTTGGTTACCCATTCTTGTACCTTGCTGATCAACACCACCTAGAACCTGCTCTTTCTCCCCCATTTCTTCCCTTGTTTTCTGTGCCATCTCCTTTCCTTGATTCAAGCTATTTCTTAAGTCAAACTCCCCACCTCTCTTGTTAATGAAAGTATTCTGACCCACTTCTTTCTTTTGATATTGTTGATTATTTTGAAACCTCCCCCCTTGGTGACCTCCCCTCCAGTTTCCCTGCCAGCTCTGATTTCCTCTACCCCTGCCTCTCTCTACCCATTCAGATCTACCACCTCCTTGCGGGACTCTCTGCCCTCCATGCGCTCCCCTATCTGCCATCTGCGATTGTGATTGCGGATTAGATTTAACCACTTCAGCAAAAGAGCGTGAGTCGCCCCCAAGGGTCGACCACTGATCCGGATCCATTCCACGAAGGGGAACAGCATCCTGGCATTCATTAGAAACTCGATAGTTCTGAGAAGGAACTGCAATCGTCCCACAAACACCGATCTGCCTACTTCTAGACCAGATGTGCTCCAAGGATTCAGTTAGAAATGAACTAACCTTAACCGGATCGGAGCACGAAGGGTCTCCTACTCCCCCCCTTTGTGCGTCGCCCGAGTTCCCCCCCGACGAACTCCTAGGGTTCCTCGAATCGCTCGCAGAGGGAGCAGAGGGAAAGCCAAGTGTTTGGTGAGTTAAAGAAAGGAAGGAATAGGAAAAAAAAAGTTGAGGACGAGAGAGAGAGATGGATGCATGGGTGGTCTAGAAATAGAAAAGGGCAGACGACCATGCCACAAACATAGCAAAGGCAAGGCCGTGGGCAGCAGGTGTATATATAGGCCGGAGCTACCAGTGAGAGATGCAACAGACACAAATTCAAAATAATGGCGTTCACCATGACGAGAGCCCTCTTCCTCCTGGCGCTGGTCTGCGCCGCGCATGCCGGGAAGGATGCCCCGGCGTCGAAGAAGGACAGCTCCTCGGCTCCGGCCGGGGACGGCGCTGCGTGTCCCGGCGGGTCATGCGACATCACCAAGCTGGGAGGCTCCGGCGACGGCAAGACGGACAGCACCAAGGCGCTGGTGTCGGCGTGGGCGTCGGCGTGCGGCGGCAGCGGGAAGCAGACGATCTTGATCCCCAAGGGCGACTACCTGTGCGGCCCCCTCAACTTCTCGGGCCCATGCAAAGGCGAAGTGACCATCCAGGTGGACGGCAACCTGCTAGCATCCACGGACCTGAGCCTGTACAAGGGCAACTGGATCGAGATCAAGCAGGTGGACAACCTGGTGATCACCGGCAAGGGCAAGCTTGACGGACAGGGCCCGGCCGTGTGGAGCAAGAACTCCTGCGCCAAAAAGTACGACTGCAAGATCCTGCCCAACTCGCTGGTGCTGGACTACATCACCAAGGGCGAGGTGTCCGGAATCACGTTGCTCAACTCCAAGTTCTTCCACATGAACATATTCCAGTGCAAGGATGTGGTAGTCAAGGACGTGACGGTGACGGCGCCAGGGGACAGCCCCAACACAGACGGCATCCACATGGGCGACTCATCCGGGATCAGCATCATCAACACGGTCATCGGCGTCGGCGACGACTGCATCTCCATCGGCCCGGGGAGCACCAAGGTCAACATCACCGGTGTCACATGCGGCCCGGGCCACGGCATCAGCATCGGAAGCCTGGGGCGGTACAAGGATGAGAAGGACGTGACCGACATCAACGTCAAGGACTGCACCCTCAAGAAGTCCACCAACGGCCTCCGGATCAAGGCGTACGAGGATGCCAACTCGGTGCTCACCGCCTCCAAGATCCACTACGAGAATATCAAGATGGAGGACGCCGCAAACCCCATCATCATCGACATGAAGTACTGCCCCAACAAGATCTGCACCGCCAGCGGCGCCTCCAAAGTCACCGTCAAGGACGTCAGCTTCAAGAACATCACCGGCACCTCCTCCACCCCGGAGGCCGTCAGCCTCCTCTGCTCCGACAAGATCCCCTGCAGCGGTGTCACCATGGACAATGTCAAGGTCGAGTACAGCGGCACCAACAATAAGACCATGGCAGTCTGCACCAATGCCAAGGGAACCGCCACCGGCTGCCTCAAGGAGCTTGCCTGCTTCTGAGCTCAGCTATATATGATATATCTCCATGATGCCATGCATTTCCCGGCCCTCAGCCATAGCATGACATGCATCCGCTACATTCCTTCATGCATTGCTTCCTGCCGTGCATGCATGCTCTTGAGGCCAACAACATATTTCTTGATTTTCCTCGGATCGAGTAAGGAGACATCGAATAACAACAATGCGTGGAACTATGGATGAATGTAGTAAAGCACAGATGATCTGCTCCATGTACTCGACCCTCAAGTCATTCCGATTTTTGTTTTTTCTTTTCTTTATTTTTTGTGAGCTAGACATAATGCTCTGCATGTATTACTAGTGCTTGTTAGCCATCGATGAATGGATGAAACTGCGGTCACATTGCTTGAGCTGTATTTGTCATATGATTTCCATGTTCTCTTGAGAAATATTAATTATACAGAGCGGTAATCTTTGAGATATGTTCATAATTAAATTCAACGCCCAATGTTTCGGTTCACATATAACATCGATGATTTAGCATGTCCCTATAATAAGCACAAAAGGAAAGCATCTGATTTATTTTTCACCAATATATCTTCTTTGTGAGGCCACGCGCGTCTTAGAATATTTAACTTATGAGGAATTTTACAATGGCTGAAACAAATTAGAATCGTCCTTCAGGCTAAACTCAACGGTTGAAACATAAAAGGTACCTGGAGGTACCTAGAAAAAAGCACCAAACAGTATCAAAATAGGTGGGACCGATAACAAAATAGGAATCGTATCTTACCAAAATAGGAAAGGTACCTCCCGGTACCTCGTGGTATCTCATGGTACCTTTTCAACCACCGTAAAAGACCTCTAACTTATATTAAAAAAGATCAAGTGCTTTGACACTTGAATTCGTCATTTACTAAAAAGTTATAGAAAGCTAGTCGTTCATCATGACACTATCAAGCTATAGTATAGATGGCCAAATGGGCGGCACGAGACATCACGGCACGGGCACGGCGCGGCACGAGCACGACAGGCACGAGCACGATCTGGCACGAAGACCTGGCCGTGCCGTGCCGTGCTGCCCTTCGTGCTAGAGCTGCGGCCCAGGCCTGGCACTAAAGCCCCCTGGCCGTGCTCGTGCCGCCCACAAGGCACGACAGGCCTCAACAGGCACGAGCACGGCAGCCCGGCACAGGCACGAAAATACAATCAGTGCTCAAACAGATCAACTCAAATCACAGATTTCATAAATTTGATCCACAAATTTAAAAAGCTCAATCAGCTCAAATCAAACCAGAATTCAACCATCTAGGCATCTAGCTCAACCAGCTCAAATCAAACCAAACACCAGGCAATATAACATGTCCAAATATTATTAAGTTTGAGCTGTGTAGTGCAATGGCTGCCTCATTAAAAACCTATCTTGGTAAAACTCACACCTCGTGAGAAAACCCTAGATAGGATAAAAGAATGCAGCCCACAGCTCAATCAAGTTCAAATCATCAAGTCTTAAGCAGTTCACCACCACAGAGTGCAAATAAACTACCCTATTACATAGCATCATGAGCTGAATCATCATCAAGGTACAAGTCTTCATAAGCAGCCTCCAGTTCTTCATCCTCCACCATGTGCTGAGTCCTTTCATCAGCTCTCTCCCAATCCTTGATCAAAGCAAGCATTTCCACAGTCTCTGGCTTCAGCTGACGCCTCCTCTCCTCTATGATCCTGCCAGTTAGACTGAAAGTAGATTCTGAAGAGATGGTAGAAGCAGGAATAGTTAAAACATCCCTAGCTAATATGGAAAGAACTGGATAGGTCTGTTTGTGGCTATGCCACCAGTTCAAGATATTGAAATCATCATCAAATTGGTTCACAGTATCACTATCCAGATAAGCAGTTAGTTCAGAAGTAACACCAAAAGCAGAACCATTCTGAGCAGCATGCAGCAAAGCAGAGGCAGAAGTCCTTCTAGACAGAGGAACAGTAAAGGAAGAAGCAGTACCAACACTGCCATTCATAGATCCAGGAGAACCACTACCTGATGCACCATCACCAAAAATCTTACCCCACTGAGCTTTTTTCTTACCAGTTGGAGGTTGATGTGCAGGCCTTTGCAACCTAACTGCACCAAATTTGCTCTCATACTTTGCAAACAAGTCAGACAGTTGAGCTCTCACATTGGTAAAATAAGCAGAGTAATCAGTATCACAAAAATCACCTAGCAGCCTAAGAGCATTGGTAAAACCTTTTAATTTGGCCCTAGGGTCCAAGATGAATGCAATTGAATAAAGAAGAGGTATGTCCTTCCAGTATTTAAGATATTTAGTTTTCATAGGAAATACCACTTCCCTAAGCAATCTGTCAGACTAAAATTGTTTAAGGTGGCCAGCAATGTCAAGTAGATGATGCAACATTAATGGAGATGTAGGATAATAGACACCAGATAAAACTACAGTAGAATCATAAAATAGCTCAAGGAAATCAAGTATTTTCTCAGCAACATACCAATGAGCATCAGTCAAAAGATAAGGAGTACCTTTAGCCCTTGGATACTGAGTCTGGACGAACACACCAAATGTGGCCTTATGGGGAACCACATGCTTAAGCATAAGGTAGGTGGAGTTCCACCTCACATCCATGTCTAGGCCAAACTTTCTAGGCCTCATATTCATGCTTATGCAATATGATTTATAAGCTGCAGTGCGCTGGTTAGATGAATTAACAAAAGATATGGCAGTCCTAAATGCTTCCAGGTAAGGCTTAAGCCTCTTCAAGCCACTCTTAACAATGAGATTAATTATGTGACATGCACAACGCTGATGTAAGTTTGCATCACCAATGTAACCAGAAAACAAAGGAATCAGTGTTTCCATTGCAGTTGAATTAGAAGAAGCATTGTCTAGGGTAATAGAGAAGACCTTATTAGTCAAACCATAGTCATCAATCACAGAATGGACACGATCAGCAATATTCTCACCACTGTGAGACACATCAATAAGGGTAAGACCCAAGACTCTCTTCTCTAGTTGCCAATCAGAGTTAACATAATGAGCAACCACACTAAGATAGTCTTTCTTAGCATTACCAGACCATATATCAGAGGTAAGAGCAACAGATGAAACAGAATTATCACTCAAAGACTTAACAAGCACATCACGGCGATCATTAAAGTACTTTGCAAGATCTCTAGTTGTGGTTTGCCTACTGACAAGAACAAATCTAGGGTTATGAGCTACCTGAATGTATTCCTTAAATTCATCAGTGTCACCAAATCCTAGAGACAGATCAAGCTTAGCAATCAAACGACACAGCTGAGTACGAGCAACATCAGGATTGTACTCCCAAGAATGAACACTACCATCAGCATCAAAACTAAGCAATGATTGAGCACCAGCAGACCTACCATTCTTTCTACAGCAAGATTTCAAATGACGGGTAAGATGGCCCGTGCCACTAGTAGACAGACCAGAGAGAATCTGCTTGCAGTAATGGCATTTGGCTCCATACCTTGTTTTCTTACCATTGATGTCCTTGTAGAGCTTGTCAAAGTCGTTCCATACCTTGGACCGGTGCCGCTTATCCCCGCCTACGGGCTCCGGCGCAGCAGCAGCTGCGGCACCACCATCACCAGCTGCGGCGGCCGCATCAGCACCAGCTGCGGCACCGCCACCAGCAGCGGCACCAGCAGCGGGACCAGCACCAGCTGCCGCAGCGACACCAGCACGACCAGCACGAACGGGAGACGATGGCGGCATGACGGAACGATGAGCGGCCGCGCTGGAATACTGCACAAGCTGCTGGCCCTCGTCCAGTTCGTCCTCGATGTTGATGCTGTGGCCCTCGTCCTCTTCCATGGGCCTGCGCTTCAGCTCCTCACGGCTCCGCGACGGCCGCCAAAAGCTCAACGGCTTCACCACGGCCGTCGACCTGCGACGCGAGGGTTAGGGTTAGGTCAAAACTCAAAGGAAGGGCCGGAGGGGACGGATCGACGAGCTAGCCAGAGCACTTACCAGATCCGGAGCACCAAAGACGCCGGCGAGGTCGAGGGCCGACAGATTGTAACACCCTAATTTTCATCACAGGAAATTGTAGAAATATTTTTGGAATTTTCTAGGATTTATTTAAGCATAAACAAATTTATAGGATTAATTGGAATTATTTAGGATTTAATAAAGATCATTTAAATAATTATAGTCACAATGAGTTTTTGTTGCTTTCATGCTATTGCATTTATTTTGTATTGCTTCGTTCAATTTAATTTGAGTTCAACTCGTTTGAATTCAAATTGATTTGAGTTGTTTGGTCTCTAGAATAGTTGCTCCTATAATAGTTTGGTTTTGCTCCCTGAACTGTTCTTGAGTTCGCTTCGGCCCCTCGAACTTCTCCCTGGTTCGTTTGTTTTTCCTCCCTCTCGAACCTCTCTCAGCTGCACCGATGGGTACAGACTCCACCCGAGTCGGTCTCGATTAGGCGGACGCGGAGTCCGACTAGGCGCCTATAAAGCTGCTTCGCCGCCGTCCTTCTGTTCTTATTCTTTTCGCATCTTATCGCTGCGCGTGCCCTAGCTCTCGTTGGCTCTCGCTGCCACCGTCGTCGCGTCGAGGACGAGGCCAGGCCTGCTATTTCGCTGCTGGAGCACAACGTCCACGTGAAGCTCGGCCACCAGCCAAGTCGAATCCGTCGCGGTTCCTGCCGCTGCCTGCGGTGAGCAGCCGTGCCTGTCTGTTTCTTTCTTTCTCGTTCTCGAATTCTCACCAGGCGCTGCTCCGACGGCCGTCGGCCATGCCTTGTTGCCTGCATCAATGTTCTGCACTCTTCCCGTCTCAAGTACGAGTCACAATCACCAATCATGCGAGCTGGTCGCTGTCCTCTCGTCAATCTCGTGTCCTACCAGTTAGTCTTCTCCATATCAATATCAGAGACAAAGCTAATCTTTTTCTACAGGTCAGAGGAAGGCCGGGACAGAAGATTAAGTGGCCGCCATTGATTAGTTTCATTGCCGTATTAGTTTATTCCTTAATTATTCTAGTGATGTCATGCATCCATCATGCATGACGGAGCACTAATTCAGTTACTTCTTCACTGCACGCACGTAGGCAATGCTTGCATGTTACGTGCAGTACAAATTTAGCCTCTAGTCTGTATATAGTTCCACATGTCCACTCATCATTCATTTATTCACCATACTTTCTGATTATTTTTGACCATGCTATATTTTGCCTTGTCAAAATCTAACACCACAATAACGGTGGTAATCAAGTGACACTTTCGTTTCCTTTCACTGACGCCATTGTCACAACTTGGCCATCTATAACTTTCTATCTCCTACAAAGACCCATATCTCGTTCATCTTTATTTCCAAATTTAGTAATTCCTGTGCTAGCAATCGTGACGACACATCTGTTCATAATCCTTTGTCTGTTTTGTATTGATGTTTGGTGTATTGTTCTTATTTTGTTGTACTGTTTCTTTGCATGTGACCCTGTGATGCGTATAGAAAGTGCGACGCTCGTGGTATACAAGAATCATTCTTGGTGTTCGAGGATTCAGTTGAAAAGACCCTGAGCAGTAGCATTTATTGTCTGGATTTAAGGCAAGTGTATTCTTGATCATACTTTTCGTCCTAATAACCATATGACATGCTCATTTCACATTATAGTTACGCTATGCTTGCATGCTTATAATCATGATGGTTCCAATATTTAGGATGACTAGTTTTCTTTAACCATACCTAGTCAACCTGGGTTTTATATTAATGTTGGGTAGCATTTGCTTAGTTGCTATACTTGGGAATGGTTTACACTAAATGTGAAGATAATAATATTGTGATATCTTTTATCAATATGATACATGATCTTATGAGAATGTTAAACCAAGACCACATTGATTAATTGGAACATGGAGAACCACCCAGGATTTCCCGTACAACCATAATACTACATGGCTCTGGTCTTGGCTAAGTAACTAGATGAACTCTATGTTGTGTTTGGAGGTGTGTGTGGGGCGGATGTTTGGTTTGTGTGTGATGTGCGGGGAACGAAGGTGCGCCTTCCGATTACCCGTTCGGTTAGGGGCCAAACACATACATAGAGGGAGTCTTTGGAAAGGCCTCGTAGTGAATCCCTAGCCCCTCACCTAAGGAAGTGTTGAAGAGGCTCGCGACCTCGGAGCGACTGTCGAACTTCTCGACCTGTGCTGGCTTGAAGGAGTTGGGCCATTGTACGGCTCTGAGCCGGGCGGAGAAGGCGGCGAAACAGTCAAAGACGTCGTCTTCATTGTCACAATCCTCCCGCTCGTGACGGGGTGGTCGGCCGTGCTCGGCTCGGGACCGGGCGTTGCCGTATCGCTGGGGCATGAACGCTGGTTGTCCCGCGGAGGGCCATAGCGGAGGTTGTATTGTTTGGGTTCCATGAGTTCATGGACCGCGCGACGTTCCTCCTCTTCTGCTGTTGCGTTGCTGTTCTCCGATACTGGTTGGCGATCTGGTCGGCCGTAATCCCGATCGTAACGTTCACGATGCTCGAGTTCGGCCGCATTGCGCTCGCGATGACGGGCGTTGAGGTCGCCGTGGATGTCACGGATGTGGTCCCTCAGACGATCCCGGAGGTCACCGTCTTGCCTGTCGGCCGGTCAGTTATGTCGCCTGGCTCATGCGCGCCTGTCGTCACGTTCTTGATGACGAGCTTGGCGATGATCCACATTGCCCAGGTTACGCCTCTCGTTGTCGTCTTCAAAGTTGTTCTGTGCCACTTCTTCATTGACGACGGGGAGTGGGGGATTCCTCTGGCGAGGGTGTCCCCTATCCGATCTGCTATGGGCAGAGCGGTAGCTGGCAGAGCGAGCTGAGTTGGTTCGGCCAGATCTAGATCTAGATCGGTATGAGCATTTGACATGTTCCTGGGCGGCCTCCAAGCGTGCCCTGGCATGTCACACCTCCGGGGTGTCGGCCATGTGCTCCAATTCGGTGAACATGGCCTCAATGTTGGCCTGCGGTGTGCGAAAAGCTCCATAAGCTCCCGCGAATGCTCTATCAAGGTTGACTGGGTTCACACCACGTGGCCCCCGAGCGGCATGTGGTTGTCTTGCTGGCGCTCTAGGAGCCACCTCTTTCGGGGCCACAGCTCCAGCTGCAGCTTCTGCATCTTCGACTGCCACCGGTGGGTTCTGGACATCTTCATTACATCGGCGAGCTCGATCGGCGTTACGCTCATGGCGCCGATCTCTATCCGAGTTGGTTTCTCCATCCAGGGTGGCCTGATCTTCGGAAATGAAGACTTCACGTCCCGGAGGTGTGATGTAGCTGGAGTCGGTGTTCTGATCAGCCGTGGCCTTTAGGAGCACAGTTGTAGTGACCTGGAACTCTCCGCAGTCCGGGGACTGGGTGGGTTCAGGTGGGATCTCAGATTGGATCTGAGACATGTTCTTACATAGCTGCGCCGAGTAAACCGTCGACGCATTGCGGAGTTGGAGCGGGAGCCGATTGCGGGGTCGGCGCAGGGCCTCCTCCGACATGGCGATGCATTCGGAGATGGTGTCCTAGACACGATCTAGCCCTACAAGGAGCTCGTCGGGGGCTGGGAGTCTACTTGGAGAAGCCAGGTTTGGGACCTGTCATGGAGCGCCATTGCATCAAACCGCTGCTGAAGCGGGGTGACGGTCGGCGACGGGATCTCCGGGGTGGGTGGCACGGAGCCGATTGACGTCATGGTGTCGAGCGACACGCTGGAGTTGGAGGCAGTGAAGTTGATCTCGGCGAAAAAGTTGATGCCCCGAGATGCTCAGGGCAATCCTTGAGGCTTGCAGGGAAGATGACATGACGACGATCTGCCATCGAGCTAGCTGTTATTGCTCTGCGATCGCCTCTACCTGGCACGCCAACTGCCAGATTTATCATCCGGCAGTCCACATGGGGGTACCCAAGTGGTTGATTTGTAGGCAAGGGTGATCACGAAGCTAGGGAGCTCGAGGTAACATAGGAGACGCAAGGTTTATATAGGTTC
Source organism: Alloteropsis semialata (assembly GCA_004135705.1). Taxonomy (NCBI): domain Eukaryota; kingdom Viridiplantae; phylum Streptophyta; class Magnoliopsida; order Poales; family Poaceae; genus Alloteropsis; species Alloteropsis semialata. Next base: position 13,167,371 of record CM014273.1, on the reverse strand, counting down.
GGGCTACCCGGAGGTATATCACCCTACGTCCTGTGCTCGGTGATTTGGAATTGATCTGCTCGGCGAGGTTCTAGAGAACAACGGCGAGTCTGTGGTTACAAGATGGAAAAAGAAAATGAGATGCCCCCGAGGAGTCGTCCTAGGCCGCCTTATATAGGCCGACGGCCTAGGGTTTACAAGTCGGTTATCTTAATCGTATCTGGCTACAACTGGGAAACTAATCTGATCAGGTTACAGCATGATCTCCGTGATCCTCGAGCGAGATCCAAGTATCTTGCCGCGCATGTTATGGGTCAAGTCTTCATCAGTCTTATCCGTCAAGTCCGGAGATCCTCGTGGGCCGGCCCTGGGTCGGCCGACACCATTGTCAGATGTGGGCCTAGGCCGACTGTCTACCATGTCGGTATTGGGCCCAGGGGTACCCATATCCCACAACAATTACTTTGTCTAACAGCCCCGTGCTCGTCTCCTAATCATAATTGAGCAAGGTTTAGATTGTGCTTGAAATTCTCCAGTTGCTTTGTAGTCCGCACCTCTGTGAACCCACCAGCAACCTGATCTGAATTGACCTCCAAGTTGTTTTGGTTACTTGTTCCCTAAAATGATAGTCAACATCTATATGTTTAGTCGTGCCTAGTGTCACAAAGTTCCTGATACGACCGATCGAGGAACAGTTCAGGGAACATGGGCCTTGTTTGGTTTTCTAGCATCTAGCATTGCTAGGAGGGAATCTTTCTTGCATGGAGTACTAAATGAAGTCTATTTGCAAAACCTCTTCACGGATGAGCGTAACTTTTCGAGACGAATCTAATGAGCCTAATTAATCGATGATTGGCTACAGTAACCATCCTCTAATCATCCTCTAATCATACGGTCAAAGGCCTCATTAGATTTTTCAGGGTTCCTAGTGCAGGGGTTCTGGAGTTAGTTTTGTAAAATACCTTTATTTAATACCTTTAATTAGTGGTCAAAGTTGTGAATAGTATCTAGCGCTGAAAAACCAAATGGGGCCATGGATCGATACTTTCTGTTCTCCTGGTACAGAGAGGACATGCATCTTTGGAATGCTGGTACAAAATACTGGAACGTGAACCAACTATATTGGTTGGTTCACGATAATTAGGAAGGATCCGTCCGATGCAACGTTCATCAGTTAGTTCTAGTAACAAAATAATTTAGTCCACGGCCAAATTACAATCAGAAAATCAAGCATGCAGTCAAAACAAAAATATGGCCTTGGTTCCAAGCAGGTAGTGTTATTCATGTGTCTTGTATGATTCAATCTTAATCCTACTATAGATGAAACTATATGACTTGACGATGAGACAATTTAATTTTCTCTTGCAAAATTTGCCTTCAGTACTATGTTAATCATGTTCGCTGTGCAGAGGGAGAATTGTATCATTGTGTACCCGTTTCTCGATTGAGGACAGTGAACCCGGGAACGTGGAACACCACTCCGTACCACGTTCCACGTTCCGTGTGACACTGGTCCTACCATATAAATAGCTCTGGCGTTAAGTTAAATCACCATGCTCTATTCCCTTGATCTGCCCATCCATGTGCCCCAGTCCTTTTATCATCTATCCTGACCTCTTAGCATGTCATCAAGATTCAATTTTCAGTCAGTACATTAACTTTATCCTTATCCCTATGTCCACTACTACCCAGCTCATGTAACCTTCGTTTTCATCCCACAATTGACTATCCTACATTCCTATTTGGGTAACTTATGAGCCGCCAAAACGCTTCCTTTCTAGCTTACAACATACTCCCTCCATTCTCTTATGATAGTCTCATTTCACCTTGGCACAATGACCAAGAAAAAGAAACTTTCTTGATGAGGCACCAGTCATTTTTACAGAGAAGTTACTCTGCACCAGAATCGAAACAGCCATTTATGACAGATCTAATGTTACAATTCAAATGAGACTATTAAAAAAATTGTTTTTGAAAATATGATGATCAAAAGAGAATGGAGGGAGTACTTCTGAAATAAAATAGCCAAGTGTTGTTGGTACGTACGTGAGGCGATGGAACGGGAAGAAACTTGAGGACGGGAACAAAGCATTTTGTCTGAAAAAATATGAAATAGCCAAGTGTTTGGTGAGGAAAAGAAAGGAAGGAATAGGAAAAAAAAAGTTGAGGACGAGAGAGAGAGATGGATGCATGGGTGGTCTAGAAATAGAAAAGGGCAGACGACCATGCCACAAACATAGCAAAGGCAAGGCCGTGGGCAGCAGGTGTATATATAGGCCGGAGCTACCAGTGAGAGATGCAACAGACACAAATTCAAAATAATGGCGTTCACCATGACGAGAGCCCTCTTCCTCCTGGCGCTGGTCTGCGCCGCGCATGCCGGGAAGGATGCCCCGGCGTCGAAGAAGGACAGCTCCTCGGCTCCGGCCGGGGACGGCGCTGCGTGTCCCGGCGGGTCATGCGACATCACCAAGCTGGGAGGCTCCGGCGACGGCAAGACGGACAGCACCAAGGCGCTGGTGTCGGCGTGGGCGTCGGCGTGCGGCGGCAGCGGGAAGCAGACGATCTTGATCCCCAAGGGCGACTACCTGTGCGGCCCCCTCAACTTCTCGGGCCCATGCAAAGGCGAAGTGACCATCCAGGTGGACGGCAACCTGCTAGCATCCACGGACCTGAGCCTGTACAAGGGCAACTGGATCGAGATCAAGCAGGTGGACAACCTGGTGATCACCGGCAAGGGCAAGCTTGACGGACAGGGCCCGGCCGTGTGGAGCAAGAACTCCTGCGCCAAAAAGTACGACTGCAAGATCCTGCCCAACTCGCTGGTGCTGGACTACATCACCAAGGGCGAGGTGTCCGGAATCACGTTGCTCAACTCCAAGTTCTTCCACATGAACATATTCCAGTGCAAGGATGTGGTAGTCAAGGACGTGACGGTGACGGCGCCAGGGGACAGCCCCAACACAGACGGCATCCACATGGGCGACTCATCCGGGATCAGCATCATCAACACGGTCATCGGCGTCGGCGACGACTGCATCTCCATCGGCCCGGGGAGCACCAAGGTCAACATCACCGGTGTCACATGCGGCCCGGGCCACGGCATCAGCATCGGAAGCCTGGGGAGGTACAAGGACGAGAAGGACGTGACCGACATCAACGTCAAGGACTGCACCCTCAAGAAGTCCACCAACGGCCTCCGGATCAAGGCGTACGAGGATGCCAACTCGGTGCTCACCGCCTCCAAGATCCACTACGAGAATATCAAGATGGAGGACGCCGCAAACCCCATCATCATCGACATGAAGTACTGCCCCAACAAGATCTGCACCGCCAGCGGCGCCTCCAAAGTCACCGTCAAGGACGTCAGCTTCAAGAACATCACCGGCACCTCCTCCACCCCGGAGGCCGTCAGCCTCCTCTGCTCCGACAAGATCCCCTGCAGCGGTGTCACCATGGACAATGTCAAGGTCGAGTACAGCGGCACCAACAATAAGACCATGGCAGTCTGCACCAATGCCAAGGGAACCGCCACCGGCTGCCTCAAGGAGCTTGCCTGCTTCTGAGCTCAGCTATATATGATATATCTCCATGATGCCATGCATTTCCCGGCCCTCAGCCATAGCATGACATGCATCCGCTACATTCCTTCATGCATTGCTTCCTGCCGTGCATGCATGCTCTTGAGGCCAACAACATATTTCTTGATTTTCCTCGGATCGAGTAAGGAGACATCGAATAACAACAATGCGTGGAACTATGGATGAATGTAGTAAAGCACAGATGATCTGCTCCATGTACTCGACCCTCAAGTCATTCCGATTTTTGTTTTTTCTTTTCTTTATTTTTTGTGAGCTAGACATAATGCTCTGCATGTATTACTAGTGCTTGTTAGCCATCGATGAATGGATGAAACTGCGGTCACATTGCTTGAGCTGTATTTGTCATATGATTTCCATGTTCTCTTGAGAAATATTAATTATACAGAGCGGTAATCTTTGAGATATGTTCATAATTAAATTCAACGCCCAATGTTTCGGTTCACATATAACATCGATGATTTAGCATGTCCCTATAATAAGCACAAAAGGAAAGCATCTGATTTATTTTTCACCAATATATCTTTCTTTGTGAGGCCACGCGCGTCTTAGAATATTTAACTTATGAGGAATTTTACAATGGCTGAAACAAATTAGAATCGTCCTTCAGGCTAAACTCAACAGTTGAAACATAAAAGGTACCTGAAGGTACCTAGAAAAAAGCACCAAACAGTATCAAAATAGGTGGGACCGATAACAAAATAGGAATCGTATCTTACCAAAACAGGAAAGGTACCTCCCGATACCTCGTGGTATCTCATGGTACCTTTTCAACCACCGTAAAAGACCTCTAACTTATATTAAAAAAGATCAAGTGCTTTGACACTTGAATTCGTCATTTACTAAAAAGTTATAGAAAGCTAGTCGTTCATCATGACACTATCAAGCTATAGTATAGATGGCCAAATGGGCGGCACGAGACATCACAGCACGGGCACGGCGCGGCACGAGCACGACAGGCACGAGCACGATCTGGCACGTAGACCTGGCCGTGCCGTGCCATGCTGCCCTTCGTGCTAGAGCTGCGGCCCAGGCCTGGCACTAAAGCCCCCTGGCCGTGCTCGTGCCGCCCACAAGGCACGACAGGCCTCAACAGGCACGAGCACGGCAGCCCGGCACAGGCACGAAAATACAATCAGTGCTCAAACAGATCAACTCAAGTCACAGATTTCATAAATTTGATCCACAAATTTAAAAAGCTCAACCAGCTCAAATCAAACCAGAATTCAACCATCTAGGCATCTAGCTTAACCAGCTCAAATCAAACCAAACACCAGGCAATATAACATGTCCAAATATTATTAAGTTTGAGCTGTGTAGTGCAATGGCTGCCTCATTAAAAACCTATCTTGGTAAAACTCACACCTCATGAGAAAACCCTAGATAGGATAAAAGAATGCAGCCCACAGCTCAATCAAGTTCAAATCATCAAGTCTTAAGCAGTTCACCACCACAGAGTGCAAATAAACTACCCTATTACACAGCATCATGAGCTGAATCATCAAGGTACAAGTCTTCATAAGCAGCCTCCAGTTCTTCATCCTCCACCATGTGCTGAGTCCTTTCATCAGCTCTCTCCCAATCCTTGATCAAAGCAAGCATTTCCACAGTCTCTGGCTTCAGCTGACGCCTCCTCTCCTCTATGATCCTGCCAGTTAGACTGAAAGTAGATTCTGAAGAGATGGTAGAAGCAGGAATAGTTAAAACATCCCTAGCTAATATGGAAAGAACTGGATAGGTCTGTTTGTGGCTATGCCACCAGTTCAAGATATTGAAATCATCATCAAATTGGTTCACAGTATCACTATCCAGATAAGCAGTTAGTTCAGAAGTAACACCAAAAGCAGAACCATTCTGAGCAGCATGCAGCAAAGCAGAGGCAGAAGTCCTTCTAGACAGAGGAACAGTAAAGGAAGAAGCAGTACCAACATTGCCAATCATAGATCCAGAAGAACCACTACCTGATGCACCATCACCAAAAATCTTACCCCACTGAGCTTTTTTCTTACCAGTTGGAGGTTGATGTGCAGGCCTTTGCAACCTAACTGCACCAAATTTGCTCTCATACTTTGCAAACAAGTCAGACAGTTGAGCTCTCACATTGGTAAAATAAGCAGAGTAATCAGTATCACAAAAATCACCTAGCAGCCTAAGAGCATTGGTAAAACCTTTTAATTTGGCCCTAGGGTCCAAGATGAATGCAATTGAATAAAGAAGAGGTATGTCCTTCCAGTATTTAAGATATTTAGTTTTCATAGGAAATACCACTTCCCTAAGCAATCTGTCAGACTGAAATTGTTTAAGGTGGCCAGCAATGTCAAGTAGAAGATGCAACATTAATGGAGATGTAGGATAATAGACACCAGATAAAACTACAGTGGAATCATAAAATAGCTCAAGGAAATCAAGTATTTTCTCAGCAACATACCAATGAGCATCAGTCAAAAGATAAGGAGTACCTTCAGCCCTTGGATACTGAGTCTGGATGAACACACCAAATGTGGCCTTATGGGGAACCACATGCTTAAGCATAAGGTAGGTGGAGTTCCACCTCACATCCATGTCTAGGCCAAACTTTCTAGGCCTCATATTCATGCTTATGCAATATGATTTATAAGCTGCAGTGCGCTGGTTAGATGAATTAACAAAAGATATAGCAGTCCTAAATGCTTCCAGGTAAGGCTTAAGCCTCTTCAAGCCACTCTTAACAATGAGATTAATTATGTGACATGCACAACGCTGATGTAAGTTTGCATCACCAATGTAACCAGAAAACAAAGGAATCAGTGTTTCCATTGCAGTTGAATTAGAAGAAGCATTGTCTAGGGTAATAGAGAAGACCTTATTAGTCAAACCATAGTCATCAATCACAGAATGGACACGATCAGCAATATTCTCACCACTGTGAGACACATCAATAAGGGTAAGACCCAAGACTCTCTTCTCTAGTTGCCAATCAGAGTTAACATAATGAGCAACCACACTAAGATAGTCTTCCTTAGCATTACCAGACCATATATCAGAGGTAAGAGCAACAGATGAAACAGAATTATCACTCAAAGACTTAACAAGCACATCACGGCGATCATTAAAGTACTTTGCAAGATCTCTAGTTGTGGTTTGCCTACTGACAGGAACAAATCTAGGGTTATGAGCTACCTGAATGTATTCCTTAAATTCATCAGTGTCACCAAATCCTAGAGACAGATCAAGCTTAGCAATCAAACGACACAGCTGAGTACGAGCAACATCAGGATTGTACTCCCAAGAATGAACACTACCATCAGCATCAAAACTAAGCAATGATTGAGCACCAGCAGACCTACCATTCTTTCTACAGCAAGATTTCAAATGACGGGTAAGATGGCCCGTGCCACTAGTAGACAGACCAGAGAGAATCTGCTTGCAGTAATGGCATTTGGCTCCATACCTTGTTTTCTTACCATTGATGTCCTTGTAGAGCTTGTCAAAGTCGTTCCATACCTTGGACCGGTGCCGCTTATCCCCGCCTACGGGCTCCGGCGCAGCAGCAGCTGCGGCACCACCATCACCAGCTGCGGCGGCCGCATCAGCACCAGCTGCTGCACCGCCACCAGCAGCGGCACCAGCAGCGGGACCAGCACCAGCTGCCGCAGCGACACCAGCACGACCAGCACGAACGGGAGACGATGGCGGCATGACGGAACGATGAGCGGCCGCGCTGGAATACTGCACAAGCTGCTGGCCCTCGTCCAGTTCGTCCTCGATGTTGATGCTGTGGCCCTCGTCCTCTTCCATGGGCCTGCGCTTCAGCTCCTCACGGCTCCGCGACGGCCGCCAAAAGCTCAACGGCTTCACCACGGCCGTCGACCTGCGACGCGAGGGTTAGGGTTAGGTCAAAACTCAAAGGAAGGGCCGGAGGGGACGGATCGACGAGCTAGCCAGAGCACTTACCAGATCCGGAGCACCAAAGACGCCGGCGAGGTCGAGGGCCGACAGATTGTAACACCCTAATTTTCATCACAGGAAATTGTAGAAATATTTTTGGAATTTTCTAGGATTTATTTAAGCATAAACAAATTTATAGGATTAATTGGAATTATTTAGGATTTAATAAAGATCATTTAAATAATTATAGTCACAATGAGTTTTTGTTGCTTTCATGCTATTGCATTTATTTTGTATTGCTTCGTTCAATTTAATTTGAGTTCAACTCGTTTGAATTCAAATTGATTTGAGTTGTTTGGTCTCTAGAATAGTTGCTCCTATAATAGTTTGGTTTTGCTCCCTGAACTGTTCTTGAGTTCGCTTCGGCCCCTCGAACTTCTCCCTGGTTCGTTTGTTTTTCCTCCCTCTCGAACCTCTCTCAGCTGCACCGATGGGTACAGACTCCACCCGAGTCGGTCTCGATTAGGCGGACGCGGAGTCCGACTAGGCGCCTATAAAGCTGCTTCGCCGCCGCCCTTCTGTTCTTATTCTTTTCGCATCTTATCGCTACGCGTGCCCTAGCTCTCGTTGGCTCTCGCTGCCACCGTTGTCGCGTCGAGGACGAGGCCAGGCCTGCTATTTCGCTGCTGGAGCACAACGTCCGCGTGAAGCTCGGCCACCAGCCAAGTCGAATCCGTCGCGGTTCCTGCCGCTGCCTGCGGTGAGCAGCCGTGCCTGTCTGTTTCTTTCTTTCTCGTTCTCGAATTCTCACCAGGCGCTGCTCCGACGGCCGTCGGCCATGCCTTGTTGCCTGCATCAATGTTCTGCACTCTTCCCGTCTCAAGTACGAGTCACAATCACCAATCATGCGAGCTGGTCGCTGTCCTCTCGTCAATCTCGTGTCCTACCAGTTAGTCTTCTCCATATCAATATCAGAGACAAAGCTAATCTTTTTCTACAGGTCAGAGGAAGGCCGGGACAGAAGATTAAGTGGCCGCCATTGATTAGTTTCATTGCCGTATTAGTTTATTCCTTAATTATTCTAGTGATGTCATGCATCCATCATGCATGACGGAGCACTAATTCAGTTACTTCTTCACTGCACGCACGTAGGCAATGCTTGCATGTTACGTGCAGTACAAATTTAGCCTCTAGTCTGTATATAGTTCCACATGTCCACTCATCATTCATTTATTCACCATACTTTCTGATTATTTTTGACCATGCTATATTTTGCCTTGTCAAAATCTAACACCACAATAACGGTGGTAATCAAGTGACACTTTCGTTTCCTTTCACTGACGCCATTGTCACAACTTGGCCATCTATAACTTTCTATCTCCTACAAAGACCCATATCTCGTTCATCTTTATTTCCAAATTTAGTAATTCCTGTGCTAGCAATCGTGACGACACATCTGTTCATAATCCTTTGTCTGTTTTGTATTGATGTTTGGTGTATTGTTCTTATTTTGTTGTACTGTTTCTTTGCATGTGACCCTGTGATGCGTATAGAAAGTGCGACGCTCGTGGTATACAAGAATCATTCTTGGTGTTCGAGGATTCAGTTGAAAAGACCCTGAGCAGTAGCATTTATTGTCTGGATTTAAGGCAAGTGTATTCTTGATCATACTTTTCGTCCTAATAACCATATGACATGCTCATTTCACATTATAGTTACGCTATGCTTGCATGCTTATAATCATGATGGGTCCAATATTTAGGATGACTAGTTTTCTTTAACCATACCTTGTCAACCTGGGTTTTATATTAATGTTGGGTAGCATTTGCTTAGTTGCTATACTTGGGAATGGTTTACACTAAATGTGAAGATAATAATATTGTGATATCTTTTATCAATATGATACATGATCTTATGAGAATGTTAAACCAAGACCACATTGATTAATTGGAACATGGAGAACCACCCAGGATTTCCCGTACAACCATAATACTACATGGCTCTGGTCTTGGCTAAGTAACTAGATGAACTCTATGTTGTGTTTGGAGGTGTGTGTGGGGCGGATGTTTGGTTTGTGTGTGATGTGCGGGGAACGAAGGTGCGCCTTCCGATTACCCGTTCGGTTAGGGGCCAAACACATACATAGAGGGAGTCTTTGGAAAGGCCTCGTAGTGAATCCCTAGCCCCTCACCTAAGGAAGTGTTGAAGAGGCTCGCGACCTCAGGTGACATGAGAAACACGAATTGTGGGGAAAGCTGTACAACCTCTGTAGAGTGTCTAAAATCTATTGCAATAGCCGTGCTCGCGGTCATGAGCGGCCTGGACCCTCACATGATTAATATATCAAAAGATGAATTAAATTGGTTTATTTATGTTGATGATGATGCTTATGGTTTACCATATGCTTAATTGGGTTGGTATATACTTATATCTTAGTAATTATGCTGCTAAATAAAATTTGACCAACTAAAGTGCTTTAAGCAATTTAATTAGTAGCCAACTATTTCCTTGGTTAAGCCTTTGCATGTCATTATGCTTTGCTCTACATTTGCTGAGTACCAATCATAAGTGTACTCAACCTTGCTTTATCTGCGGCTCAGGCTTAGACAGAAGTTTCAGTAGAGTATTTTGGAGATTTCTAGGCGTACGTGTTCCCCCAGTCAGCTGCCTGTAGAGAAGTTTTGAAGTTTCACTGCTAGTTATTCGCTTCACATGAGTGATAATGGTATTTAATTCTATTTACATTTTACACTGTCTTTTATATCACTGATGAAGTCTCATATGTGTGTAAACTTGATCCTGGTGCACATATGATAGTCATTCGGTTTTGCCTTTGAAACCGGGTGTGACACAGATCTACGAGATTGATTAGGGGGAGAGTAGGATTCGAGGATGAAAAGTACGGGGAAAACAAGAAAGAGACGAGGACGTGAGGAATAGATGGCCAAATGGATGACGGCACGAGCACCAGCACAGCACCAGCACCGGCGGCGAGGCAGGAATCGGACACCGGCGTCGGAGAAGAGGGCGACGGGGCGGCCGCAGCGGCGCAGCCGCACTGCAGCGGCTAGGGTTCCGAGTGAGGGGAGGGAGGGTGCGCGGACAGCATGGACGGCGGGGGCGCGGGGCGTGTTATACCCCCCCGCCGGGCCAAAGGCCAACGGCTCCTCCCGGCCTCCTGGGCCCCTCGTGGGCCGCGGCCGCCTGGCCTAACGGCTCTATTGCCGCCGTGCTTTGGGCCGTGCTGCACCATCGGGCCGGCCCATGGGCCCCTCGGGCTCACTACTTCGGGCCGTGCTGTGACATGTCCAGCGTGCCCAACTCTAGGCCCAGGCCCGGGGTTTAGGGTTTAGGGTTTTTAGGCTAAACCCTCAAAACAATACGTCTACTGGTATGGTTTGAGGGGTGGTCCAGGTGCTCGATGGTGGCGAGCAGCGGTCCTATAGCAGCTAAACCCTAAACCCTAAACTCTAAACTACCATCTGTTGCATCATATCATGTAGAACCTAAGCTGTTGGAGGAGGAATACGTGGAGGTGTCTGAGGCTACACAAGAAGGTAAAGAGGTATCTATGATTGAGTCCAAGCCCAAGCCGAGCCTGAGCCTTAGCCTGATGCTGCTCCATAAGCCCCAATTGAACCAGCAGCCCCTGAGCCGATTGAACCAGGCAAAACCATAGAGCATCCCACCTTTGTAATTTGGGATCTGTTGACGCCTTTTACGGTCAACACACAGAATTGCGCTAGCTCGCGCGGATCCGCAACGGATCAGTCACCAACAGCACGCCGAGCAAAACCGGTTAAACCGGTTTGGAAATTCGGTGAAACCGGTTTCCTAGGGCTTGCTGCGTGAGCCTAAGATCGCCGGCCCGGGAGGGACCCCTTCAGGGCAGGCGGGCCTAGGGTTGCTCTGAGGTCGGCAAGCCACTCAGAACGCCGTCAACGCCGTAGAGATGAAGTACGAACGGAAATTAGGGCTAGAAAAGCTAGGGTTTGAAGATGGCAAAAAGTAAAGATATTAAGTGTTTGATCGATTGGATTACCCTCAATCGGCCGTGGCCCTTTATATTTATAGGGTGGGGAGGTCTTGCCCCGCAAGGAAAGTCCTATTATAACTCAGATCTACAGAAAGAGTCCAACCCTACTAGGACTCGGGGAAAACCGGTTTCATCGGTTTTAAATCCGGTTCCACCGGATTGCCTCTGTCAGACGGGAAACAGGAACCAAATCGGTTTCACTGGTTCTTCTCTGTCAGACTGTCTTGTGCCAATTTTGATCGTCAACATATGCCCCCCTATTTTTTTGGTAAAGCTTGCGTACCAGAAAATATTTTAGCACAAGAAAATAATCCTGAGGGTGATGTTTAAACAAAATCCATCGGCCTTTTCATTCTAAGGGCGATATTCAAAACTATCGGCCATGTAAATTAAGCTTCCTGCCAAATACTCGGATAGTACTTCTTCAGATATCTCCCATTGAGAGCTCTTGGCAGCTGCTGACCTTGTAAAGTCTCCACCATATAAGAATTGCCAAAGATCACCTTGATTACCTTGTATGGACCTTCCCAACTTGGAGACCATTTACCAAACTTGTTGCTCTTTGATCCTATAGGCAGAATTGTTTTCTAAACCAGATCACCAACCTAAAAAGATTTTTGTTTACCTTCTTGTTGTAAGCCTTAGCAACCCGGATCTTATCCTTCTCAATTTCCTTCAAGGCCTTTAATCACTTGTCGGTCACCTCATCGATATTATCCATCATCAAGTCATGATAGTCAACAGTATTAAGATCATTTTGCTTAGCCAACCGATAAGCACTCAAATTCACCTCAATAAGCAAAACAACTTCTTGACCATATACAAGCTCAAAAGGAGTAACCTTAGTACAACATGTCTAGATATACGATGAGCCCACAAAGCCTCAGATAAAACCTTATGCCACCTCCTAGGGTTCTCCTCTATTTTCTTTTTAATAAGCTTAATCAAAATCTTATTACTAAACTCGGCTTGACCATTAGCCTGAGCATAGTATAGAGATGAATTGAGCAGCTTAATGCCGTACATTTCAACAAATTCACAAACTTCTTTGGATATAAATGAAGTACCTTGATCAATATTTAAAGTTTGTGGAATATCAAATCTATGGATGATATGCTCAGTAATAAACTCAATTACCTTCCGATGTGTCATATTCTTCAAAGCTACTGCTTCGGTCCACTTTGTAAAATAATCAGTAGCCACTAACACGAAGCGATGTCCCTTTGATGAAGGAGGATGAATCTGCCCAACAAAGTCCAATCCCCATGCTCGAAAAGGCCAAAGTTTGATAATAGGATGTAATAAAGCTGCTGGAACCATCTGAATATTCCCAAACCTTTGACACTCTTCACAACCTTTGTAGTACCGAAAATAATCAGCTATCATATTAGCCCAATTAAAACAAGCTTTTCTCAAAAGCCACTTCATCTTTGGAGCCGATTGATATGTACTACAAATTCCTTCATGAACTTCACCCATTGCAACTTTAGCTTGATCAAAATCCAGACATTTTAATAATAAATTTTCAGCTGTCCGACGATACAATTCACCATCAATCAAAGTAAATTTAAATGCCCATCGTCAGATTTTTCTGACAATTTTATGACTAGGATTCTGTAAATATTCAATAATGGGTATTCTCCAATCAACAACTTCGTCCTTATTAATTTTAGACTGCTCAATGGCCGAAGCGTTGCTGTCAACAGATAAACCGGTCCGGTTCCACCGGTTCTGGAATCGGTTCCACCGAAAATTCCGGTTCCACCGGTTTCTGAATCCGGTGCAACCGGTTCTTCCTAGGCAGAGAACTTGGCTATGCAAAGTGTCGGCTTTTCTTTTCTGAATATCATAGCCAGACGCTTGTTGAGCCAAAGCATTTGCCCTTGGATTCTCATCTCTTGAAACGTGATATATAGAGAATTTATCAAATTGAGCAATCATATCTGAGCATTTATCAAGATATGCATTTAAAAATCCATCAAAGCATTGGTATACCTTATTAACTTGCTGTACCACCAGCAGAGAATCACCAAATGCTTCCACATGTTTTACCCCCATGTCATACAAAATTTCTAGCCCGAACAATAAAACTTCATATTCGGTTTGATTATTAGCACAATCATTTTCTAATTGGTTAAGAGTCTCAAATTCAACATCACTTGGTGATATAAAAACAACTCCAATACCACAACCGCTCTTACAAACCGATCCATCAAAATGCAACTTCCATGGGACAAAAGTAATATAACCGATATCTAAATCATTATCATTAATACTATGCTCAACAATAAAATCAGCAATAATTTGGCCTTTCATAGATTTCAAAGGTTTACAAGCCAAATCATATTCAATGAGAGCATAAGCCCATTTACCAATTCTACCACTCAAAATTGGTCTATGCGACATATATTTAATAATATCGGTTTGACAAGCCACTATGCAAGTATTGGATAATAAATAATGCCTCATCTTGGTACAAGCATAATATAGTTATAAGCAAAGCTTTCCAATAAACTAGCGTAAACGCGCATGCGACAATCACGTGAATGCAATGCTAGTTATTGTATCAAGTGTTTTGATCGGCGCAATGATTACAAAAGTATTTAGGGCATTCTTTTGGTAATTTGCCATGGGACCATAACAATTAGACGACCTACCTATCACCAGTAGACGAGCATGGCCACCGGAGTCGAGATCTCGGGCCTTGCCTTGGGACGACCGAAGTTCTCCTCGAAAAATGTGAACAAGGTGAGCACCTGGATGCTCCAGGTGTGTGAGAGCCACACCGCGTGCTCCAGCGCATGGCGCCTGGCGTCTGGCCTCATGACCCTCCACCGTGAGGAGCTCTCCTCCTTCACCCAACACCAGTTCCCGTCGGTCACCACCGCCACGTGCCACGGCAACAACTCCGGCCAAATCGTTCTTTGGACGCGCAACTTGAGCGCAGCAATGACGGCGCGGCGCCGAAGCTGTAGCGAGATGGATATGATTTTTTCATATAATAACAATGAACGGCACACAGTAAAAAAGTAATTGATTTTTTATCATGTTATTTTCTAACTCGTGATTTTTATAGGTCTAATATGAGAGGTAGGGTAGGCCACACTTGGTAAAAAAATGATTTGAATTGTTTTGGTTCTGTCCTAAATCTTTAGCTGCTGTGCTGCGGCTGCAGCCAACGCACGATCGAGCAAGGCATTAGCATGCCATGATTACATCCTGCCTCATCACGGTCTAAAGTATCATGCATGCACGTCCAATACATGGAACGGCTGCGCTACTTGCATGCATCGGCCGGCCTACGCACGGATCAGTCACACCTCCTGCAGGCAGCAAATCAATTTCCTTCTTTTAGCTGCTTTGTTTCTCGATCGCCTCGTTCTCTACGATCGTGTATACGATGTACTGCACTATTGATCCATGGAAACCATTAAGCAAGGGCCCAAGGCCTAGACGTGCGGGAGCCGGTCCGGCAGGCTGTGCGTGTTGGTCTGGGAGACGACGGGTAAATAGACGGCGGGTACAATCGCATGCGGTGACAAAATAATTTCGCTTTTGGCATAATCATTTTCTAACTCACGGTTTCTATGGGTCTCGGTCCTTTTCCACCTCTCTTGGGCCTGATAGGTGGGTCCGGCGTGAGGAGTATGGTGGGTCTAAATTGTGTGAGAAACGTTTTTAATTGTTTTCGTTCTTTATAGTATAGAAGATAGATATATACCTTGTTTCGGCATCCAATAGTCGACGACTTGCATAGGTAATAATGTGTTCCTTTCCTTCAGTTTCTTGAGTCAAAATAGCCCCAATCACTTGATCTTTAGCAGCCACATATAATTTAAATGGAAATCCTCTCCTAGGAGCTTTCATGACCGGCGGCGAAGACAAGTAATATTTAATTTTCTCAAAGGCTTCTTACTGTTTGCCCCCCAAGTAAATTCGGCTTCATCTTTTAACCACGAATAGGAGTAAAAGCATTGACCTTCCCAGACAAGTTACAAATAAACCTCCTCAAATAATTTACCTTGCCCAAGAATTTCTGCAAATCTTTCTTGCATGTATGAGCTTTAATCTTCTTAATAATATCAATTTTCTTAGGATCTATCTCTATGCCATTCTCATAAATAATAAAACCTAGAAACTTTCCAGCCGACACCAAATGCACATTTAAGCGGTTCATCTTTAATCCATACCGACACATTCTTTCAAAAGCAAGTTTTAAATCCGCCAAATAGGGTTTTAAACCAGCCGATTTAACAACAATATCATCGATAAAAACCTCTCTGATTAAGCCAAGCAAGTCATGAAAAATTAAATTCATAGCCCTTTGGTAAGTAGCACCAGCATTTTTTACACCAAAGGTCATAACTACCCACTCAAACAGACCAACAAAACCTGGACATACAAAGGTCTTTTGGATATATCCTTTTCAGCCATGAATATTTGATTGTAACAGCATTACCATTAAGAAAACTAATAACTTTATGTCCAAAAGCATCATTAATAAGCATGTCGGCTATAGGCATAGGATATTCATTTTTAGGAGTAGCTCTATTAAAATTTTTAAAATCAATGCAAACTCTGAGCTTACCAGAATCTTTTTTGTCAACTGGCACAATATTTGATAACCATTCAGTACAACGACAAGGCTTAATAAAATTTTCATCCAACAACCGATTAATTTCTTCTTTAATCCGGTCATACATATTAGGATTGAAACGCCTAGCAGTTTGTTTAAAAGGTCTAAAACCAGGTTTAATAGGCAGCCGATGCTCAACTAATTCACGGCTTAAACCAGGCATCTCTGGATAATTCCATGCAAAACAATCACATATTCTTTCAACAGCTCGATTAATTCAGCGTTATAATCAGCTTTCAAATTTTTGTTTACAAACGTCGGCCTAGGTACAGAACCATTACCAATATCAACCTCCTCTAAAGGATCAGCCGACGTAAAATCTTGTCCCAATTTACTCATATCATCAAAATCTTCAATGGCCTCACACATATCATTCTTTTGTGCCCGATAGTGCTCAAGTCTCTGCTGCAACCATTCCGAACTATTCATTGATTCACAACAAATGGTTTAGCCGATACTCAACTGGCTTTAGAACAGCAGGCACGAAGCCATCTCTAGTACAGCTGATCATCTCATGATCAGAAATATCTAAGCCTGTCAAGCATTTGACATGATCATGCATAGACATGGTAGAACCATCAGCCACAACAATACAAGCCGATGTATCTCCATGTACAATCTCAATATCGTCGTCAACCCATTGAATAAGAAATTGATGCAAACTAGAAGGTACACATCTATTTGCATGAATCCAATCACGACCCAATATTAAACTAAAATTACCTTGGGCCTCGGCGACGAAGAAAGCAGTAGCCAATGTCTTGCTCCCAATGGTGAGCTCCATAGAAGCAACGCCCTTAGCACTCATAGGCTCGCCTCCTCCCACACCACTGACAGTCATGTTGGTCTTGATCTGCAACTCTTGCAGTGATTTTAAAAGTTTCTCTGCCATTGGGGGTCTTCTCACATATCACTTCCCTGATAATTGACTTCCCTTTCAAATTTTCAGGCTTCTCATGTCCCACAATAACATTTTTTCCTTTGGTTGATTCGACTTGATGCAGCCGAACCTGTTGCATCTCAAGGGTGTTAACAGGGAAAGGTGTCTTGTCATCTCATGTAGTGTCAAGCATCCTTCATTTAAGGCCGATTGCACCTGTCGACGGAAAACATTGCAATCATTAGTAGCATGCAAAAAAGAATTATGCAACTTGCAATATGCACGTCTTTTAAGTTTTTCAGGTGAAGAAATAGTATGAGACATTTTAATATTTTTATTCTTTAATAATTCATCAAAAATACGATCACATTTAGAAACATCAAAAGTAAATCGCACTTCTTCTTACCGATTCTTTTGAATTGGCTTAAGAGATGGACATGTGTACGATTTATTCTTAGAAGGCCACACAAGTTCAGCAGCATACACATTTTCATCATCGTCCGAACTACTAGAATCATAAGTAACAACATGAACATTAGAACAATGAGTCTTATAAGTGTTTTTATTATTTTTTATTTGATTTTCAATAGCTAAAGCTCTTACTTGCACTTGATTAACCGAAAAGTGTTCAAAGCCTTCTATCTTTTCTTTAATAAAGGATCTTAAACCATTAAAAGCAACATCAGCAAGATCCCTTTCAGAAAGTGACAAATTAAAGCATCGGTTTCTAGTTTGCTTGAATCATTTAAAATAATCTACAACAGATTCATCTCTTTGTTGCTTAACCGATGTTAGATCTGTCAATTTTAACTGAGCACTCCCACTAAAAAAGTAATCATGAAATTTATGCTCTAATTGATTCCATGAATTAATTGAGCCGGGAGTTAATGAAGAAAACCAGGAAAAAGCAGTTCCAGTCAAAGATAAAGAAAACAAATGAACTTTCAAAGCATCACTAGAACTGGCTTCTCCTAATTGAGCAATATATTGGCTAATATGTTCCTAAGTAATTTTACTATCATCACCATTAAACTTTACAAAATCAGGAACACGCCAATTTGATGGATAAGGAACAGAATCAAAACTAGCAGAATATGGTTTTTGATATAATCTTGAGTTTCCCACATCAATGCTAAGTTTATCCTGAATTCAGTATGTAAATTTGAACGAGCTAGATCAGATTGCCCTGTGGCTGTACTTTGAGCTTGAACAACATGAGGCATGCGATAAGGACTTTGCGCAAATACTGATCATACACATCATTAGGAATCTCACTAGAATTAATGTTTTGATTAGGTATAGGGGTGATGTGTATGCACATGTTTCAATGTAAGAAGAACGATTATCTACCTCTGTATTTCGGTTAAGGACTACCGAAAGAGGAGCTGAAGTGGGCGGTACTGACTGCTATGCAGCCTGGGCGACAAAACCGGTTCCACCGGTTTCTAGAACCGGTGTAACCGGTCTCAGCATGGCTGGTGAAACATGCGGCGGCGGTGGTATTTGCCCTGGATAAAAATTAGCTGGCATATCATAAAACGGATTTTCAGGAAATTTTTCTGGTGTAGCCGACATATTCGCATGTATATTCTCATGTTGCATAGGTTGTAAATTATGTGCATAATAAGAAGACTCTACCAACCTATCCTTTTCAATTTTTCCTATTCTGTCCATGAGCATGCATACTAATTCATCGATATGTACAAACACAGCACTAAGATCATTATTAGACTTAGGAACAGAAGTTTCAGGTGGGTGTACAGTTACTGGAGGTAATTCTTCCACCTTTGTGTCTTTCATAGTGAACGCCGGCATCATGAATTCATGAGTTCTTGTCACCTTGCCTTGGCGATTTTTCTTCAGCCCCATCAGGAATTGATTCTTAAAGAATTCTTGGGCCGCTTCAAATCTCTGACGCTCCTCATCACCGATCTCCTCAATGGAGGGCACGATGATGTTGTCCTTGTCCAATTCTGCAGTAGATCCCATCTGGCTAGGGTTTGATAAATCGGTTATTGAAACTAAGATTTCTAAATTCCCCAGCGGAGTCGCAAAAAATGTATTGACGCCTTTTACGGTCAACACACAGAATTGCGCTAGCTCACGCGGATCCGCAATAGATCAGTCACCAACAGCACGCCGAGCAAAACCGATTAAACCGGTTTCCTAGGGCTTGCTGCGTGAGCCTAAGATCGCCGGCCCGGGAGAGACCCCGTCAGGGCAGGCGCGTCTAGGGTTGCTCTGAGGTCGGCAAGCCACTCAGAACGCCGTTAACGCCGTAGAGACGAAGTACGAACAGAAATTAGGGTTGGAAAAGCTAGGTTTTGAAGATGACAAAAAGTACAGGTATTAAGTGTTTGATCGATTGGATTACCCTCAATCGGCCATGGCCCTTTATATTTATAGGGTTGGGAGGTCTTGCCCCGCAAGGAAAGTCCTATTACAACTCGGATCTACAAAAAGAGTCAAACCCTATTAGGACTCGGGAAAAACCGGTTCCACCGGTTTTAAATCCGGTTCCACCGGATTGCCTCTGTCAGACGGGAAATAGGAACCAAATCGGTTCCACCGGTTTTTCTCTGTCAGACTGTCTTTTGCCAATTTTGATCGTCAACAGGATTACTTATGTGCAAACTTTATGCTATGTTAATACATGTGCATTTGGTCTAGGAGTTGGTTAAAAGCCCTCTTTATTGCATGATTGATCCTTGATTGAGGACATGTTTCCACCTTTTTAGAAAAAAGATCAAGTGTTGATTTGCTTAATCGTGCAAGTGATTCAATATAAGTAAAGTGATTCATATAGCTTGCACATCTACTATACAAATATCAAAGTAAGCAACCTAGGGTAGTGAGCCCAACCAAAATATTAATTAATATTTTGCAGGACATGAGTTGTAAGTTTGACAGATGTATGGTCATGTCCGGTTTCATGTATGTGAGGTATATGCAATGTTAGCCTAAAGGCTACACACTAAACAAGTCGGTCACCTACGGTTTAGCTCTTTATTCGGGCTATGGTTTATTCGGGCTATGGTCATTAAATGGGCTAAACAGATGATTAAATGGACACGGTTAGCCAGTATGTAGCATTTACACGGCGTGTAAACGGGCTAAACGGCCTTGTAGGCGAACACTGGGTATATGCTTGTTGTTTCACTTGGGGTCAAGCTTTGAACATACACATGCCAATCTATGGGACTCGGTAAACCGAACTACTTGTGAGGTGCGGATGTTTAAATTGTTGCTCTGTTTTGTCTAATGTGGAATGTGGGTGGAGTCGCAGTTTGTGTAACCCTTTGACCAGGCTTGGATGTACTATAGGGACATGGCTTCGGGCTATATGCGGGCTCAGTTCAAGGAATGGAGGCCGATGAGGGAACAATTGTCACGTATGGCCTGACAGCGAGTGCACTTGTTGTGTGATTAGGTATCTCTAATAGGATGTAAATAGATTCGAATCACTGACAAACACATTATGTTGCCGAGCTCACATTAGTATGGTTGGGATGACGTCGTATAGTTAAATGTTGTTTGTTTGGCTAAAACTGCATCTTGCTCACCTAATTCCATAGAGTATAACACCAAAAACTAGAATATGAAAGTAAGGACATGCTTTGTGAAGCTTTTTTTAGCAAGACCTGCGTTCACAATAAAATGAACCATCATGTTGAGCATATATCCTTAGAGGCTTAGAGTCAGCTATGTATATGTTCTAATTAGCCAAGTAAGTACTGTTGAGTACCTTATACTTAGGGTTCTATATATCAGCCCCTTGTTGCAGGTGAACCTTTGTGAAGCTCCGACATCAAGGAAGGACCAGAAGGTCAAGAAGATGAGAGTCATGTCAAGGGCACTATATGATCCTTATGGTAATATAGTTGTAATAGTACTTAGCCCCTAAGTTGGTACTGGTCACTACTATGGTACCTGGTTGGTTTTAAAACACTCTTAGCGAACTTGGTTGTGATGAACCTAAGATATCACTCTTAAGTTTGTAATAACTCGCTTTTACTTGTATTTGTAAGAAAAGGAAAACGTATGATTTTTAACCATCTAATTTTGAGGTATGTAGCTTAAACTATTTGAACTTATATTGAAAAATATCAGAGTGTTATATATTGGGGGACCTCTATCAGCCAAATTTTGATTACACACCACCATAATTACTATAAAATTACATAGAAAAAGTGATTGTAACACCTAATTTCCTAAATGATGAATTCAAGTGCCAATTGACCTAGTTATTGTGGGTGTTTGATGGCTGTTTGCACGGTATAAGGATTATAAGAATATAAGACAAGAAAAATATCGTATTTTTTTAAAGCCAATTGACACATGCATTTTTGTTTATAGTTAGTTTATATTCAAATTACAATTAATATTCACAGGAGTTACAACTAGCTTTCTGTGTAACTTTTTAGTAAATGATGAATTCAAGTGCCAATGCAATTGAATTTTTAATATAAGTTAAACATTGTAAACCACGCGTGCCCTCACAAAGAAAGATATATTGCTGAAAAATAAATCAGATGTTTTCTTTTTTACTTTTGTGCTTATTATAGGGACATGCTAAATCATCGATGTTTGTGGGCATTGAATTCAATTATGAACATATCTCAAAGATTACCGCTCTGTACAATTAATATTTCTCAAGAGAACATGGAAATCATATGACAAATACAGCTCAAGCAATGTGACCACAGTTTCATCCATTCATCGATGGCTAACAAGCACTAGTAATACATGCAGAGCATTATGTCTAGCTCACAAAAAATAAAGAAAAGAAAAAACAAAAATCGGAATGACTTGAGGGTCGAGTACATGGAGCAGATCATCTGTGCTTTACTACATTCATCCATAGTTCCACGCATTGTTGTTATTCGATGTCTCCTTACTCGATCCGAGGAAAATCAAGAAATATGTTGTTGGCCTCAAGAGCATGCATGCACGGCAGGAAGCAATGCATGAAGGAATGTAGCGGATGCATGTCATGCTATGGCTGAGGGCCGGGAA
Source organism: Alloteropsis semialata (assembly GCA_004135705.1). Classification (NCBI taxonomy): domain Eukaryota; kingdom Viridiplantae; phylum Streptophyta; class Magnoliopsida; order Poales; family Poaceae; genus Alloteropsis; species Alloteropsis semialata. The sequence goes on along the minus strand of CM014273.1, from coordinate 13,145,358 downwards.
ATGCATGGCATCATGGAGATATATCATATATAGCTGAGCTCAGAAGCAGGCAAGCTCCTTGAGGCAGCCGGTGGCGGTTCCCTTGGCATTGGTGCAGACTGCCATGGTCTTATTGTTGGTGCCGCTGTACTCGACCTTGACATTGTCCATGGTGACACCGCTGCAGGGGATCTTGTCGGAGCAGAGGAGGCTGACGGCCTCCGGGGTGGAGGAGGTGCCGGTGATGTTCTTGAAGCTGACGTCCTTGACGGTGACTTTGGAGGCGCCGCTGGCGGTGCAGATCTTGTTGGGGCAGTACTTCATGTCGATGATGATGGGGTTTGCGGCGTCCTCCATCTTGATATTCTCGTAGTGGATCTTGGAGGCGGTGAGCACCGAGTTGGCATCCTCGTACGCCTTGATCCGGAGGCCGTTGGTGGACTTCTTGAGGGTGCAGTCCTTGACGTTGATGTCGGTCACGTCCTTCTCATCCTTGTACCGCCCCAGGCTTCCGATGCTGATGCCGTGGCCCGGGCCGCATGTGACACCGGTGATGTTGACCTTGGTGCTCCCCGGGCCGATGGAGATGCAGTCGTCGCCGACGCCGATGACCGTGTTGATGATGCTGATCCCGGATGAGTCGCCCATGTGGATGCCGTCTGTGTTGGGGCTGTCCCCTGGCGCCGTCACCGTCACGTCCTTGACTACCACATCCTTGCACTGGAATATGTTCATGTGGAAGAACTTGGAGTTGAGCAACGTGATTCCGGACACCTCGCCCTTGGTGATGTAGTCCAGCACCAGCGAGTTGGGCAGGATCTTGCAGTCGTACTTTTTGGCGCAGGAGTTCTTGCTCCACACGGCCGGGCCCTGTCCGTCAAGCTTGCCCTTGCCGGTGATCACCAGGTTGTCCACCTGCTTGATCTCGATCCAGTTGCCCTTGTACAGGCTCAGGTCCGTGGATGCTAGCAGGTTGCCGTCCACCTGGATGGTCACTTCGCCTTTGCATGGGCCCGAGAAGTTGAGGGGGCCGCACAGGTAGTCGCCCTTGGGGATCAAGATCGTCTGCTTCCCGCTGCCGCCGCACGCCGACGCCCACGCCGACACCAGCGCCTTGGTGCTGTCCGTCTTGCCGTCGCCGGAGCCTCCCAGCTTGGTGATGTCGCATGACCCGCCGGGACACGCAGCGCCGTCCCCGGCCGGAGCCGAGGAGCTGTCCTTCTTCGACGCCGGGGCATCCTTCCCGGCATGCGCGGCGCAGACCAGCGCCAGGAGGAAGAGGGCTCTCGTCATGGTGAACGCCATTATTTTGAATTTGTGTCTGTTGCATCTCTCACTGGTAGCTCCGGCCTATATATACACCTGCTCCCCACGGCCTTGCCTTTGCTATGTTTGTGGCATGGTCGTCTGCCCTTTTCTATTTCTAGACCACCCATGCATCCATCTCTCTCGCTCGTCCTCAACTTTCTTTTCCTTCCTTCCTTTCTTTGCCTCACCAAACACTTGGCTATTTCATATTTTTTCAGACAAAAAGCTTCGTTCCCGTCCTCAAGTTTCTTCGCGTTCCATCGCCTCACGTACGTACCAACAACACTTGCTATTTTATTTCACAAGTACGTTGTAAGCAAGAAAGGAAGCATTTGTGTGGTTCATAAGTTACCCAAATAGGAATGTAGGATAGTAAATAGTGGCATGAAAACGAAGGTTAAATATGGATAAGGATACAATTAATATACTGACTGAAAATTGACTCGTGGTGACATGCTAAAAGGACTGGACACATGGAGATGGGAAGATATGTGAGGGAATTGTGGCATGGTGATTTAACTCATTGCAAGAGATACTTATATGGTAGGACTAAACATACAGAGATGTTGATTATCATTTTAGAGAACGCGTATCCAAAGAAATTGGAGATCGATTCAGATCAGGTTGCTGATGGGTTCATAGAGGCGCTGACTGCAAGGCAATTGGAGAATTTCAAACACAACCTAAACCTTGCTCCATTATGAATCGGAGGCGGAAGGGAGGGAGGGTGTTACACAAAGTAATTGTATGATCATGTATGTGATGTGGCTCGGTTATGATTGGTGGAGATTAGATCTTTCCGTTGTTGTTCATGAGAGGATAGCTTGGGTATTCGTTTTAACAAACTTGTAACTAATAAGTCTATTTCCAGTTGGTCATGTGGATTATGCGCACATTGTTGTAATAAAGGGGGTGATTTACCTCGTTCATATATAACATGAAGCCGCCAATGCTGATAGGCACCACATTCCCACTAGCTTCAGATGTGCCTCGTGCTCTACACTGAGAAGAACTTGGTGATTGATAAGATGCCCAAGTAGGAATTAATGGAGGATAGTGAAATGAAAGCCAAAGTTGCAGAAGCTGGGGAGTTTTGGTTATGGGGGTGTTCAATTCCCCCAAAAATTTTTCACCAAAATTTTTCCCCAAAGAATCTTATATGCATGGAGTAGTAAACGTGTGTTAATGACAAAACCATTCCATAACCCCTAGGTAACTTTTCGAGACGAATCTAATGAGCCTAATTAGGCCATGATTTGCAACAGTGATGCTACAGTAACCATCCGCTAAACATCCACTAATCATGAATTAATTACTATCATTAGATTCGTCTCGCGATTTCCAGGTGAGATCTATAATTAGTTTTATTATTAGTCTACATTTAGTACTCCTAAATGGTAAGATTCTCTTGCAAAATTTTTCACCAAAATTTTTTCACCCAATTGAACACCCCATAGACAAGGAAACCCAATGTATCGATTGAAAATTGAATCTTGGTGACATGATAGCTCGCTGAGAGGTCAGGATGGATTGGGGAAAAAAAATACTAGGTGTCTGGGATGCATAGATGGGCAGACGCGAGGGAACAATAGTGGCATGGTGATTTAGCTCAATACTAGAGCTACCTATAACAACTATGAATGAATTTATGATGTTGTTAGAAGATAGATAAGATTCTGTGTTTGAAGAGGAGTCCAATATCCACCATGGTCATCTCTGATTTGTTGGATTTATCTGGGATAGGATCATGTATCCCAATTAAGTCTAAAATATTTAAGACCAATATTTAATGCTAGCGAGTTACAAAAGTGGTTAATTTTACATGGTTAGTTGAGGATGATCCTAACCAACTTAAAGGTGGATCGTTTGTGCACCAACGTGAAGTTGGAAAAAGGAGATTGACGTGCCACGTGCGCACGCTTGCTCGCTCGCTTCGCCGATCATTTTTCAACTTGTGGGATTATCAAGTTGATGATCCTGCATCAAGATGGCCGCTTGAGGGACTGCATTGCAGACATCTTCCTGCACAAATTTATACAACTATGTTGAATAGCCCGGACCGACACTGTCCAGTCTGGTTACTTCTGTTGACGGTTGTGCACATGTTTTGCTATCACAAGATCAGTATTATTAATCATGACGTATATTGTTAGATTCAGAAATAAAATATGTCGAAATATGTCTAGATCTTTAACACGATCTTGTAGTCGTGCTTTGGCATGATGTAATCTAATGTCTGACTATCTCTATCTATTTCTATAGCAAGGATTGTTTCTTGCAAATATTTAGTACATCGATCGATTAAAAAAAAAAAAAAAACCTAAAACTTTTGATGAATCAACCCGTACTCAACAAGGTGTGCAGTTTTCTCATAAAAGTCCCTTCTCTTCACATTAATCAACCCGCAGTTCACAAAGCAAGCTATGTGAGATTTTCATAGAAGTCCTTGATCAATACATGCATCAACCCGCAGTTCTGAATTTTTCTAGACACTAAAAAATTTAGTTTGCATTTACATTTAAGCCCTTAGCACCTTCAGCATGTCATATCTTTCATATTTTAGCTCTATTTTTCACGATGCTGGTGCTCACACGATCGTAGCGGCGAGTGCTATCTTTTAGTATGCTTTTCAAAAAAATAGTTAATATGTTATTTTTAGTTGTATGTACTAAATTACATATATGTTTGATTTGAATTACTTGTATGTTTGTAGTGGCAGTAGGCGTTGTGTTGGTGTTGACGTCGACAAAGGAGAGGACCTTAGAATGCCATATCTTTCACATTTTATCTTTGATTTTTGTGATTCTTGCGCTCACACGACTGTAGCTGCAAGTGCTATCTTTTGGTATGATTTTTTTTAAAAAATAGTTGATATATTATTCTTAGTTGTTTTTACTGAATTACTTAATTATATGTTTGATTTGAATTACCTGTATGTTTGTATGGTGTTGACACCGACAAAGGAGGAGATAAAGAAGGGTAGGGAAGACTTTTATTTCTTCTCTTGCAAAGCATGTGCATATTTGCTAGTGTAATAAAAGTGCATACCACTTGTTACAATAGTGCTAAACATTTTTAGCAGGCGCCTTAGTGGCTTCTATAAGCTGTAACCTCGCATGAAACACAACAGGAAAAAAGAGTAAATTGCACCTACGATACAATAACTTGGTTGGTGGGTACAGATTGGAATAAAATGGACCATGAATGGTTAACGATAAGAATCTAAAAGATGTGGCATGTCAGTTTTGCGGTGGGTTACTTTTTAGGCCCAAAAAAATGACGCAGCTTACACACACTAATATACTCGCTCCGTCCTTAATACCAGAAATTTAAGTTTGCTCTAAGTCAAACTAAATAAAATTAACTAAATTGATAGAAAAAAGGATAGCATTTACGACATCCAATGAGCACCAATAGACTCATTATGAAATATATTTTGATATCTTACTTATTTGATTTGGTACATGTTAACAGTATTTTATATAAACTTGGTCAAAATTTATAAAACTTGGTCAAAATTTAAAAAAATTGAAGTAGAACAAACTCAAAATGTCTTACATTCCACGACGGATCTTTAGACCGGTCCGCATACGTGCTTTCTTCCTCTGCCTGAAGACATTTGTAATGGTAATTTCACTGGTTGTCCAATGCCAAAAAAAAAAAAGGAAAACAAGAACCCATGCGGCGGCGGGCCGACCGAGCCGATCCACTGATCTGGCCTCGTGCCGCCGGCCGCCGCGATCGCGGAGCGGAGGCTGCCGCGTACAGAGGCAACAACCCGTAGCACGAGGCGCGCGCGCGCACGCATGCAGGATCGGGATCGGTATATATGTATGCCGTGTCTCAATTCCGATGCAAAGGAAATGAACTTTGCGTTAGCGAGAGCTCAACTTGCAGGAGTTCCACAGGGATATGAAACAGTTTGGTTTTCCATGAGAGAGAGAAAAACACTTTTGCTTTGAGACAAGAACTTAAGTTTACTGGGATCCTGATTCCAGAATGAGATGAAGGAACTGAATAGTTGCTATCAATGTGGAGGGTCTTGATCTGATGTAGTACTAGTCCTGCAAATCACAGGAATTTTGGGCACCGCGGCCAACGGCTGGCGCGGCTGCACCTCAGCCGCTGCGGAAGCTTGTGGGCGGCGGTGGCCGCCGCTCTCCTCCTCTCTCGGTGCCGGCAGACATCGCTTGCCGTCAGTGACCGCTAGCCCCCTTCGTCGTCGCGTGGGTTCGGGAGCTCGCCTTCGTCGTCCAATGCCTAATCCACGCCATATCTACCCTCGGGGCAGCCGCCGCCCTTAGTCTTCTTTTGGTCGCCAGTGATGGTGGCTCCTGCCACCCTCACTCTATTCGATTGTGCTGCCACTTCCCTCGCCACCCTCACTCTATTCGATCATGCTGCCACTTCCCTTTCGATCGCACCGTTGTCTCCCTTTTGTCTCACCCTCTTTAGTCGCCAGATCCGCTCTGTTGACGCAGAATTAGATCAACACACGAAAGCGCTAGAACGCGCAGCACGTAACACGATAAACCCGCAGCTTCCCTGTGCCGACCGGTCAGACCGGTCAGGGGCACCGGTCAGACCGGTTCCCATCGGGGAAGAAGGGGGTAAACCCTAAAAACGCCTCTCGGAAGGATCCGTCAGGGAGAACGCGATCAGGGGTGCCCTAGGGTCGGCAGGCCACCTAGGACGCCTTCAAACGTCGTGGAGACGTAGGAAGAACAGCAAGTAGGGTTGGAAAAGCTAGGGTTCAGAGATGCAAAAAGTAAAGGACAAAAGTAGTAAATTTTGATAGATTCGATTGTTGTGTGTTCAATCGGTCGAATCCCCTTATATTTATAGGGAGGGTAGGTCTTATCCCGCAAGGAAACTAAGTTACAACTCGTTACAAACTCAGAATCCCAAAATAAGAGTCCTAGTCGGATTACAATAAGGGTAACCGGTCTGACCGGTTTCCCACACCGGTCAGACCGGTCTGGGTGCCGAACGTCGCCCCTTTCGCTTGTTTTGCTCCACCACTGACTTTTGCGATCCTCCAAGCTTCTAAGCACCGCAACATCCTGTCATTCCAGAGAACATGCCATCTTCCGTGTCTTGCACCAAATCTTGCGGTCCTCCAGATCTTCAAGCACCGCAATAGTCGATCATTGCAGAGACTACGTCACTTATATCAAACTAGGACCAAATATTGCGGTGGTCTATGCACCAGCACCGCAATTTCCTAAACCGGACCTGTCAGACCGGTCAGGCTAACCGGTCTGACCGGTCAGCCGTAGCTTGTGCCAATTTTGGTTGTCAACATATGCCCCCTGTTTTTTGGTAAAGCTTGCGTACCATAAAACACATTAGCACCAAAATTGTCATCTAAGGACGATGTTTTAACAGAATTCATCGGCCATTATATTTTTCTAAGGGCGATATCCAAACATCGCCATATGCCACTTCATGCCTCTTGCCAAACACTTGGATATACCTCCCGTTCAGTGCCTTAGGCAAACGTCCTCCTTGCAGCGTCTCCACCATATAGGAATTCCCGCCATTGATCTTGAATATTCGATAAGGACCTTCTCAACTTGGAGACCACTTGCCGAATTTATTATCTTTAGTACCAAGTGGCAATATTGTCTTCCATGCTAGATCACCAACTTGAAAAGTTTTCTCTTTAACCTTCTTGTTGTATGCTCTAGCAACTCGGATCTTGTCTCTCTCAATTTCCTTAAGAGCTTGTAAACGCCTATCGGTCACTTCATCAATGTTGTCCATCATCAAATCATAATACTCGCCAACCGAAAGCTTATGTTGTTTAGCAAGTCTGTAAGTGTCCAGATTTACCTCAACAGGCAAAACGGCCTCTTGTCCATAAACAAGCTCAAAAGGAGTGACTTTAGTAGCACCATGTCTAGATATGCGATGAGCCCACAAAGCTTCAGACAAGACTTCATGCCATCTTCGGGGATTTCCTCTATCTTCTTCTTAATCAACTTAATCAAAGTCTTATTACTAGACTCGGCCTGACCATTGGCCTAAGCATAGTACGGAGATGAATTGAGCAACTTGATCTTATACATATCGGCAAAAACACGCACTTCTTTAGACATAAAAGAAGTACCTTGATCCATAGCTAAAGTTTGTGGAATGCCGAATCTGTGAATAATATGCTCAGTAATAAACTCAATTACCTCCTTGTGGGTCATATTCTTGAGAGAAACAGCTTCGGTACATTTAGTGAAGTGATCCGTAGCAACCAACACGAAGCGGTGACCCTTTGAAGAAGAAGGATGTATCTCTCCAATGAAATCCTATCCCCATCCTCGAAAAGGCCATGGTTTAATAATAGGATGAAGTAATGCAGCAGGTACCATCTGAACATTACCAAACTTCTGACATTCTTCACATCCTTTGTAGTAACGAAAACAATCGGCCATCATAGTAGGCCAATAGAAGGCAGCTCTTCTAAGTAACCACTTCATCTTAGGAGCCGATTGATGCGTTCCACAAATCCCTTCATGAACTTCACCCATGGCCACTCTAGCTTGATCAACACCCAAGCATTTAAGCAATAAATCATCGGCGGTGCGACGATGTAACTCATCGTCAACTAAAGTATATTTAAAAGCCAAACGCCGAATTTTCCTGTCTGTTCCAGAACTAGGATTTCTTAAATACCTGATAATGGGCGCTCTCCAATCATCAACTTCGGCCTTTTTATTTTGAGAATTTTCGGCAGCCGAATTTGAATCTGCAGACACCAACCGGTCTGACCGGTTCCCGGATCGGTCTGACCGGTCTCTGTATGAGACGTTGGACCGGTCTGACCGGTCTGGGAATCGGTCTGACCGGTTCGGCTCTGCTCTGCAGCGAGTGTTAGAGCTTCTCCATTGGCAATAGCAATCAATGGCCTTTTCTTATGAAAGTGTCTTTTTTGGACATTATAGCCTGATGCTTGCTGCGCCAAAGTATTAGCTCTAGGATTATCACATCTTGGAACATGATAAATGGTGAATTCATCAAAATATGGTATGATATCAAGGCACTTGTCAAGATAAATATTCAATGAACTTTCTAAACATTGACACACCTTAGATACTTGCTGTACAACCAGTAATGAATCACCAAAAGCTTCAACACGTTTTACTCCCATGTCATGCAAAATTTCTAATCCGAATAATAAAGCTTCATATTCGGCTTGATTATTTGTGCATTCAATTTCTAATCAGCTAAGAGCTTCAAAAACAGCTCCATTAGGAGAAACAAGAACAATTCCAATTCCACACCCGTTCTTGCAAACCGATCCATCAAAATACAATTTCATGGAGTAAAAATTATGTAATCAACTTCTAAATTATGCTCATCCTTAATCCGATGTTTAACAATAAAATCAGCTACAATTTGGCCTTTTATGGATTTCAAGGGTTCACAAGCCAAATCATATTCAATAAGTGCATATGCCCACTTACCGATTCTTCCGCTCAAAATTGGTCTATGCAACATATACTTAATAACATCGGCTTGACATGCCACAATGCAAGTACTAGATAACAAATAATGCCTCAATTTTGTACAAGCATAATATAAAGACAAGCATAATTTCTCAACAGGTTTGTACCTTGTTTCCGCATCCAAAAGCCGTCGACTCAAATAGGTAATTGTCGGTGTAAGAAATGACCAACTAGTAAATTTAGTGGATTGCGCGTTTAGGCTCGGATGGTTCGCGAGAGGACACAAAGAATTATACTGGTTTAGGCACTAACGCCCTACATCCAGTGTCGATCTGCTCGTGTTACTCGCGTTGCTCGTAGTAGGGGTTACAAGCCGTCGAGAGAGAGGAGAAGCCTCAAGTCTCTGTGAGTGTCTAAGTGTGAGTGAGTGTGTGTTTTTTGCCGGTTGTCTCCTCTCCTCCCCTGAGGCCTTATTTTTCTTTTTATACCTCTGGGGGGAGACCTGTACAAGGCGTGTTCAACGAAATGATGAATAATAAGAAGCTTGCTGGAGAAGCCCCGCCGCCTGCGGGACACTGTGGGCGCTGTTGGAGTAGGTCCTAATCCAGAGCTTGTTAGGGTCGTGCATGTCGCTCCGCGGCGCATGCGGGGCGGCTGGAACAGTTACACCCTTCTGCCACGGCGGGCGGCGCGGTGTGGACCGTTAATGCTAGTAGGCGGCGCGGTAGATATGCGGCGCGCCCTTCCGGTCCCCTCTCGTTCCGGGTCCCCCTTGTTGACCCATGACACCTGGCCCGGGTAGGGTCGGGCGAGGCGGAACTGGGTCGGCCGAGGCTGAGCCAGGTCGGCGAGGCGGAACTGGGTTGGGCGAGGCGGAGCCAGGTCGGGCGAGGCGGAGATGGGTCGGCCGAGGCGGAGTCAGGTCGGCCGAGGCGGAGATGGGTCGGCCGAGGCGGAGCCAGGTCGGGCGAGGCGGAGATGGGTCGGCCGAGGCGGAGCCAGGTTGGCCCTCCTGTCTGATGTCCTCCTTGTTTATGGGTTTGTTTACACTCGTCTCCTTCCCGAAACAGCGAGGTCCCACCCGTCGGTGAGAGGGTAGGATATTGACATCCGACAGTAGCCCCCGAGCCTGCTCGGAGGACAGATGGTTCTCCGTGCAGGCTCCTTCTTGATACCCGCTCGGATGTCACTCGGGGGTGCGCGCGAGCGCACCCACCGGGTGTAGCCCCCGAGCCTGTAGGGGAACGGTTGGTTCGCCTATAGGCTGAAGTAAAATTTGTTGTTTTTTCCACCGGGGCGTGCGAGCGCACCCGGTGGGTGTAGCCCCCGAGCCGACAGGTGAGTTGTCAAGTCGCCCGAAGGCTTTCTGTCACTTTCGTTCAGTCCCTGCAAGACGACGCCGCGTTTGTCCAATGGACCGGGACATGATCTACTTTTTTCAGGGGCACTGTCTCCCTCGATTTGGGAGCACACGCTTCCGCTGCGTCGGGCAGTGCTTCCGTCACGCCTGCTCTGCCTCCCTTTTGAGCCGTCATGTCGTCCTTTTTGAGTTCACTGTTCGCTTGTGAGGCTCTGGCGTCCTACAGGAAGGGCCGCGTGGCGCGTCCCCTCGCCCTATCGAAGGGTCGGTTCGGGCATTTCTGGGCTATAAATAGGGTCCTCCGGCCCTTCTTCTTGGGGCATCCGGCCATCTTGCTCCTTCTTTCTCTTGTTAGCATGAGATCCCCGGCATGGGAACCACCTCGGGGGCGTCCCCCTGGCCCGGGGGCGGGAGAATAGCCTGTCGATGCCACAAGAATGACTGCGACCTTAGGGGGTTTCGGCGTGGAGGGGCGCCGCTCGGTGTCGCAAGCGAAGGGCGGTTCTACCCCCGGCAGCTCCCCCCGTCCGTCCGCCCTACCTCGGTGGTGGTGGAATGGGTTCGAGGGGGAGTGCGTCGGTGGAACTGTCGCCGTCTCCTCCACTTGGCCCGGCGCTTGGCCTCGGTCGTGCCTCGCCAGGGCAGTTGCAGGAGTCGTGTATAGCCACCGGCGCGCCTCTCCTCCTTTCTTGGGCGCCGATGTGATGCCGTCGCCGGCATCGGTCGGTCCCGAGGCGATGGAGGGAGTCTGTGGTGATTCTCCGTCGTCGCGCCGCCACAGCGCGAACCTCTGCCGAGCTCCCCCCATGGTGTCGGCGGGCGGGGAGATGCTACAAGAAGGACTGCGACATTCAGCAGCTCGGTCCTTCTCGTGGCACCGAAACCCCCGCGCCTTTCGCCGCCCAACCCCGCCGCCGAGGGTGGCGAAATCCGTTTGTACTATTCCACGGTCCTTGGCCGTATGTACTTTTTACCCTTATTCATGAACGAAGGAATTTGGTTGGTTCTGGACCCTTTCTGCGACCGCGCGGTCGGTCTCTTTTTGCGATTCCAGCTTCCCTATGTCTCCCCGAAGCGGTCGGGAGGGAGGCCGTTTCGTCTTTTCATCGTTTTCCCCTCACGCAATCCCTCCGCGGGACGGAAGGTTAGGGCACGCCTCGCGTTTTGCCACTTAGGCCAAAACACGGCTCCCGGTGAGCTACTAACGGGCTAGATCGAGCGAGGCCTCGGTCCTCCTCCGAGAGAGGACCGTCGGATCAACTGGTGACCGACCTCGGAAAAAACCCCCAACGCTCCCAACCCCCTTAGTTCCCATGATCGTTCGACCGACCACGGGGGCTCGTCGCCTCTCTTCGATGAGATACATGGGGTCGGGAGCCTCAGGCTCGAACGCAGGTCGGGGCGTCCTCGGCACTCATGTGCCGAGGCTATGGCCTCTAGTGGGCCCGCCCGTTTCTGCCCCTTCGCTCGGACGCCCTAGAGCGGCCGTCGGACCCTTGGGCCGGCCTTAGAACTCTTGGGCTGTTTTTCGATTTGTGCTTTTCATCGCGAGTGCCCCCTGTGGGCTCCTTGCCACGGTCTTCCGGCAGGAGAACGGCCCAGTGCCGTTTTCCCTTCCCTGAAAAATAAAATTGCAGGAAAAGAAAAGGAAATAGCATACTTGACAGAAAAGAAAAGCGGGGCGGGGGATTGGAATGCGAAGGGTTCGGAGAGAGAGGGAGAGAGAAGGAACCGTGGCGCGAATCTCGGGACGTGGGAGACGTGGGCGAGCGGGAGCGCGCGTCGTGGGGCCGCGTGGCCCCTTCGGCCTGCGGCACAGGTGGGAGACCCGAGGCGTTCCTGCCCGTTCCCTCACCTGCCTATTTAAGGCGGAGAGGAGGGGGGCCGGAGGCCTCTTCTTCTTCTTCCTCCGCGTGCCTGCCTCTTGAATCGCCGCCGCCACCTGCAAAAAAGGCCAGACCTCTCTCCCCTTCGCCCGTCGCTCTCCTCGCCCGTTAGCCATGGCCTGGCTTCGTTCCAAGGTTACTGAAGCCGAGCTCGAGCGCCTGGTGGAACGCGGGCTCCTATGCCCGCGAACCGATCTCGTGGAGTGGATGGCCCCGGGCGACGAGGCCGTCCCCTCCCCCGCCGACGGGTACGTCGTGTCTCTCGTCCCCTTCCACGAACGAGGTTTGGGGCTCCCCCCTCATTATTTCCTCCGCGGACTCCTTCACTACTACGGGATTGAGCTCCAGTATCTCAATCCCAATGGGCTGCTGCACGTCGCCGTGTTTGTGGCCCTGTGTGAGGGATTTCTCGGAATCGATCCCCACTTCGACCTCTGGAGGTCTTACTTCCATGTCGAGGAGGTGAAGAAGGACGGGCGGCCGACGCCGCTCGGTTGCGCTGGGATCCGGCTGCGCCCGCGCCAGGGAGAGAACTACCTCAAGCTGCCTCTGACGACCACCAACAAGGGCTGGCATCCCCGGTGGTTCTACCTGCGGAGCGACCCGGCCGCTCCCCTCCCGGCCTTCACGGGGAGGATGATCGAGGAACGGCCGGACTCCTGGCATTGGGGCCCGCCGAGGGCGGACCGGCCACACCTGTCCGGCCTTCACGCTGCAGTCCTCCGCCTTCGCGAGCGGGGGGTCACCGGCCCTGGAGTCATCGCGGCGTACCATACGCGCCGCGTTCTTCCGCTGATGGCTCGCCGGCTGAGGCTGGATCAGATGACCCTGGCGGCGGATTGGACAGGGTCGGTCATGGCCGTTGGGGCCCTCTCGGACGAGGAGGTGCGCACCCGCCTGCGCGAAGCCGTGGCGCGTGACGCCGCGGCGTATCCGATGCCGGCTCACCCCGTCATGCGCCCCGTGGGCGAGTCCCTCATCCCGGTAAGTCATTGGTGCTTTCCTTTTGCATTCGTTGTGTACTTCTGAATCGGGCGAGCCATCTGAGTCTCTTTCTCTTCAGCATCCCCTGGTGTACAAGGTTTCTCGGCCCCCGCTCCCTGAGGACGCGGCCATTCGGGCCTCGAACCGCGCACGAGCGGAGGCCGCCCGTCTGAAGAAGGCGGAAGCCGAGGCGAAGAAGGAGAGGAAGCGACTGGCCCGCGAGAAGGCCGAGGAGGAGTACCGCCAGCGACGTCTGCACGCCCGGCAAGACGGGCGGTGGAGCGAGGACAGGGCTCCTTCGAGGGAGGTTTTGAGTTCGCTTCGGAGTCCTCCATCGGATCCGGGTGGAGTTCCCCGAACTCCCGGCGCGAGTCCTCGGTCGATCGGGACGCGCCGGAGGCCACGGGAACGTCGGGTGGCCGCGGTACCCCGCCTGCGCCACCGCCGACCCAGTCGCCGCGCGAGGTCCCTCGTGGCGCCAGCCCCCCGACCCGAGAGCGGACTCCGCCGAGGGGCGACCCGGGCAAGCGGCCGCGAGAGGAAGGGTCGGGGTCGGGGGCGGCTCCCCCGGCCAAGCGGCCGTCCCGGGGCTTTCCTGTGTCAGATCGGTAAGTCCCTTTCTCCTCCCTCGCTCGTCTTCCTTGCCCCCGTCGAGGCGCGTGTGTGAGGCCTCCTTTTGTTCGCAGGAGGGGGAGTCAGGCGGCTCCTTTGGGACTGGCGCCGGTCAAGCGGCTTGCGCGCCAGATCTCCGAGGTGGCGACGAGCCGAGGGATCGACCTGGGCGACCCCCTGGTGGAGAGGGTGCTCGACCCGCTCCTTCCCCAGCAGCAGCTCGCCGCGGTGTCGAGCGCCGAGTCCGCGCACTCGGCCGAGGCGATTCCGGAGGCCCTCGTCGGGCTGTGTTTTCCGCCCGCGGGTGATCCGGCCGGAGCGGAAGACGTGGTGCCGCCTGAGACGGCTGTGCCGGACGGGGATGCGCCCGGGGAGGAGGAGCTGGTGCCCTCCGGTCTTGGTCGTGAGCAGGAGGATCCCATCCCCTCGGCCCAAGCGGTCGGGCTTTTGTCCGAGGAGGGGACGGGCGAAGGAGAGGAGGTCCCGAGGGACTCGACGCCGGTCGCGTCCCCGAATGCTGCTGACCGCGAGGAGGAGGAGGTCATCCCCGAGCCGGACGCCACCGCCGCCCTGACCGACCCGTTGCCTGGTTCGGGCGAGGTGATGACGCCTTCTTCTCCCACACCTTTGGTCCATGAAGCGGGAATGAAGGACGCCGTGGGGTCGAGCTCGGGTCAGGGGACCCATTCTGCGGCTGACGCCCCGGAGGGCCGCGAGTTCGAGGGCCCCCGCGTCACCTGGACCGACCGTGCCTCAGGCGATGTCGTCTTCTCTTTGGACGACGCCGAGGAGAACAACGAGGCCTCCCGGATTCGTGCCGGGGTCGGGCTGGCGGTTCGGTCGCTCAACTCCGCTCTGGAAGCCATCCGCGACGTCGCCATTCCTTGCGGGGAGGTAATCACTCCTTCATTTGTTTTTTCTCTTTCTTCTTTTCCTGAGCTGATTCTGACTCTGATTCATTTTTGGCAGTCTCTGATGGCCCGCAGCCGGGACAAGTCTCTCTTCCTGCGCCGGGAGAAGGACTCGTGGGGCCGTCTGTCCTCGATCACCGCCGAGCGCGACCCTGAGGGAGCAGCTGGCGGCCGCCCGCCGAGAGGTCGCCGCCGCCCGTGCGGATGCGCGGGGTGAGCTCGAAGGGCAGCTGGCTGCAACCGGGAGATAGAGTCCCTGCGGGGGCGGGTCAAGGAGGCGTGCGAGCATGCCGATGAAGCTGACAAGCTCAAGAGCGACGTCCTGATCTCCTGGGAGAGGGACTCGGCGGCTCGGGAGCAAGTCAGGCTGGGCCTGGTCCGCGAGACGGAGCGCCTGCGGGCCGACCGGGACCGCATCAACGCCGTTCTCGAAGGGACTCGCACCCAGTTGGCTCAGGTGGCGGCGGACCGTGACGAGGCCAGGCGGCTCGTCGAGGCGCGGACCCGCGACCTTGAGGCTGCGGGCCGGGCCCTTGAGGCTGAGCGGGACGCTCGTGAGGAAGCCGAGGCGCAGCGCGCCTCCTTGGACGAAGCGGCGGCGACGGATCGCGCGACGATCGAGCGCCTTGAGAACGAGGCGCGTAACCTCGAGGAGCTGCTGCTGCACGAGGGAGACGAGCATGACGCTCTCCGCACGGTGATCGGTGTTGTGCTCGACGACCTTAGGGTGAGGTCAGAGCGAGGGTCAAGCTCGCTGCTCGCGGACATCGAGCGCATCCCGGCTTGGGCTCGTTCCATGGCGAGCGACGGGCTCTTCATCGGGGTGCGCCGGGCCTTCGCCGTCGCCCGCTCCCACTACTCCAAAATCGGCCTGAAGTACCTCGCCAAAGGGTTCGCTCCCGGCACGACGGAGGCGGAGGTGGTCGCGCTTGAGGAGGAGGTGTCGTCGCTGGCGTCCGTCCTTGCCACCAAGACTGCGGAAGAGGAGGGGCCGTGGGCGCCCTGATTAGTTTTTCTTTTCTTTTGGTTTTTAGACAGTTTAATTCATTTCTGTAATGAACTTAAGCGTCTGCGTCATTAACACTCGGCCTTTCGGCCTTTTCGCGTTTCCTTGATTAAGCTGCCAGGGTATGCTTAGACTGAAGCGAGCCATGCGGTTTACCAGTGAGCCTTTTGAACCGTTGCCACTGGGGCCTTTGTCCTTTTGGCATTCTGACTAGCGAGCGCATGTCACTTTGTTATCCAGCACCCTTTTTCCTTAATCTCGGGTATGTGAATATGCCGAGGGTCAAGGACCCGGGGTACGTAGGTTAGCCCCCGAGTGACGTCCGACCCTTGGCCAGCGGACAAGGGTCGGGCGTCGCTTTTTGAAACGAAAGGAATACGTTTAAACGATAATAGGGAGGTAGCCTAGAGCAATTAGGGATAGAAACGACGTAGCTGTTCGATGTTCCAGGCGTTGGTGTATTCCTCTCCTTCCGCGTTCTTTAGCTTGTACGAGCCGGGTCGGAGGACTTGGGAGACGATGAACGGGCCCTCCCAAGGCGACGAGAGCTTGTGTTTACCTTTGTTGCTTTGAACGAGGCGTAGCACCAAATCGCCGACCTGGAATGCTTGGCCCCTGATGCGTCGACCGTGGTAGCGCCGTAGGGACTGCTGGTACTTTGCCGAGTAGCCAAAGCGACTTCCCTGGCCTCTTCTAGCTGGTCGGCCGCGTCCTCAAGGGAGGTCCGGTTGCCCTCGTCGTCGTAGGCGCGGACACGCGGGGACCCGTAGTCGAGGTCGGTCGGGAGTACGGCTTCTGACCCGTACACCATGAAGAACGGGGTGAAACCCGTCGCGCGACTCGCGTCGTGCGCAGGCTCCAGACCACCGCCGGGAGCTCTTCAACCCAACATCCTCTGAACTTTTTCAAACGCTCGAATATCCAGGGTTTGAGTCCTCGCAGGATCATCCCATTCGCGCGCTCTACTTGCCCGTTTGTGCGAGGATGTGCGACGGCGGCCCAATCGACTCGTATGTGATACTCATCACAGAATCGCAGGAATTTCTTCCCGGTGAACTGGGTTCCGTTGTCTGTGATGATCGAATTGGGGACGCCGAAGCGATGGACGATGTCGAGGAAGAATTTGACGGCTTCTTCCGATCGGATTGTTGCGATTGGTCGGACTTCTATCCACTTGGTGAACTTGTCGACGGCAACAAGCAAGTGGTCGAAGCCCCCGGGCGCCTTCTTGAGGGGCCCGACCATGTCCAATCCCCAGACCGCAAATGGCCAGGTGATGGGGATCGTCTGTAGGTCCTGTGCAGGGAGGTGCGCTTGCCTCGCAAAGAACTGACACCCTTCGCAGGTGTGCACGATCTTAGTGGCGTCCTTCACCGCCGTCAGCCAGTAGAACCCCTGCCGGAACGCGTTTCCGACAAGGCTGCGAGGTGCGGCGTGGTGGCCGCACGTGCCCTCATGGATGTCCCTCAACAGCTTCTCACCCTGGTCAGAGGGGATGCACCGTTGTAGGATTCCTGTGGGGCTGCGTCGGTACAGCTCGCCCTCTATGATTGCGTAAGACTTGGCGCGCCGAGCAACACGGTGGGCCTCCGTCTTACTCGTCGGGAGTTGTTCCCGTAGCAAGTAATCGAGGAATGGTTGCCGCCAATCCGGGGTGCCGGGCTCTGGTCCCTGGTCCTCGGTCAGCGTTGCAACGGCGAGAGCGAGCAGGTCGGATAGAGCTTGGCTGGTCGGCTCGGCGCCGATCCCCGACCCCTCCACGACCTCGGCCCCGTTCTCGCCAGCCCCCGAGCCCGGAGCGCTCCGTTCCGCGGAGTCTCGGTCGCGCGGTTCAATTTGCGCTGCGCAGGGGAGCTTTATTGAAGGGCTTTGCTGGTCGCTGGCGAAGATTCCGGTCGGGACAGGCTCCCGTCCGGATGCTTTCTTAGCCAGAGCGTCGGCGGCCTCGTTGAACCGCCTTTTGATGTGTCGGAGCTCGAGGCCATCGAATTTGTCCTCGAGCTTTCGCACTTCCTGGCAGTACGCGGCCATGGTCTCGCTTTCGCAGCTTGACTCTTTCATGACCTGATTAACCACGAGTTGGGAATCGCCTCGAATCTCGAGGCGTCGAATTCCTAACTCGATAGCTATCTTCAGGCCGTTGATCAGGGCCTCGTACTCGGCTGCGTTGTTGGAAGCGGGGAAGTGTAGTCGGATCACGTATTTCATCTGCACCCCGAGGGGTGAAACGAAAACTAAACCGACCCCCGCTCCTGTCCGAGTCAACGAGCCGTCAAAGAACATCACCCAATACTCCTGATCGATAGGGGCTGTGGGTAGCTGGACCTCGGTCCATTCCGCAACAAAGTCGGCGAGGGCCTGGGACTTAATGGCCGTCCGCGGGGCGTTAGGTGATGCCCTGGCCCATCAGTTCCATGGCCCATTTCGAGATTCGACCCGTTGAGTCAGGATTATTTATAATCTCACCGAGGGGGAAAGAACTCACCACCGTGACCGGATGCGCGTCAAAGTAGTGGCGGAGCTTCCTTTTGGAGATGAGGACGGCGTACAGCAGCTTCTGGATCTGCGGATACCTCGTCTTGGTGTCTCCGAGCACCTCACTCACGAAGTACACCGGGCGCTGAACCTTGAGGGCGTGCCCCTCTTCTTCGCGCTCTACCACCAACGCCGCGCTCACCACCTGTGTAGTTGCCACGATGTAGAGGAGAAGAGGCTCGCCGGTGTTTGGCGGGACCAGGATCGGCGGATTTGTCAAGACCGCCTTGATGTGGTTCAGTGCTGTCTCGGCTTCGTCCGTCCAAACGAACCGCTCGGACTTCTTCAAGAGCCGGTACAGAGGGAGGACCTTTTCGCCGAGACGCGAGATGAACCGACTCAACGCGGCTAGACACCCCGTGACCCGTTGCACTCCCTTTAGGTTCTGGATCGGGCCCATCTTGGCGATGGCGTTAATCTTCTCGGGGTTTGCTTCTATCCCTCGGCGGGACACGATGAAGCCCAGAAGCATCCCCCTGGGTACCCCGAAAACGCATTTTTCAGGGTTGAGCTTAACGTCGTTCGCCCTGAGTTTGGCGAACGTGCTCTCCAGGTCGGCCACGAGCTGGTCGGCCTATTTGGACTTGACAACGATGTCGTCCACGTATGCCTCAACGGTCGGTCCGATGAGCTCGTCGAAACACCTAAGCATACACCGTTGGTAGGTGGCGCCGGCGTTTTTGAGCCCGAATGGCATCGTCACGTAACAGTACGATCCGAACGGGGTGATGAAGGAAGTCGTGAGCTGGTCGGACTCCTTCATCGCTATTTGGTGGTACCCTGAATACGCGTCAAGGAAGCATAGGGTTTCGCACCCCGAGGTCGAGTCGACTATCTGGTCTATGCGTGGCAAAGGGAAGGAATCCTTTGGGCATGCTTTGTTAAGAGCAGTATAATCAACACACATTCTCCATTTTCCATTCTTTTTTCGTACAAGGACGGGATTGGCTAACCACTCGGGGTGATACACTTCCTTGATGAAGCCGGCCACCAGAAGCTTCGCGATCTCCTCGCCGATTGCCTTGCGCTTCTCGTCGTCGAAGCACCGAAGGCGTTGCTTCACGGGTCGGGACCCGGGCCGGATGTCCAAGGAATGCTCGGCGACCTCTCTCGGAATGCCCGGCATGTCCGAGGGCTTCCACACAAACACGTCGACGTTTGCGCGGAGGAAGTCGACGAGCGCGCCTTCCTATTTGGGAGACAGCTTGGTTCCGATCCGCGCCACCTTCGTACTCGGGTGGTCGGGGTCCAGCTCAATCTCCTTGGTGCCTTCGAGTGGCTCGAATGACGCCAAGCCACGAGTGAAGTCAGGCGCCTCTTCGACGAGGCGTGCCTTAATCGGGGCGAGCTCCTCGGTTGACGCGATGATGGCCGACGCCAGCTCGCAGCTTTCAACCTCGCACTGGTGAGCCCGCTGGAACGACGCTCCCACCGTGATCACCCCCTCGGCCCAGGCATCTTGAGCTTGAGGTAGGTGTAGTTGGGGACGGCCATGAACTTCGCGTAGCATGGGCGGCCCAAGATGGCGTGGTAGGATCCATGGAATCCCACCACCTCGAACGTGAGGGTCTCCGTCCGGAAGTTGGTCGGAGACCCAAAGGTAACAGGGAGGTCGATCTGACCGAGGGGGACGGCTTGCTTACCTGGGACCACCCCGTGGAAAGGCGCCCCGGTTGGACGAATGCGTCCTCGGTCAATCCCCATGGCGTCCAGCGTGTCGGCGTAGAGGATGTTAAGCCCGCTGCCACCGTCCATCAGCACCTTGGTGAGGCGCTTACGTCCTATGACCGGGTCGACCACTAAGGGGTACTTTCCCGGCCTCGGGACGAATTGCGGGTGGTCGGCCCGATCGAAGGTGATGGACGCCTCGGACCACTTGAGGAAGGTCGGGGTTGCCGGCTCGGCGGCGTACACCTCTCGGCGTTCCACCTTGGCCCGTCCTTTGCTCACCGACGCCTCCGTCCCGCCGAAGATCATCAAACATCCGTCCGGCTCCGGATAGGGGTCGGCGTCCGTGTTCTCACCCGCCCCCATCTCCTTCGGGGCCTGGTCGGACTTCCTCGGTCGGGGCGCCGGTTTTTGGGGTCCCCCAGTCATGAATTTCTTCATGAGGGAGCAGTCTCCCCCTGCTTCTGCCTGCAGCTCCTGAGATCCCATGGGTTTCCAGGGCGATTGTAGGTCGCCTGGAAGTTCCCCACAAAGACTTCCCTCAGGTCGGACCAGCTCCCGATTTGTCCCGCAGGGACATGTTGGAGCCAGGCCCGTGCCGAGTCGGCCAGATGAAGGGGCAGATTGTGGATGATGAAGTCATCGTCGTCGGCCCCTCCGGCTCTGCAGGCGAGTCGGTAGTCCTCAAGCCAGAGCTCGGGATCGGTTTCCCCGTCGTACCTCGGGAAGTTCGACGGGGCTCTAAAGTTGGCGGGGCGAGGAGCTGCTCGGATCCGCGAGCTAAAGGCCCGTGGTCCCAGCGCGTCCGGGCTCAGCGTCCTCTCGCCCTCCTCCTCGTCGTCGTACCGGCCGCCACGATGGGGAGCGCGCCCGTGCCGCCGCTCGGGCTCGCCCTCGGGGAGTCGTCGCCGGCGGGCGTTCAGAATGCTTCGAGCGTCCTGAATCGGGCCGACCCGTTTAAGGATCGGAGCCGCGTCCCCGGCGGGACGGGGCTGATGCACCGAGACTCCTTGTTGGGCGCGCCCGCCGTGCCCACCGGAGGGCTGCCTCGAGGCCTCGCGGTGGCTCATCTGCGACGCTCGTCGTCGCGACTGCGAACTCTCGGCCTGCTGAGCCGCGGCTCGCTCCAGAAGTTCACCGAGCTCCCGCTGTGCCTTGCGGGCCTCCGGCGTCGCCGGTGGAGGGAGCCCTCGCACGAGCATGGCCGCGGCGGCTATGTTTTGTCCGGCGCGGGCGAAATGCGGGGGCGGGGCGCCGTCATCGTCGATGATTTGGCGCTGCACGTCCCGCGCGCGTCCCCGGGCCGGAGCCGCATTTCCGATCTGCAGAAGCTCGCGCTCGATGCGTTCCCGCTCCTGCTCGACTCGCGCACGCTCCTGCTCCAAAAGGCGGCGGGCCTCTTGGAGCTCCTCCCGGCGTTGCCGGGCGTCGTCGGCGTGAGAGTGTCGTGGCGAGGTGGCCGCTCTTCGCGGGGCTGGCTGCCTCGGTGGCGCCGGGGCCTGGTTCGCAACCGGGGCGGCCGCAGGCGCGTCGCGAGCCGAGGAGGCCGCCTCCCGGAGCCGCCGGGCCCGAGCCGCTCTCGCTCGCCTCCCCCACCGCCCCATCAGGGGTGTCCGCCATGAAGCACTCGCGGGACGGGTGGTGGCTTTCCCCGACGAGTTCGGTGTCCGACGTCTCCGAAACGGAGTCGTCCAGGAGGTCGAAGACCGACTCGGAGACATGATCGATCATTCCGACGAACTCGCTGTTCGCCGGGGTGTAGCTCAGAAGTCGTGTCACCAGTCGTGACACGACCTCAGCCGCGTTGCGTAAACCGTATGGGGTCGCATACGGCGGGATGGAATCCAGCATCTCCGTGGAGAGCGGGACTCCTCCCATAAGCTGAGTAGCAACGTTCGCCAGGGCGAACCTGACACATCGCGTATCCTCCTGCGTGGGCCGTGACCCCAGGAAGGTCTCGAGCTGCCTCAGCAGCAGGGCCTCGTTGGCCTCCGGACAAGGGTCGCTAGCCTCGTTGTCAGGGGCGTTCATGTTGACATTCGCGAGAGCCTCGGTGGTGATCGCGGCGTCAGCGTCGGGGACGCTGACCGGGGGCGCGGGAGCGACTCTTGCCAGGTCCCCGTCGGTGGTGATGACGAAATCCAGACTTCCGAGACGCAGCTGCGTCCCGGGAGTCCAGCTCGAACCGTGGGTGGCCATCCGAAGCCTAGTGATCGCCGAAACGCGCAAAGGCCCCTACCTGGCGCGCCAACTGTCGGTGTAAGAAATGACCAACTAGTAAATTTAGTGGATTGCGCGTTTAGGCTCAGATGGTTCGCGAGAGGACACAAGGAATTATACTGGTTCAGGCACTAACGCCCTACGTCCAGTGTCGATCTGCTCGTGTTACTCGCGTTGCTCGTAGTAGGGGTTACAAGCCGTCGAGAGAGAGGAGAAGCCTCAAGTCTCTGTGAGTGTCTAAGTGTGAGTGAGTGTGTGTTTTTTGCCGGTTGTCTCCTCTCCTCCCCTGAGGCCTTATTTTTCTTTTAATACCTCTGGGGGGAGACCCGTACAAGGCGTGTTCAACAAAATGATGAATAATATGAAGCTTGCTGGAGAAGCCCCGCTGCCTGCGGGACACTGTGGGCGCTGTTGGAGTAGGTCCTAATCCCGAGCTTGTTAGGGTCGTGCATGTCGCTCCGCGGCGCATGCGGGGCGGCTGGAACAGTTACACCCTTCTGCCACGGCGGGCGGCGCGGCGTGGCCCGTTAATGCTAGTAGGCGGCGCGGTAGATATGCGGCGCGTCCTCCCGGTCCCCTCTCGTTCCGGGTCCCCCTTGTTGACCCATGACACCTGGNGCCTCAGCAGCAGGGCCTCGTTGGCCTCCGGACAAGGGTCGCTAGCCTCGTTGTCAGGGGCGTTCATGTTGACATTCGCGAGAGCCTCGGTGGTCGCGGCGTCAGCGTCGGGGACGCTGACCGGGGGCGTGGGAGCGACTCTCGCCAGGTCCCCGTCGGCGGTGATGACGAAATCCAGACTTCCGAGACGCAGCTGCGTCCCGGGAGTCCAGCTCGAACCGTGGGTGGCCATCCGAAGCCTAGTGATCGCCGAAACGCGCAAAGGCCCCTACCTGGCGCGCCAACTGTCGGTGTAAGAAATGACCAACTAGTAAATTTAGTGGATTGCGCGTTTAGGCTCAGATGGTTCGCGAGAGGACACAAGGAATTATACTGGTTCAGGCACTAACGCCCTACGTCCAGTGTCGATCTGCTCGTGTTACTCGCGTTGCTCGTAGTAGGGTTACAAGCCGTCGAGAGAGAGGAGAAGCCTCAAGTCTCTGTGAGTGTCTAAGTGTGAGTGAGTGTGTGTTTTTTGCCGGTTGTCTCCTCTCCTCCCCTGAGGCCTTATTTTTCTTTTATACCTCTGGGGGGAGACCCGTACAAGGCGTGTTCAACAAAATGATGAATAATATGAAGCTTGCTGGAGAAGCCCCGCTGCCTGCGGGACACTGTGGGCGCTGTTGGAGTAGGTCCTAATCCCGAGCTTGTTAGGGTCGTGCATGTCGCTCCGCGGCGCATGCGGGGCGGCTGGAACAGTTACACCCTTCTGCCACGGCGGGCGGCGCGGCGTGGCCCGTTAATGCTAGTAGGCGGCGCGGTAGATATGCGGCGCGTCCTCCCGGTCCCCTCTCGTTCCGGGTCCCCCTTGTTGACCCATGACACCTGGCCCGGGTAGGGTCGGGCGAGGCGGAACTAGGTCGGCCGAGGCGGAGCCAGGTCGGGCGAGGCGGAGATGGGTCGGCCGAGGCGGAGCCAGGTCGGCCGAGGCGGAGATGGGTCGGCCGAGGCGGAGCCAGGTCGGCGAGGCGGAGATGGGTCGGCCGAGGCGGAGCCAGGTTGGCCCTCCTGTCTGATGTCCTCCTTGTTTATGGGTTTGTTTACACTCGTCTCCTTCCCGAAACAGCGAGGTCCCACCCGTCGGTGAGAGGGTCGGATATTGACATCCGACAGTAATAATGTACTCTTTGCCATCTGTTTCTTGAGTCAAAACAGCCCCAATAACATTATCTTCGGCCGAAATATAAAGCCTAAATGGCACTCCATTCTTAGGCGCTTTAAGTACAGGCGGCGAAGATAAGTATTTCTTGATTTCCTCAAAGGCCTCTTGCTGCTTTGCCCCCCAAGTAAAATCGGCTTCATTCTTTAACCGAAGTATAGGAGTAAAAGCACTAACTTTCTCGGACAAGTTAGAAATAAACTGCCTCAAGTAATTAACTTTGCCCAAGAACTTCTGTAAATCATGTTTGCAAGTAGGCGCTTCAAGCTTATCAATAGCTTTTATTTTCTTAGGATCTATCTCTATGCCCCTCTCATGAACTATGAAGCCTAAGAATCTTCCAGCCGATACACCAAAAGTACATTTCAATGGGTTCAACTTTAAACCATACCGACGCATTCTTTCAAAAGCAAGACGCAAATCAGCCAAGTGAGAATTTAATCCAGCTGATTTGACAACAATATCATCAATATAGACTTCTAGGATAACACAAGTACAAGTAAGTCATGAAAAATCAAATTCATTGCTCTTTGATAAGTAGCGCCAGCATTCTTTAAACCAAAAGTCATCACAACCCATTCAAATAAACCAACAAAGCCGGGACATTTAAAGGCCGTTTTGTACACGTCTTCCTCGGCCATAAAGATTTGATTATATCCCGCATTGCCATCAAGAAAGCTAATAATCTTGTGTCCAGAAGCATCATTAATAAGCATATCGGCTATAGGCATAGGATATTCATCTTTGGGAGTCGCTCTATTAAGATCTCTAAAATCAATGCACACTTTAATTTTATTAGAACCTTTCTTCTCAACAGGCACAATATTAGAGATCCATTCAGCATAGCGACATGGCCGAATAAACTTAGCTTCAAGCAAACGATTAACCTCTTCTTTTATGCGATCATAAAATAAAGGATTAAATCGTCTATTGCCTTGTTTATATGGCCTAAAATCTGGTTTAATTGGTAATCGATGTTCAACTAATTCACGACTTAAACCAGGCATCTCATGATACTCCCAGGCAAAATAATCAGAATATTCTTTCAACAACTCGATTAATTCAACTTTATAATCGGCTTTCAAATTTTGATTTACAAAAGTCGGCCTTGGTATAGAGCCATCACCTATATCTATCTTTTCTAAAGGATCAGCCGACGTAAATCCTTGTCCTAACTTTTTTACATCTTCAAAATCATTAATGGCTTCACACGCATCGTTCATGTTTGACCGATAATGCTCCACCCTTTCCTTTAGCCACTTCTCGCTTGTATCCATCTACTCTTCATTGTCTGAATCAACCGATCTTTGAACCGGCCTTAGAGCAGCAGACACAAAACCATCCTTAGTGCAAGCAAGGAACTCAAAGTCCGAAATATCAATCCCGGTCAAGCACTTGACATTATCATGAGTTCCCAAAATAGATGCATCGGCCATAGCAACACATGCCGAAGTATCCGCATGAACAACCTCAACTTCGTCACCAACCCATTGAATTAAGCATTGATGCAAGATAGAAGGCACGCATTGATTTGCATGGATCCAATCGCGCCCCAAGATAACGCTAAAGTTACCTTGCACCTCCGTGACGAAGAAAGCAGTCGCCAGCGTCTTGCTCCCAATGGTAAGCTCCAATGATGCAACTCCCTTGGCGCTCATCGGTTCTCCTCCTCCAACGCCGTTGATCGTCATGCTCATCTTGATTAGCTCGCCGTCCAAACCTCCCAACTTCTTGTACAAGGTGTACGGCATGAGGTTCACAATAGCACCACCATCAACGAGCATCCTGGAAATCGGCATTCCCTTAATATGACCCTTCACATAAAGAGCTTTCAGATGATTATCCAATTCTGAAGGCTTCTGAAATACGGCGTTCTTGGGAGCAAAGTCAACTTGAGCCACCCGTTCATCATCTCCGATAAAGCAATAATCGGCGTTCGTGTAAATAACATTGACCTCTATGTCCGTCCTGCTAGGCAAAGACTCAAAGTCAACAGCTTCATCATCATTACCCATCTGATCATCTGAAATTGTAGTGGGCGGAATTGAAACCTTAGCCGAAGAAGAAAACGCGTCGGCTATTGATCCCTCAGGCGACGCCGGTCTGACCGGTTCCTCATGACCGGTCTGACCGGTTCCAGTTGCCGGAACTGGAACAGCGGGTGACCGGTCTGACCGGTCAGGGAAACCAGTCTGACCGGTTGCGGCCAGCTCAGCCAACTTCGCCGCAGATGGCTCGGCCTTTTCTGGTTCTTCAGCTTGAATATCTTGAGCACCAGAACCATCCTTGGAACTCTGACCAACTGGTGGAATCATCGGCTTAGCCTCATTGAACCACTCCTCCCTCTTCT
Source organism: Alloteropsis semialata (assembly GCA_004135705.1). Taxonomy (NCBI): domain Eukaryota; kingdom Viridiplantae; phylum Streptophyta; class Magnoliopsida; order Poales; family Poaceae; genus Alloteropsis; species Alloteropsis semialata. The sequence goes on along the minus strand of CM014273.1, from coordinate 13,119,281 downwards.
TAGCCGATTCTTCCTTCCTTTGCTTCTGAGTGCGCAACCGCTGCAATCTCCTCTTCTGAGAATGAGTCAAGCCAGGAGGACACCACTTTGGCTGCGTGTACTGAGGCAAAGGAACCTTTTTTACGGCCAAAGTACCAATAACATTAGGTGCGTCGGCCATCGATGAATCAACTGCCATAGAGCCAATTTGAATCACACTTTTCACAACTGGCTTTGGAATATCAGGGGCAGGCTCTTCCCTCTTCTGCACGGGGCGATACTCTTGCTTAGCCGGCTCCTTGCCCGGCCTTCTCTGGAAACCGGTCTGACCTGTCTGTGCTGTTGGGGCACGAACACCGGCCTCTGCTGGGCACCGGTCTGACCGGTCAAGGGAACCGATCTGACCGGTTTGTGCTGTTGTGGCACAAACACTTGTCTTGGTTGATTATTTGCAGGCCTAGGCGGTGGTGGATTCATCCTTGCATGCACAGGAACCCCAGGCCGTGGTTGGTTTGGTACAGGACAGTAAGGCACGTACATTATACCATCTCTCCAAATAGGTTGAGGAGAGGGAGGTTGATACGGCCTCCATGGCTTGGAAGGACCAGCACCATTGAATGAGCTTGGACCCTGGTTCCACTGTCCTCTTGGTGCCTTCATCACACTGGAATTCCTTGGTGGCGAACTTGGTCTCTTTTTTGGTGGCCGATCTTGTTGAATGGCCGCGTTGTGCATATGCTTAGCCATGACTTGATCAAAGGTTGCATTCGGCTTGAAAGTTCTCCCCTGATCTTTGTCTTGATTCGTCTTCCAAGTGCCAACCTTAGGACATTTAGGTATAAAAGTTCGGACCGGCCTCTGGGCCGGACCGGTCTGACCGGTTACGGCAACCGGTCTCCCCTGGGCAGGGACAACCGGCCTTTGATCCCGCGCTTGAGAGCTTGATTCTCCCCTAATTTCAGAATTCTTCACTGTAATAGTCAAGATCTTCTTTCCATCAGGAGCTTGTTTAAGCACAACTTCTCTTCCAAGCACTTTGTCATTTTCCATCACCTTCCTTGGTTCTCCAATCACAACGTTCTTGCCTCCTGTCATATCGGCATTGTCAGGCCGAACCAACATGGTATTGACCACCATGTTGTTGACTGGAAACGGCGCTTATCAATTTGCATCTCATACAAAATCAATCATCCATCATTTAAAGCCGATTGAATCTGTCGACGAAAGAAATTGCAATCATTAGTCGCATGAGAAAACGAATTATGAAATTTGCAATAAGCACGCCGTTTTAACTCCTCAAGTGATGGAATATTAAAGGAACATTTGATATATCCATTCTTATGCAATTCATCAAAAATTTTATCGCATTTAGATACATCAAAAGTAAACTTCATCTCCTCCTGCCGATTCCTATGAGTCGGCTTAAGAGATGTGCAAGTAAAAGCTTTATTGGATGCTGGCCATACAAATTCAGCAGCCAACACCTCATGAGACTCTTCATCGGAGCTACAAGAATCACATTCTACATTATGTACATTAGCCCGATGAGTTCTATGGCTTTCTTTTAAGTCTTTGCTTCGGCTTTCAGCAGCCAAAGCTTTTTGATGCACTTGGTTTACACTAAAGAATTCAAAGCTCTCTAATTTCTCTTTGATGTGAGACCGTAAACCATTAAAAGCCAAATCAGCAAGATCCTTTTTGGTAATAGTAACACCAAAACAACGGTTTTTAGTATCACGGAAACGTTTAATATAATCATTAACCGTTTCATCACGCGACTGCCTAACCGATGTGAGATGTGACAATTTAAACTCGTTACTGCCAGAAAAGAAGTGATCATGAAATTTTTGTTCTAACTGTTCCCATGAAGTAATAGAATGAGGAGCTAATGATGCAAACCATGAGAAAGCTGTACCAGTTAGAGACAAAGAAAATAAACGCACTTTTACAGCCTCACTAGAGCCAGAATCGCCTAGTTGTGCCATGTATTGACTTATATGTTCAAAAGTGCTTTTAGAATTCTCCCCATTAAACTTGACAAAATCAGAAAGTCTAAAAGCAGTAGGGAAAGGAACTAAATCAAATCGAGGAACATAAGGCTTTTGATACAACCTAGCCTTATCCCTGACATCTACTCCCAAATTTTCCTTAAGAGCTGAAGCCAAATCAAGTTTGTACTTAGAAAATATTTTGTCTAAATATTCTAATGAATTATCCTGAGAATTTGGCTGTTGAGAATTATGCACGGGAGTAGAAGGCAAATTCCCCGTTTCCGCTCCCCCGGGACCGATCTGACCGGATCCAGCGACCGGTCTGACTGGTTGTAGCGGCACAATCTGGTTTGCCGCATCCGACCCTCCAGGGCCGGTCTGACCGGTCATGGCGACCGGTCTGACCGGTTGATGCTGGCCAGATTGATTGGCCGACATCATCCCCTGTATCTGTTGGCCGTACCTTCCAAAAAGCTCGTAAGGTACTGGGCCTTGTGAAAATAAATTTTGCACTAGTGGAGGTACAGAATATCCATAGTTCGGATTTTGCTGGGTGAAATTTACAACTTCATTACTAATTCGGCCATGGTTAACCGAATTAGGTAAAGTTGCAAACTGTTGAGGTGCAGCAGGCCGAGTAATAATTGAATTGGATGGCGTAACAGATTGGCCTTCAAAATAATTCAACGGCATGCCATATGTAGGTTGCTCTACGGGCTTTGCTACCGATGATTTAAAATCAGGCACTATAGGAATCTTAGGAATTAAAAGATTAGGATCGGCGGCAGGTGGTTCAGCCAAGGGCTGTTTGCCTTTCGATTCTAAACGCTTTTTCATCATCCAATTAACCAAATTAACATTGTTTTCGGCCAATTTATCCTCCATGTACTTAAGGAAAACTTCATGAGAATTTTCGTCGGATGGTACCTTAGGAGATGCTGCTGAAGGTGTAGCAGATGGATCTACTTTCTTGATCTTGGAGACCACACCCTTGCGGTCTTTCTTGATGTGCGACAAGTAGTAGATGCGTTCTTCTTCCGCCTTCTTCTTCAGGTACTCTTCAAGTCCTTGGCGGTCTTCAGCAGAGAGTTCGTCATCCTTGATGGTGATGATGTTCTCCAGATCGAACTCAGTATTGGCACCCATCTAGATAGAATTAGATTGATCGGCTGCACGAACCAGATCTCCAATTCCCCAGCGGAGTCGCCAAAAGTATGTTGACGCAGAATTAGGTCAACACACGAAAGCGCTAGAACACGCAGCACATAACACGATAAACCCGCAGCTTCCCTGCGCTGACCGGTCAGACCGGTCAGGGGCACCGGTCAGACCGGTTCCCGTCGGGGAGGAAGGGGGTAAACCCTAAAAACGCCTCCCGGAAGGATCCGTCAGGGAGAACGCGATCAGGGGTGCCCTAGGGTCGGCAGGCCACCTAGGACGCCTTCAAACGTCGCGGAGACGCAGGAAGAACAGCAAGTAGGGTTGGAAAAGCTAGGGTTTGGAGATGCAAAAAGTAAAGGACAAAAGTAGTAAATTTGATAGATTCGATTGTTGTGTGTTCAATCGGCCGAATCCCCTTATATTTATAGGGAGGGTAGGTCTTGTCCCGCAAGGAAACCAAGTTACAACTCGTTACAATCTCGGAATCCCAAAATAAGAGTCCTAGTCGGATTACAATAAGGGTAACCAGTCTGACCGGTTCCCCACACCGGTCAGACCGGTCTGGGTGCCGAACCTCGCCCCTTTCGCTTGTTTTGCTCCACTACCGACTCTTGCGATCCTCCAAGCTTCTAAGCACCGCAACATCCTGTCATTCCAGAGAACATGCCATCTTCCGTGTCTTGCACCAAATCTTGCGGTCCTCCAGATCTTCAAGCACCGCAATAGTCGATCATTGCAGAGACTACGTCACTTATATCAAACTAGGACCAAATATTGCGGTGGTCTATGCACCAGCACCGCAATTTCCTAAACTGGACCGGTCAGACCGGTCAGGCTAACCGGTCTGACCGGTCAGCCGTAGCTTGTGCCAATTTTGGTTGTCAACACGCTCCTAACCATTCTGCCAAGTGCGATTCACAATCTTGCTGGCGGTGGCGGTGAGCGCTGCTGCTGCATATCGTCGCCTTCTGCGATGTAGCTCTGTCGTCTGGATCGGGCCTCCTCCCCTCCCTTCCCTCTCCCGTTCCACCCTTCCCCCACCTTGTTCGTTTTTTGGGTCATCATCGTTTTCGTCGCCGGCCTTTGGCTCTCTAGTCACCCTGGTCATTCTGTAGCAGCGTCGGTGTCGGCGGTCGCAGGCGTCCCTTCCTCCCCCTCCTCCCTTCACCCTAACACGCACAGGTCATCCTTCGGTCGCTACTCTTGGTCGCCTCCTTCACTGCTCCTCCCTCCCCAACCCTAGCTGGCCGCCACTGCCACGGTCGTCTTCCAAATGCTTCAGTGAACCTTCAGCCAGATCCGTGCCTCGGATCCTTCGATTGCCAAGGTCATTGCTCACCGGATCAAACTCCTCAAAGCTCAGATCCGTATTTGCGGTGGTACGTTTGGCGGCAGGCTCTGCATCTTTGGGTCATCGCGGTTGTCCCCATGGTCATTTTGGGCCTTCCTCCTCAGTGACTATCACTTTTGCGTTGTCCTACAGGCATCATCCTATAGTTCATCCTATGCACTTTAGGCTTCAGATCCTTGGTCGTCTTGGTCACCTTCCCCGTCGCTAGCAAGGTTGTCTTTGCTTTGGTGTATTTGTCATAGTCGCTTGGTCGTTGGTAGTTGCAAAATTGTTCTGGTTGCTTCTTGCCACTAGAAGGAGCGTCCGTGGAGGTTACTTTTTGTTTTGGTGTGTCGTGGTTTGCTGGCTCCGACGCTCTTCGGTTTGCTCCTATAAAAGATGTGCCGGCAATTGTGGAGCCATGATTTTTCTAGCGTGTTGTTGCATGTAGTTGTTGTTTCGAGCGTGTCCCTAGCGTCTGGTCGTGTTCTTGCTTAGCGTCTTTTGAGTCCTATCTGTACTTTACGTTCCTTCTTTTCTTAATTAATGAAATACGCATTTAGCGCATCCTTAAAAAATTAATTGCCATCTTAACTAGGTCTACTGTCGGCTCTTGGTTGGACATATCGCCGCATACTCCCTCCGGTTTTTTTACATGTCGTATTAGCTTTGTCCTAAGTCAAAGTTATCCAACTTTGACTAAGTTTATACAAAAATATAAAAACATCTACAATATCAAATTTGTTTCGTTGAGTTCACTATAGAGTATATGTTAATATTACATATGATTGATATTATAAATTTTTCTATAAATTTGGTCAAAGTTTTATAAATTTGACTTAGGACAAAGCTAACATGACATCTATTAAAAACTGGAGGGAGTATGTGCAGGGCTCGGATTCAGAGCCGATGTGGCGTGCGTAAGTGTGATGAGCATCATGTTAAAATCTTTGGGATCTTCTACGAGTAGATCAGTGGGACTTCGCAATGAATTCCTGAATGAACAACATGATTTGTATATTGAAATGCACATGAACAGAACAGAAAAAGACAGGGAGAGTGTGACCGTGGGGCTTGGTGATGATCCGGTGACGAGGTCACGGTAGTGGGTCGAAGTCGAGGGCAGGGACCGGTGGTGTTTCCCGTCGCTGGCTGCGCAACCCTCTCGACCGGACTAGGGTTAGGGCATTGGGAAAACGGCGGCAGCAGTGAACCTCGTGCCTTGAGCCGCCAGACTCCACCCCTCTTTATATTGCGCAGTGCGACAGGGGGCCCACCAGCCACTATGGGCTGGGCGTCCCCGATCAGGACGCGAGTCAAAGGCCCAGTTGGCCTTTGGGCCAACTGGTGGAGATCAACCTAACATTCTCCCCCTTGATCTCATCTTTATTCTTTTAACTTTATATCTTTTACTTCTTTTCATATTCCATCACAGATTAGTACATAGAGCATGCCCCATTGTCACGGTCAATTGCCGATAGACTTGATAGCTACAATACACGTCTCTGTTCTGAAACAGATTCTTTAACCTTGGACCCTTTTATTGTTCGGAAACCATAAGCTATACCATAAACCCATGTCGACTGTGTGTTCTCTGAATGCACTGGACGATAAGCCTTTAATAAGCGGATCCGCAAACACTTGTTATTTTTATGCTCAATGCATTTCAACATGATTCCGGACTTTCTCCTTTACAACGTATAACTTTAACGTCATTGTGTTTGGCAGCACACTTGACTCGTTGTCATAGGAGTAAAATATTTAAATGGTTATTGCTGTTGTCAACCATTATCAATTCCAAGTACAGATTTCCTTAACCATTTTCGCCTGTCCCTCAGCCTCATATCATGCTATACCATGTCTTTGCATCACATTGATGATAACTGTTCATTTGGAGCTTTTCCACACAAAACCTCCAAATATGAATGTTAGCGACAATTGTGGATTTCGCTACACATTTCACAATGTTTTATCTTTGTACTCATAACCTTTTGAGAGCACTTAATTTTCTCTTTCTAAGCACGAGGCCGTCATTCTTAACTCCATTCCAGTGATCTATATCTGGACTGGACTTTTGCCAAAACAACCCGGATATATGAACTATGTCAGGGTAATATCATACTTGTGCAGTCAATAAGCTTCCAACAGCTGAAGCATATGGTACCATATTCATTTGATCTATCTCATATTGATTCTTGGAACACTTAAGTTCCCAAATCCATTACCCTTGACTATAAGAACAGGCGTAGGTTTTATCGCATGCATACTTTATTTCTTTAGAATCTTTTCTTAGCATGCATTTGCGATAGTCTTAATACCCCCTCTCTTTTATCTCGGTGAATTTCAATTCTTATAACTATAGACATTTCACCGAGAACATTCTCATTGAACCTTGAGGACAAGAACTTCTTCCCCTGCAGTAGATTGACACCACTACTAGCAAGTAAGATGTCATCCACATATACAGGATTAGGAAATGAATTTCCCATTCTATTACTTTTGTACAAATGCAATTGTCCTCTCATTCTCTTTAAAACCCAAAAATTCTCTTTAATCTGTTAACCTTTTAAATACCTCTATCTAGATACTTGTCTTTAAACCACAAATGGATTTCTTCTGATGATGTCCCAAAATTCTTTTCCTTTCATGACAAAACCATTTGGTTGTGCCATGTAAATGTTTTCTTTAGATCCCTATTAAGGATAATCGTCTTTACTTTCATCTGATGTAACTCAGATCATGATGTGCCACTGTCTTTGCTTTCATCTGATGTAACTCAGATCATGATGTGCCACTAGCACTCATTGCAAACTGTTCATTCTCTTTGTGCAAAATCTTTCGATTCAAGGCGCACTTTACATCTTTACATGTTCCCTTTGGAGTCACATTCGTCTTGTAGACCCATTACAGCCTACTGTTTTGGCTCCATTGGGAATTACTTTTGAGTCCCAATCATTGGTAATCATCAATTTCATTTCATCATCCTTAGCTTATTGCCATTTAGACAAGCGAGTGCCATTCATGGCTTCTTCAAATGAGGTGGAATTACCCTATATTTGAATTTCACTAACATAGACTTTATAGTCATCAGAAATATCTGATTTTCTTGTTCTTTGAGACTATTGGCACTTCTTTCATATGGGGCTGTCGTTGCTCTTTCATTGCCAAGAGGCAATTGATTCTATAGGCTCTTGTATCACAAGATTCTTGTTTACTTATCGATCTTCTTCGAAGAGAAAACAACAGGTGTTGTATAAGCCATACAACATCAACAGGTATTGACAAGTTTATTTCTCTTGAATCACTTTGGTTTACCCATACCATGCTCCTCCAGATTACTCCATCTTCTGTAAAGATAGTGTATCTTTAAACTTTTCTTATTTGGGTTTATTCTGTTAAAACTTTTCTCATATGGCGCTTTAAGCACCGCTTTAGTAACTCTGAAAGTTGTCCAGTATAAATATCGGCTAACTATGCTATCTTCCCATCAGAACCATAAAGTTTCTGTTAAGGAATTTAGCTATTTCTTTGCTTTAGGGGTATTGTTATTATGACCGTCGCACTCCCCAGACGATCACATTAATCTTTTATACATCACTTTTGGCTATCTGAAGTGTATGTCTTTAAACTTTAGAGGATACCTTTCTTAATTTTCTTTCATTTCTCCCCCTCGAAATGTGGCGTGAACTTTTCTGCCACAATTTGAAAACCATTCAGAACTCTTGTGAATGAGGAAACTTTGATTACTTACTTCATCCACATGATTACATCATGCAAAACAAAGTTATCTCTTAACTTGTATGGGAGTACTTTTTCCTCATTCCACTTCAAGAACTCAACAGAGTCCTTTATTATCAGTACTTTTGCAAGTCATGCTTGCATGTCAATCTTATTTTTAGGTTCGTATGTTACTTTCTATTCTCCTTAAACTCAATAAGTGCTTAATGACTATGACACAATAGAATTGCACAGTCAATACTGGGACAGCATAAGAGCTACTCCATACTTTTCTCCCAGTGTGGGATACACTAAAAGCACATTAGTCATCACAACTTTCTCCCGCCATGCAGGACAAATCCTTTGCCAAACTTCTCCCGCCATACGGAATTGTCTGACATGAGCATTGTTCCAACTTTACCCCGCTATGCGGGTATTTTCTCAAACTTTTCCCGCCATGCGGGTAATTCCCTATAAGGGACATAAATGCCAGAAGTGGCTCTCTTGACTGCATATTCAATCATCAAATTCAGAAATAAATCCGAATATTCTTTCGCACACATGCTTAATCCGACGTTGGTCAAATTAAATATGCATTTAACTTATTACATCTCATATCATGATGACTGAAAATGGAAATAAATTCTTTATCATAGAGAGTACATGAGAAGCATTTCTCAAACTAAACTCTCAATGGTCTATCTCTTTTCTTGGATCAAAATCCCAGAATACATTTCTTTTGAAGCCATTCTTTACAGAGAACACAGTCTCTCATGCAATGGCATTCTTTCTCACAGAACTTGCCCTTAGGCCTTTTATCATCTGAGTCACATGTACCCAGCTTATTTTCTTTTTGCCTTCAAGAATGAAAGCATGAAATCTTTGTCTGACAAAATATTGAACAATAATCAACAACAATGCTCATTAAACTTTGAAATCTTTGTGTTCTATTCTATATCACCTTTGGGCAGAAATAGAATAAAATATCATCCTTCTACATTAATTCCACATCACCTTTGGGCAGAAATAGAATTAACGTATGAAAACCTCAATTATCTTGATAATCATTACTCCTCAAATTAAATTCTCCGGTTGGTTCGAATTTAATAAGAAGATAATCATCATCATTGCAGTGGAAAACATGAACTTTACATCGCTCTAGGTTAAGAGCGTTTCTTAATCTTTATCTATTCTCTGACAATTGATCACTTTGATTCAGAATTTATCAGAGATTTAAACTTTAAACATAAACTCATAAACAAATTATAATATCGTCATCATCAACGTTGGTCAGAAAATAATAATATCATAATCATCTTTAAAATAATATCTGTTGGCTCCTCTGATTAAATAGAGGATTAACATAATCTCACAATTTATTCTGAATAAACATAACTACTCTTCAAATTAAATTCTCCCGTTGGTTCGAATTTAATGAGAAGACAATAAACTTTAACTTTGTAGCAGAAACTTATAATTCTATTCAGAAAAAATTATTTCTCATAAAACTCTCTAAACAATTTATCCCATTGGTTCAAAATTGAATAGAGATAAACAACTTTACACAATGCATCAATAAAAGCTTCTGAAGAAGAATAAAAATAATTCTCAAGCTTACTGTTCTTTGGGCCCAGCCAGCAAAACTTGCCCGCTCGTCTTGGCCGCTCTGCGCGTGCCTTCTTGGCCCGCTGCCCCTTTTGGCCCGGCTGACGCTGGCCTGATGAGGCTTTCGGCCCACGGCCCATTAGCGCGCTCGGCAACCAACTCAGCCCAGCCGCACAAAGGGGACGAGCTGAACCGTTGGATCGCATCTAACGGCTGTCCGTGCAGATCGGGCGGTAAAAAACGCCGACTGCATCCCTTCCAAAACCCTAATCCATTCTTTCCTCTCTCTCAGCAGCCGACTCTGTGGCCGCCGGTCACTGCTACTTGTTCCGACCGTTGGCCTGACCGGCCTCGTCGGCTCTCTTCTGGTGCCGCCCGGCCGCGGGTCGCATCGGTTGCGTGCGCAACTGGCCACGCCGGCCACNCGCGGGTTGCGTGCCTAGGCTGCGCTGCTGCGGGCGCTCCGCACAGAGCCTCGCCTGCGCAGGCCGCAGGCCTCCGCGCGTCGCTAGCTGCTGCATGCATCATGAGGCAGCGCCTGGCCAAGCACCGCTGGCCGCACTTCTCTATGTCCTTTTTGTTTGTTTGTTTCTTTCCTGTTCTCGTTGCAAAACAGCCGCAGGCCACGAAGGGTGCTCTGCCTTTTTTTCTCGTTTTTTCTTGCGAAAAAACTCTCTATTCTTTCGATCCAAAGACCGAAATACTTCTTTTCTTTCTGTTTCTTTTGATTCGAGGTCGAATCCTCTTCTTTTCTTTCGATTCAATGTTGAACCAACGATTCCTTTCTTTTCTCTTGCGAGATTTCTTTTCTCCCTCCCCTGATCTGAATCTTGGGTTAGGGTTCGAGAGTATCACTGTTCAACTTCCCCAACTCTGGATCTACTCGCTAGAATAGGCTCTGATACCATTGTTAAAATCTTTGGGATCTTCTACGAGTAGATCAGTGGGACTTCGCAATGAATTCGTGAATGAACAACATGATTTGTATATTGAAATGCACATGAACAGAACAGAAAAAGACAGGAAGAGTGTGACCGTGGGGCTTGGTGATGATCCGGTGACGAGGTCGCGGTAGTGGGTCGGAGTCGAGGGCAGGGACCGGTGGTGTTTCCCGTCGCTGGCTGCGCAACCCTCTCGATTGGACTAGGGTTAGGACATTGGGAAAACGGCGGTAGTAGTGAACCTCGTGCCTTGAGCCACCGGACTCCACCCCGCTTTATATTGCGCAGTGCGACAGGGGCCCACCAGCCACTATGGGCTGGGCGTCCCCGATCAGGACGCGAGTCAAAGGCCCAGTTGGCCTTTGGGCCAACTGGGGGAGATCAACCTAACACATCAATCCCCACGCTCTACTGCACAAAAGTCACAAATCAGCAATATAGAGTGGCGACCTCTATATAAACCGCATGCAGGACGAGCGCTTGGCTTGTGAAAACCATCCCGGCATCAATCACACACATATATCGATCCCTACCACTTCCACCTTCACCCTCAACCACCGTCGGAGCAAGGCGATCAACGACCGAGCTCGATCGGAACTGTCTGTACTCCAACTCCTGCGCAATTGCAACGGCTGAGGTTTTACGACAAAGCTTAATTTGCTTTCTGTAAATCTGTGGATTGAACACGTAAAGCACGCACAATATATTCGTGCATCAAGTTAATTTAAAGTTTGGTCGCTTGTGTTTCTGGTGTTCAGGTTCAGCACGCGATCCCAGCAGTCGCTGTCGTCGCCCACGACGGCAGCAGCTGCTTCGAGGAGGAAGAGAGCCACCCCAAGGCCGCAGTCGCCGTTGAGTCCAACAAGGAAGAGACGACGAAGGGCTACGAGGAAGATTACTCCAGGCAGGAGAAGGACGGTCGTCATCACCACGACGACGAAGAAGAAGAAGCAGAAGCCATCACCGGTGACTACTCCGGCAACCGCGTCTTGGAGGTCGTGGCGCGGGAGGTCGAAGTGAAGCTCGGCATCGCCCCGCAGCAGGATGACGTTGCCATCGTCGCCGACCCTGTAGCACCCGCTGAGGAAGTACAATGACGCAGCGGCCGTGGGGTGACCAAAAAGGCCATGGCGGTGGTCGTCCCCGTCAACAACGACGATGAAGAGCTCGATGGGGAGGCTACGGCTGAGCCGCCGGCAGGAGGGGCGCCGGCATCTGCAGGCGAGGATCCCGAGGAATTAGAGGTGGAGGCACCGGCGGCCGGCCGCGAGGAACCCAAGGGCGAGGCGCCACTGGAAGGGAAGGCTCACGAGGAGTAGCTCATAGCTAGCACAGCATCTCCTTAGCCGCGCATCATGTCTCCATGGTGTCGTTGTGTGTGCTTTAGTTTGCTTTGGTCCATGTGACGTGGTCGTGACCTATGGTGAACTAATAAGTCAAGTTATCCTATCATATATCTTACTATTAGTAACTGGAGGATCCTTTTGAAGCCTCCAGAAGAAGCCACCTAGGATCCTAGGCGGATACTCTAGAAAAAAAGAGAAATCCTAAAAATTCTCACAAAAAAGCAAAACATCTGGCGTTCAATTGGAACACTCAAATCATCATAGCCATTAGATCTATTATATTTTCTAAAAAATTACCCACCTATGCCATTATAAAAATAGCTTAAAGTAAACCCCCTAAATTTATATCAAAATTAGCCACCTCTGCCATTATATAAAATAAACCAAAATAACCCCCTAATCTTCATCAAAATTACCCACTTGCCATTATAAACAATATTTAAAATAACCTCATAAATTTGCAACTAAATTACCCACTACGAATACCTAAAAAATAACTTAAATTAACTGTCTTACATCTATATTACCCACATATGTCACTATTAAAAATAACATGAGGTAATCCTACATTGGAATCCAAATCACCTTAATTAAAAATATACACCAATATAAGATTCTAAATCGTGTATTCCATACACTATTGGTATATTATATAGTGATTAAGGTATATACGCATAATGTGCATTGTCATTTATAAATATATAGGGGAAGTGACCATAATATAGAATTTTACGTTAAAATTATAGTTCAAACTTACGGTTCATTAAATAAATTCAAGGCATACATGTGATGCAAAGTGAAAATTTAAAGATTATAATTGTGTATGAAAACATTATAGAGTAATTACTAACAAAGATCTATCACAATTAGATAAAAATAATAAATATATATCTATATATGTATTGTGTTCGAATATTTAAACAAATGAGAGACAGCTCATAATAGTTTGGTAGAAATGTAGCCTTAATTTTTTTATTTAGAGACTCCGCATTAGTTATCACGAGACAGGCCAGAAAAAAGACAAATCCTAGAAATTCTCACAAAAATCAGAAATGTCAATCATGTAAACTCTAATAACCATGTTCATTAGTCTATTATATTTTCTAAAAAGTTACCCACTACTATCATTATAAAATTATTTAAAATAAATCCTAAAAATGTATCTAAATTATTGAGCTATGCCATTATAAAAAATAATTTTAATTAACCCTATAATTTTTATCTAATTTACAGATGCATATCATTATAAACGATAGTTTAAAATGACATTCAAAATTTGTATCTAAGTTACCCACGTATGTTGTTATTAAGATAACCTAAACTAAATGCCTAAATCTTAATCTAATTATGTTCATGTGTATTCTATCGAAAAGTCCAAAAGTAAACTGATATATGATTCTAAATTACAGTAATTTATCATTATTAACATAGAAATAATAAGTTAAGGTATATACGCATCATGAGTGCCATCATGTAGACCATTTATACATGTACTAACAACCTTGCCCGTGTGTTGCTACGGATGAGGACCATTATATCGTTTTTCTAAGCAAGTTAAAGTAATTAACATGCTTTTTCTAATCTGATTGCGGTATACAATGGAATATTCGTAATCCGATCAGAGGACAAAATGAAGCATGTCTAATCCGATCGTGAGACGTATATGACAGACCACTGAAACGTTCATTCCTTTAGAAATAGGTAAAGATACATAGATAGAGATAGAGGTAGGAAATAAAGATTGATGGGTTCAGTTAGGACTCTAATCCAATTAGAAAACTGATGCTGATAGTTAGAACCGTGGTTACAGTTCGTCGCAATAGGTGCGACCCACATGTCTGGATGGACGAAAAAAGAAGAAGCAACCCTATCTTTAAAAATAGGTAAAGATAAGTGAGGAAGTAATGAAAAATATTGATTTTTATGTTAAATATAATGTATGGAGATGCGATACAAAGTGTAAAAATTCTGAATGTGGATGAAAAGTGTATAAAGTACTTACTATTTAAAAATCAATTTGAAATAAAAAATAATAAGAACACATCTTTATAAGCATTGTGTTGAAGTATTGACAAAATTAAAAGAGTAGTATGTAAACAATTTTGATTATTAGGTAGAAGTTTAATTTTTAAATAATTTTAATATAATAGCTTTTAAAAATATTAGCCCGTGCGGGAGCACGGGTTGATGGACTAGTATATTTATAATGTTCATACCCACCAACAACCCACCAGCTCTAAAGCTCTTCATGCAAACTATCCACCTCATCTTCCACTAATCACAAAAGCTTCCACATCATCCACCACCATGGGAATGAGATTGGATACCGCGTAGCCATAAATCCTATATATCTATAAAGTTAACACCCACCAACAGCCCACCAGCTCTAAAGCTCTCCATGCAAACTATCCACCTCATCTTCCACTAATCACAAAAGCTTCCACATCATCCACCACCATGGGAATAAGATTGGATACTGCATAGCCATAAATTTGCGATGCTTCTCATTGATCTTTTGTAGTCGTGATGAACGATCCTCGATTATTATGTCTCTGCCAATATCTGTGGAACCAATGTCTCCCACTACCAATCCAACAACTTCAGATGCGACTGGAGCACTAAAGACATCCCCATCTGCATTTAGCTTGCCAAAAATTCTGATGTGGAATTGATCATCAGATGTCGCTTCTAATAATCGCTCACGTGCAGTTCTGAACAGCTGAGCAATTGGATTATGTATGTTAAACATTTGTATAAGGGAGTTCACGATGTTTTCATTGGCATGAAAACTTCGAGAAGATGAAACAACATTGATTCGTTTTGAAACTTCATGTTCAGTATCAAAGATATAAAGTTGTGCATATTCTGGACGATGACCTTGGGATGGCAGAAGGGATCCAATTCTGTGGCAAATTTGTCCACTAATCTTGAACACATATGGTCCATGTCCATCATTGATTGGTTCAATAACCTTCACTCCCATGGAAGTCATTGCAAACATGGTGTTGTATTGACGAATATGCTCAAAGAAATGATTAGAAACCGAATTCCCATGTGAAGTCAACATACTAAGGAGTGGTTCTGGAGGGGGTTCATATGGTGGTAATGAGACTCTTCCTCCTTTGCAGCAAAGATTATATGTTGGATTTGATGTGTGCCTATCTTTTCGAGCATGTTCATCGTACCAGAAATAAACTCCACAATATCTGCAACAATGTTGTGGGGCACCAAGGTATATTGGAGTAAAGATTGTTCCTAGACATAGAAAGGAAGGCAATCACAATTTGGCCATCAAAGAAACATATTTGGAATATTTTGTGATGGTACAATAGCTTACGCTTATGTCGGAGACTCTGATTACATGAAGTTGCAGATAAGCTAGATGATTGACCAATAATTCAATGTGGAGCTAGAGGGATTATTGCTGCCATTGAAGGTAATAAGTTTGCCAAACAAACTTTAAATATTTTATAAGGATAAGTAGGGCAGCTTACGTTGTAGGTGGAAGTTTTGATTGGATGAGGGTGTAGATGAGTTAGATGATTGCCCAATTATACGGTGCCTAATGCCTGAGGGACTGCTGGAAAAGGAGGAATATTCGGAGGGTGTGTCGACCTCTTTGTAGACGTAGAGGATTGTGCTCCCCCATGAATAGCATGAGTAGGTTGGTGCGTTCTAGAGGCTACATATAAGAGATCAGTATGGGATTAGTTTTATAGGCACAAATGTTTAATTGGAGAGAATAAGTAATCTTGCATAGGATAATTTCGCCAACCTTTGGCTCTATTCTCATTCATAAGTAGTCTGCGTCTGCGTCGAGAATCAGATGCAGAAGCTGGATCAGGATGAGGAACCAAAAGATGTGACATTCTATGATGTGAACGCCCACGGCCACGCGTTGAATGGCTTGAACTTTGTGCACCATCCATGGGGACTATCTGTGTTGGTTCACAGTCGTCATCACCTCCACAAATTCGATCATTTCCATCATGTGGGTGTACCTACTGACCGCCCCTTCGACTTCCCTCTCCCACGGTCGCTTCCTCCATATCCGCAATCCAACAGGCGGCTCATCTCCCGTAAGCATCCGTATAGTTCTGCCAATTTCTATCATTGATGATTATTTTTTGCAATCACACGTCATTTACATATCATATTTTTGTGTGTTCCAACAAATTTAAACAAGAGTGCTAAACAAAAATGTTGCAGATGATTGCACTTCATGGCTTTAATGTGTCAGGCCCAAGTCGCACCAGATTTTCAAAACACCATGTAAAATGGCCTCTGTAATTTCAAAACGTCACGTCGAATGGCCTCTTCTCCTCGACCTATTCAGTGGCGCCAAGGCGATTCCTGTTCTCCCGGGTTAGCTGTAGAGCAAGCTCCTCAAATTTCCAACTTGCCACTTAGAATGGCATGTTCTCCTTGTCAGAATAGTCAGTTCCTTTCTAGAACCTTAATTGAGAGTTTCCTACCTCATGGCTCAAAAATTGCTATATTTATTTAACTCCCTCTATATTAACTGAATTTGATTTCTCAAAAATCAATTCAAGTTGTTTTGGGCTAATAAAATCAATTCAAGTTGTTTTGGGCTAATAAGGGCCTCTTTGGTTGGGCTTTTCAACATGCTTTTGCTACTGCAAAAGCCAAAAGCTAACTAAAGGGGTCAACTTCCCCTTAGGTGCGGTAGGAAAATCAGCTTTTGCCTAGTACAAATTTCACAGCACCTATTGAGGTGCTTTTAGTTGTTGTGGGATCTAACTTTTGGCAAAAATTACCCACCTGCCACTGGTTAGGCATCTCCAACCCTCCATCTCAACTGGTTTTCATGATATTAAATAGTTTGTCATGTAAGCAAAATAATGAAGTGACACATCAGTTAATGAAGAGGGAGAAGAAAAATACAAGAAATGGGCCGTGTTCGGTTGGAGGGACAAATTTTTTGTCCCTCCATTAAATACTACTTTGACCACTAATTAGGGGTATTAAATAAAGTCAGTTTATAAAACTACCTCCATAACCCCCTAGCAAATTCGTGAGACGAATCTAATAAGGCCTTTGACCACACGATTAGAGGGTGGTTACTGTAGCATTACTGTAGCAAATCATGGATTAATTAGGCTCATTAGATTCGTCGCGTAAAGTTGCACTCATCTATGAAAAGATTTTGTAAATAAACTTCGTTTAGAGCCCCATACATACGATAGTATTTGAGGACAAAAAAAAATTTATCCCCAACTGCCGAACACGGCCTCACGCACGGCACCGTTTGGGCGCGATTTCCAACTCGCCAAGACACCGCTAGACACGAGCTGGAGCAAGCGTCGTTTCTTCCCCACGCTTTTGGTGGGCCCCACGCCATATGCTCGCCCGACGCCCGACGTCCACCGCGTCGGCGCTGCATTCGGCCTCCCAGTCGCTCCGCTGCGGTCGGCCACGGCCATCCCATGCCCCGCCGCCACCGGCCTCTCCGCTGCACTTCCGCCGTGCATGGCCGTCCGGCGGCGTCCCCACTAGCGCCCTCCATCTGGCCACAGCTACCCGTGGCCTCCCTGTTGTGCTAGATGCCCCTGCGGCCACTCGGCGACGTTCCCATCTGCGACGAGGCTGAGCATGGCTCTCTCTCGCATCGCCGCCTGCGGCAAGGAAGACGGGATCCTAGCGGCAAGGCAGGCGAGATCCCCGATATCATTCGCGGCGAGGCCGAGCTTCCCCCACACGTCCGCGGCGAGGTTGACACCGACGATTCCCGGCCTTCACCGCCCACACGAACCTCGCAATCTCGCACGCAAGAGCACTCGTCCGAACTCCACTCTCCATCCGAACTCCTGACCATGTGTTCTCCCGTAAAAAAATCTGAAGGCACCCAGGTGCTTGTTTTCTCGATGCAGAGAAATAGGACGAGGAATTGAGCTAGTGTCGTTTTTTTTTCTCCACGGGAGAGGAGCATGTGCTCGTGCTGCTATTCCATTCACGAGAGGAAGGAGGGATGAGAGGAGGCAAAAATCAGAGGAAGGTAAGGGGTGGGAGAGAGGTAAAAATTTATTAGGGTCCACCACCAAAAAATCATGAGTTGAAGCAGGTAGTTTCTATAGAAGGTGTCTCGCTGATATGATAGTATAGACACTACTCGTAAACACCATGGGTTAGAGATGGCTTAGTTGCTGTACCGGTTCGTTTCTATTTTTCCTCTAGCCTCTTCCGACTCCTCGTGCTCTTTCTTTCCCCGCGCGCGACTCGTCTGACTCCCGAGCCGCGGCGGCGGGGCGGCGAGTTCCTCCGAGCGGTGGCTCTCTCCCTTTCACATTGATCAAGGAATCCAAAGCAACGATAAGCATATTAATCATGTAGAGCTGCCCTGAACAACTTAGCTGCCAAGGAATTGAAAGCAATGAAAAGCACCCTTTTTCGCCGTTGCTTTAAATATCTTCTCTGGCAGGCAAGAGGAATCATAAACAAAACCCGCTAACTGAACTTGATTTGGTCGTAAAAAAAATTTGGATTAGATTAGCAACACAAGGTGTTCTCTTGATTTGGTACTCTGTTGCTTTCAACAATAGCAGGGACCAATCGGTCTTTGGTCTAAGTTAGCCTTGATTGAAAAGCTGATTTGGCCCCTGGGAGCTTGGATGGTTGTGTCTTTCTGCATACATATCGTTTGCTGCATCTAAGGGTCTCATAGAGCAAAGCCAACGAAAGGATGTCCCTCTCTACCCCTCTTGGCCATTGGCTCGCCGCTTGCGTACTACTACAAGTTTTTGCATTACATTTTTGTAGTAGCACTAGCACAACAAAGCTCTTGCCGTCCCTTTTTTGCATTGGAAAAAGAAAAGCAAGACACGCCTCGCTAAGCCCTGCTCTGTCGTCGTCCTCTGAGTCTCTGACTCTTGAGTGCTTGGCTGCGAACTAGCTCCTCGACCACCTTGTAAGTTCCCCCCAAATCAATTTTCCTTGCTTTTGTTCGCATGTCTATAGTTCGATTCCATCATCCGATGTCTTGTCTAGAATTGTTGGGGAGAGCCTATCTTGGTTCTCTGATAGGAAAGAGGATTCATATACAGAACATCTAACTGCAATATTTGATTTGGTGATAATATGAATGTCCTCGAGCCTTGATTGAAGAGGGTTCTTCTTTCCGGAATCTGAAAAGGCTCCTATTTGCATCCGGACCTTGAATTCGCCCTCTCTTTGTTTTGCTATTGATATTCTTGTCTCCTGAGAGGTCAAAGCTTGCCCATTCATTTGGTCACTTGTCTTCGTTGGGCTCAGACGACACACATGGCAGAGGCGAGCAACCAAGGGCTGCGGCGGCGGCCGCAAGCACGGCGCAAGTTAGCTTCGAGGTCCGGCGTGTGGGCGCACTTCAGCCGTTTCACCGATGACGACGGCAAGGACAAAGCGCGCTGTGACCGTTGCCGTCTGGTGCTCGGCGCAAGCACCAGAAACGGCACCAGCACCTTGCGGGCGCACGTCAGGATATGCTGGGGAGAGGAAGCTGTCGCCGCCGCCGCCGCTCCATCAAGCTCCCGTGGATGTGGATCCCCGGGTCAGGAGATCAGTGGCCGCCTCCAAGACAAAAATGGAAGTGGAGACGATCTTGCTCGGATGATCGCGCTGCACGGATACGATCCGTCCCTCGTGGAGGACGACTACTTCAGGAGCTTCGTGCGAGGCCTCAACCCTGGATATGAGGTGCCCTCGCGCGTGGCCATTGAGGAGATGTGCGATGGTATCTTTGATGAAGCAAGGGAGGATTCCTTCTCCAGGCTGAGGCGTGCTCCTGCTGGACGGGTCAGTTTTGCAGTGGGTAGAGCTAAAATCATCAAGGCAGGGGAAGCCATGTATGTAGCATGCCACTTCATCGACGATCAATGGAGTCTTCAAAATTTCGTCCTCCATGCTCTCCTGGACGACGCAGAACATTATTACGTGGATGGTGCAATCCTGGGAGCCGATTTGGTCAGCGGTGATCCTGCTCATGATGTCATGCAAGTTATTTCAGATTATGAGCATAGGATGTTCGTGATGGCATATGATACTGCTGACAAGGATATTCACCCAGATCTGAATAATTCCATTATTTCAAAGCATGAGGATAGGCTGTCCCTGGTGGTGGCAAATGATATCAGTGACAAGGACATTCACCTCCGACTAAAGAATTACATTGAGCTTATAAATTCTCCTAGAAATCAAAGTTGTACCACTACCACCTACGTCGACAGTGTGCTCCACTCCATTGCTCGATGCCTTCTTCCAGATTCAGATTTCACCACGGGCGTGTTCGAGGACACGGAGCGTTTACATTTGAGTAGAGGAGAGCGCCTGCGACTTCTTTCGGAGCTTGACCTAGACTACGAACGGGCATACGACGAATGCTGGTGTGCATGCTATTTTTCTTTGGAATTTCTCCGCAAGCGAGGAGGCTTTACTAAACTTGTTGATGGCGCAGAGGTTTTTTCAAAACACTTGTGCAAGGTCTGGGAGCAAGTATACCGCGGCATTCAAAGAATCTCTGCCTCCACCTCTCCCACTTCAAATCTCTGTCTTCTGGAGTTGTTTAAGCTCAAGGAAATTTTGCAGTCTCAACTAGCACGGTTTATTGGAGACGAAGCAGACATTGACGACGAATTTGAACATTTTGAAGACGGATATGCCGTAAATGTTCTGAGAAAGGCAAGTAACATTCTAGACCAGGCTATACAAGATTGGTACCTGGTCTGGTCAGTACCACTTGCACTGGACCCCCGGTACAAACTCAGGTACATTGAATTCAGTTTCAAAAGAGCGTTTGGTTCAGCAGAAGCCGCCAAATACGTCACCGCGGTGACGACAAACATGAATAACCTCTATGCTGATTACATTAAAGAGTATGGCACGATCACTGGTGCAGAGCATTCAGATGGTGCCAATGAGATGATGGACAATTCTAGCGCTCACCCATTGGAGCAAGCATGGAATGAACACTGCCGTTCACAGGATGTCATGGCGGCTCAAGCTAGCAGCTGTTACCCAGAAAACCAGACGGAACTCGATTGTTATCTGCAAGATCGTCTTGCCCCGGCAACAGATGATTTTGAACTTCTCAACTGGTGGAAAGTTCACAGCTCAGAGTACCCGATGGTTGCTAGGATGGCGAGGGATGCTCTGGCCATGCCCACATGCAGCAAGCTTTCCTCTGACCAACTCGGTCAGGTCAGGAGCATACTTGGTGGCTATTCCAAGAAACCGTACAAGAGATATAAAACCTTTTCGTCGTCATCGTCAAAATGAGGTGACATGATTCAGTAGCTCTTATAAGATGTAAACTTCTTTAAAGTAGTTCCAAATGTACCACCCATCACCTTTAGGGCTCTCCTTTATCAGGATGGATTCAGTGTTCTTCATCTCATAGTTCATTTGTTTCTTCGTTAAAATGATGACCACGAACATTTCCCAAATAATATATGTATCCATTTAAGATATCTTCATGACTGCAGGCAGCACCATCAACAACAAATTTCAATCGACGAGAACCAAGCATGTATAGAACATCATCATCAGAAGCACGTCAACAGCAGAAAGAAGTGAAACCAATGTACTTCCATATACAGTTTCTGCCATTCTCACTGCAGTAATGGTATAGCCAAAAGAAACTAGATGGATAAGAACCCGGACTGCTCTGTGAAACAGGCCACCTTCTTCATCCTTCATTACCATGGAAGAGCGTAATTGTTGTGGACTCCTTCTTCGGTAAGCAGTTTGGGCGCAGGAAGAAGGAGGACAAGGCGTCATCTAGCAGTAGTTAAGATATTTAGAGATTTTGGAGTAAGTTGTTAGTCCGGATTAGTTAGCCGGCTAAATAATAGGAGATTAGTTTGGCTTAGGCCTTTATGTACTGCCGAACAGGGCACTAGGAAGGTTAGGCAGTAGTTTATTTCTAGTTCTCAGAGCCTCTCAAGGAGAGCGTGAGATTAGTTG
This sequence comes from Alloteropsis semialata, assembly GCA_004135705.1. NCBI lineage: Eukaryota > Viridiplantae > Streptophyta > Magnoliopsida > Poales > Poaceae > Alloteropsis > Alloteropsis semialata. The sequence continues at coordinate 13,097,254 of CM014273.1, read as the reverse complement.
TAAACAATCTGCCGTGATCAGCTTCCAATAAACAGCCCATATCAACTCTGGTATCAGCTTTGTCGATCCTGTGCCTATTCCCTCGCCCACGCCTTCCCTTGCCGCTGCTGCCGCCGCTTCCCTCGCCCACGCTTTCCTTTGCCGCCGCCGCCGCCGCTTCCCTCGCGCCATCGTCCCTGCATCAACTCGCCGTGCAGCCACCATGGGCGACGATGGATCTCAGGCCTTTGTCAACCAGAAGGTGTTTGACGAGGCTATCGATCGCATGCTCGCTCGGATCAACGACACCATCAAGAAAATGGACGTGGAACTCGGCACCGTCTGCCAGGAGCAGGGCCGCCTGTCCACGAAGATCGACAACGTCCAGACGCAGCTTCTGGACAAGCAGGGCCGGTTCACGGACTCATCTTCCTTGAGCCACCACGACGGTAAATACGGCCCTCCCCCGGCGCCCGTCCACAAGCTTCGTTTCCTCAAGTACGACGGCGCCGAGGACCCCCTGGGATGGCTGCACAAGTGTGAGCAATTCTTTCGCTCTCAAGGAAAGAACCCGAGAACTAGAAGGTTTGGACGGCCTCCTTCTATCTAGAGGGTGCCGCCGGCCAGTGGTATTACCGCCTAGAGCAGAACCGCGGCGAGCCATCCTGGAAGGACTTCGTCGATCGCGTCAAAGTGTTTCGGCCCCCCAGTGCGGAGCAACACCCTGGGGGAATTGACCCAACTGCGACGCACAGGGACGGTCGACGAATACCAGGAGTAGTTCCTCAAGCTCTTGGCGCACTGCAAAGGTGTCACCGAGAAGCAACAGATCGATATCTTCACGGTGGGACTTCAGCTGCCGATGAGTGTCAATGTGGAGATGCAGAAGCCGGCCACCCTGGACGATGCCATGGGGTTTGCCCGCTCCTACGAGCGATGCAATCAGGTGGTCGAGGACTGCTCTCGTCTCGTGCCGCGCGCCATCCGTAGCTCCGCCCGTCCCAACACGACCCTCGCCGCGGGGAGTCGTTCCCTGTTGATGGCCCTTAGGCACGCCAATTACGAACCGCAAGCGCACGGATCGGTTGTAGCTTTTTCCTTAGAGAATTTCCCCCAAGGTTTATCAATCCACGGAACAAGGGATTTCTACGCTTAACCTAGCACTAATAATGTTAGCAAGAGAGTTCTTTTGATTGAATAGCGATGTATGAATCTAAGAACAATATAACCTAATCAATGTTACGAGCGGTAGAGAGGAGTACACAAGGTATGTAAGCGTTTGCCCATAGGGTCTAGGATCACTTTGAGATGTAATCGCCAAGCAAGATAAAACCAATCTAATCTATCAATGATAAAGATGTGAACCAAACTCAATACTTTCCCTCCTGCATACTGTCACTACACGAGGGTACTCACCTATCGAGCTATAGGAACACGAAATGTTGATGTGATCTAAGCATGCAAGACTACGAGAGATATGCACACCCATGGTGATGTTGGCCAACTATTACAAAACAAGATCTCCTCACAACCCCATGGACAAACAAGGACTTTACCCCATGAAGCTAAGCATGACGTCGCGATTCATGGTGTGGAAGCCTCCGGCAAGGATGATCTCCTTACTGTCCTCCAACTTGAGGCAGTGCCCGGACGATGGCTAGGACCTTCGGCGGCGTCTCCTCCTTGTGTTTCTCACCAATGGTGGCTTTAGATCTAATCTCCTCTCGTGTATATCGATGAATGACTTGACGGCCCCCTCGGGGGTGTTTATATAGGTCTCTGGCAAATGACTGTTGAGGGAACCCGTAGGGTTTGCATTTACTTCGTACTGAAGAAAGGGGAGCACGAGCGGGCCTCTGAACAGGCTAGGCCGCCCGGCTCACAGGCTCCAGGCCGGCCGGCCTGGGCCTGTTTTGGCTCATTTCGTCTTCATCTTTCGTGGGCTGGTCCTTCTCATCAATCCTTATCCATGTGCGTGCTTTGGTCCACGTCAAACTCCCCCAAATATGTCGTATTTCCTGTAAAATCACAACATGCTCCAAAATATAAGACATATTCGAAAACGGGGTTATTTCAGGTGCCAACTAGCGGGTTAGTATAAGAATTAGTCCAAAACCAATGCCAAATTAGACCTAAAAGTGTACCAATAACGACCGTCAACAATCCCCCCACGCTTAGCTTTTGCTCGTCCTCGAGCAAATCAAGCTATCCAAATCTTCCAACGGGATTGCACAAAAGCTCTTGCTCTGCAAAACATACTTAAGCAAACATGTCTAACCAAAGATCTTCAAATAAATGTCAGCGGAGCGGCAAGGATAATCAAAGTATGGGCGTTTAAAAATCCATCCAAAACATTACTCCACAATCTCTTACCTTTAGCTAGAAATCTTGAAAATCAACAACACTTACTTTCTTGCCTTCCTTGGAGGTGTTTTTTTGGTTTTGAAAACAATCTCCCTGCAACAAGAGTTAGTCCTAAGTTCTTGCACAAGTTCTTTCAAGTCTCTCAATATAAGTGGCTATCCTACTAAGCTCTCAACTCGCAACTCAAGTATAAGTGGCTATCCTATTGGTTTTGTAAGCTCTCAACTCACCACATAAGTCTCTCAAGTATAAGTGGAGTCGTAGGTAGGGCTAGCAAAGTAAATACACATATTGTCAAATTAAGAAAACTTTCTAACGCTTGTTTACCTTTCGAGCCAATGATCATGAGAATGTTACCATAATGTGAGGGATTTCAAGGATAAGAAGATTTAGAATGGTGGACATGTGCAAGGGCATATCAAAAATGACTTCAAGGCACAAGCGACGTCCTTGTTGTCGGATTGCACATGGTTGAAAAAAGAAGATTTGTTTTCAACAATAAGGCGGTCTTCCTTTGCACTTCTCTTATTCTTCCAAATATAGAACTCTCCCTCTTTTATTGCATTTTTTCCTTTCTCTTTTTTCTTTCTTTTTTATTTATATATTTTTCTTTTCCTTCTTTCTTTCTTTCTTTTTCTTACTTTCCTGAATTTTCCTTCTCTTCTCTGAACCTTCCTTGAACAATTCCTCTTACAAATAGACAAATAAAACACCGAGGCAACTCCACAATTTTTCAGAGCTCGAATCGCCACTGGGGGGTGCTAGGCCGGCCGGCTCAAGGAGTCCAGGTCGGCCGGCCTGGGGTCTCCTTGGCTCGGTTCCGGTTCAATCTTTTCGTACTCCTTCCTTGCTCTCTTCTCAAATTATATTTTATTCAAACTTCACCCAGAAAGAGAACAAATCTTTCAGTAATGGGTGTGTTCAAGGAAAAGATAATAAAAACAAGATGTATTTGGGTTCGGGTTTTGGAATCCGGTAGATCATATGAGTTATTCCAATGAAGAACTCTCATTACCGAATATTGATGAGGCTAGCAAATAAGAGATAAGATAATCAAGGACATGATCATTGCTCAAAATTAAAACTTCCGAGAGAATGAAATCCTAACTCAACTCATTGCACCTCCAATGCTTATGGTGGAACGATTATAAAGTGGCTTTGGTAGGTATAGGATATAATCTCTCAACTTGACAAGAACTAGATCAACCTTGCATTTGCGGGGGTTCTAAAAGAGTGGTAAAATAAATTTCCTCCAATTCTAGCCTTACTAGCAAGTATTATCAAGACCAAGCACTAGTTTAAGATCGGGTATGGGTATTTGTAAGGATAAATCAAATAATAAGCTCTACAACTAAGATTCAATTCCAAGACAATGCTCATGAACAAGTACTTTAAAGAAATAAGGTAAAAACTTGAATGCATAAGTAAATTTGCTCGATCTAACAATTATTCAAAAGACTCTTTTTATTGATTTTCTTGACTCAATGCTAAATTAAGACTCTCACACACGCTAATTTAAGACTCTCACACAAAAACTCAAACTAACATTAAGACTCTCAAAATCACACCAACTAGCTCTCGGCGAAAAACGGCTAAAGAAATTTAAAAACACGACGCGTCACACCTCCCTCCCATGCTTAGATTTTACGACGTCCTCGTCGTAAGAAAATAGATCATACGAGTGAGATGCTCGCAAACACCTTCAACGGCACCTCGGGTAATTGCATTTAGCACAGTTGCTACTCCCTTCTCCTTGCTTCTTCAAGTTCCCATACATGCTAAAAAGAATCCTCAATTGCGTTTGAGGAACTTGAAGTCGCCGTCTGATTGCCGCTTAAGATCTTCCACCTTTTGATTAAGCAACTCTAAAGATTGGAGGCACTCATTTAGGGCTTCAAAAAGTGAATGAATATTCTCACGGCAAGGACGGCAACACCCGTTGTGCTGCTCGGGGGAGTTTGGATCATCGCCGCCCTTGGATTCATCTTCCTTAGGCTCATCACGGCGATTCTCCTCCGGCTTATCCACCTCCTTTGGCTCATTCTCCCATATGTACCCATCGTCATCATCACGTCCGGCGGCACCCCACGAAGCGACACTCCGGTCGTCTTCCCAATCGCTATCCCCTCCAAAGTCCTTGGGCTCGGAAGTTTTCTCGATGTAGCTCTTCTCTTCATGCCAAGGAGGCATTTAGAGCGCCTTGGGAGGGCGATGACGGAGCGTATCTCGAAGCTTGCGTCGTCATCGCTCAAGATGATGAAGGGTTGGCGTTCAGCGATCTTTTTGCTAGGCACCTTTCCTCCCATGCGCATACGAACTTGAGTAGGTAATTTCTTTATGCAGGGGAGCTTGAGGTCGCAGGTTTTAGCCTCCAGGCGAAGGAGCTCACCATCTGCCCTAGGAAGGGCCTGGGCCGGCCGGTCTGGTGAGGGTGTGCCCGCTGGCACACCCCCTTCCTTCGCCACCATTGCTTCAACTCCGACGCCCATGCTCATGGATGATGCCCTAGCTCTTTTGGTTCACGAGGTGGTGGTTGGAGGTTGGAAAAAGATGTGAATTTGGATCTCAATGGTGCCTCTATTTATGTCCCAAAAGTCTTGAACGAGAAGTCCAATCTTTCCAAGTTTAAACTGCGCAAGCTCCTGGACACCGGTTTAAACTTTCCTAATCTCCAACATACCAAAAGATGACGTGAAACCGACCCCGAAAAGGGGTAGGCCGGCCGGCCTGGGGGGTTTTTCGCCCCCCCCCTCCCCGGCCTCCAGATTTTTACGGGGTGCTTCTTGTTTAATTGTTAACCCTTTTGTCTACTGAGAACCAAAAAAACTTAAAGAAAAATAGAGAGAAAATAAAAATTAAAAAGGAACATTTACAAAGTTACCTCGTTTAACGTTGTTAGGCTTGACGCTCCGGTTCTTCCGTCATGGTGTAAATATCGATGTAGTGAAGGGGCACAACGTCGGGCTCCAAGAATACCTTAAGTCGCTGCCCATTCACCAAATATTGGTCTCCCTTGACGTCCAAGATCGTTACCGCTCCCGTCGGTGAGATTGAGTGAACAATGTACGGTTCATCCCATTTGCTTTGCAACTCTCCTTTCCCGAAGAGTTTGAATCTTGAATTGTATAGTAGAACCTTGTCTCCCTCTTTGAATTCTTTTCTTTGTAACCTTTTGTCATACCATCTCTTCACTCTTTCTTTGTAGATGCTTGAACTATTGTACGCTTTCAATCTCAACTCCTCCAATTCGCTTATTTGAATTCTTTGTTTAACTCTAGCGGCATCCTCATCGAAATTCATCTCTTTCATCGCCCAATATGCCTTGTGTTCTAGCTCCACCGGCAAATGACATGTTTTTCTATAAATGAATTGATAAGGAGTCATACCTATTGGCATCTTATGTGCGGTCCAATAAGCCCATAGTGCATCATCTAGCTTCTTCGACCAATCTTTTCCTCTTTGGTCATGGTCTTCTTTAGAATATCCTTTAGTTGCTTGTTCGAAGTTTCCGCTTGCCCATTTGTTTGAGGATGATACGCCGCAGATACCCTATGTTCAATCCCCAACTTTGCCAAGCATTTGCGGAAGTCCTTGCCCATGAAGTGCGTTCCTCCGTAACTTATCAAAATTCTCGGGACACCATACAGAGGGAATATCACCGACCTAATCATATGCATGGATTCTTCGGTCGATGCCTTGCGACATGGAATCGCTTCAACCCACTTTGACACATAATCAACCATCACCATTATATGCTCATACCCATGTGAGTTCAAGAATGGTCCCATGAAGTCGATTCTCCATACATCAAATAGATCAATTTGTAAATTGTAGTTCAATGGCATGGCATTCCTTTGCGATATGTTTCTCGTTCTTTGACATTCCGAGCAAGTTGCAACAAATCTCTTTGCGTCTTCATGCATCTCTGGCCAATAAAATCCACATGACCATACCTTAGCATGAGTTCTATAATGCCCATAGTGTCCTCCATATTCCGATGAGTGACACTTTCTTAGGATTTCTTCTCTTTCTTCTCTTGGAATACATCTTCTTAGAACTCTGTCTTCTCCATGTCTATATAAGTATGGTGCATCCCAATAATATTTCCTTTTCTTGGAGATAACCTTTCGCTTTGCATTTCTATCCAAATGATCCAAAGGCATTCCCCTTATCACTCTTATTATGTCTTCCATCCATCCATCCTTATCAAGTATTCTATAGAGATGGTCATCTCTCATTTTATCTTCAATAGGCTTCATCCCATCATCTCCTTGACGCATCCTTGACAGATGGTCGGCTACCACATTCTCCGACCCTTTCTTGTCTCGAATCTCCACATCGAATTCTTATAATAATAAAATCCATCAAATCAAATGTGGCTTTGCATCTTTCTTGGACAAAAGATATTTAATTGCCGCATGGTCGGTGTACACAATCACCTTTGAATTTACTATGTAAGATCTGAATTTTTTAAAAGTGAATACCACGGCAAGCAATTCCTTCTCCGTTGTTGCATAATTAGCTTGAGCTCCATCAAGAGTCTTACTTGCATAGTAAATAGCATATACCTTTCCTTCTTTTCTTTGTCCAAGAACGGCTCCAACGGCGTAGTCACTCGCATCACACATAATTTCAAAGGGTTGACTCCAATCCGGAGGTTGAATGATGGGAGCACTTACAAGTGATTGCTTCAATGTTCTAAAGGCATGCAAACATTTTTCATCAAAGTCGAACTCCACATCCTTTTGAAGAAGTTGTGTCAACGGTTTAGTGATCTTTGAGAAGTCCTTTATAAATCTTCTATAAAATCCTACATGATCAAGGAAACTTCTTAGGGACTTGATATCCGTAGGTGGTGGCAATTTTTCCACGGTTTCAATCTTCGCTTTATCCACTTCAATCCCCCTTTCGAAAATGACATGCCCAAGAACTATTCCTTGCCTCACCATAAAGTGACACTTCTCCCAATTAAGCACAAGGTCGACTTCTCCACATCTCTTGAGAACTTTATCAAGATTTGATAAGCAATTTTCAAAGCTAGTACCATGCACCGAGAAATCATCCATGAATACCTCCATAATTTCTTCAATAAAATCCAAGAATATAGCCATCATGCATCTTTGAAAAGAAGCCGGTGCATTGCATAATCCAAAAGGCATCCTTCTATACGCAAAAGTATAGAATAGGTGAATAGGTATTTGGAAGAATCTCAAGAATCCATCAAGGTAACAAAAATATGAATGCTTTACTAACCTCTCGAGCATCTCGTCAATGAATGGTAGTGGAAAGTGATCCTTCTTTGTAGCCTTATTCAATTTTCGATAATCTATGCACATGCTCCAACCCGTAACGGTTCTTTGCGGTATCAATTGATCCTTCTCATTTTTCACCACGGTGAGTCCTCCTTTCTTCGGCACACAATGCACGGGGCTCACCCATTCGCTATGTGGTACGGGATATATAATTCCGGCATTCAACAATTTGATTACTTCCTTCTTAACCACATCACGCATAGCATGGCTCAACCTCCTTTGATGCTCCACAATGGGTTTGCATTGGTCTTCAAGTTGTATGCGATGAGTACAAAAGGCGGGACTTATACCTTTCAAGTCACCAATAGTGTATCCGATCACTTTCTTGTGCTTCCTCAATAATTTCAACAACTTGTCCGTCTTTTCCGGGTTTAGTTCATCACTAACGATCACCGGGAATGTCTTGTTGTCCCTCAAAAAATCATATTTCTGGTTCAACATCGGATGCTTCCAGTTCCTCTTGATGCAAATCTCCAATATCTTCATATTTTTCATCCTCCAAGATTCTGTATTGTGCTTCGAGCCCTTCAGTTTCTTCCTTTAGTTCTCCATCTTGATGATCATGAATGCTTCCATTCTCCATTGCTCGTTGGAGAGTGTCCCAGAAAGTTTCAACAAAGCAAAGGCTCTCTACCTCTCCGTTATCAAGAAATAGAGGTAAGGCAATACGCGAAGCGGGTAAAAAGTCATAAGTGTATTTGGTTTCATCTAATTCAATTGTGACTTTACCCTTTCCGGCATCAAGAACCGCATTAACCAAGTTAAGAAAAGGCCTACCAAGAATTATATCATCATATTCGTCATGGCAAGCATTAAGCACGAAAAAGTCAGTTGGAATAATTTTACCCGAGATAGCAACGTTTAGATCTTTAAGAATGCCCAAAGGTTTAGTTGTTCTACCATCTCCCATGATTAATTTAGTAGATGTAGGAGCAAGATTCAAAGTTTTACTATAAAGCTCATCATAAACCTTTGAAGACATAACACTTACTCAAGCTCCAATGTCGCATAAAGCTTTGCAAAATAATTCTCCATTGATCGTGCAACTTATGTGAGGTGTAGGTAGTGGCGTACCTTCGTCGTGATTCGCTTGTATGGCATATACCTCGGCTAGGTGCACGAATGGAGATGCTTCCAGTTTCACTCCCATGATTTTCTTCACTTCGGCGACATGGTCGGGGTCTATTTCTTCATCTTCATCAAAAAGCTTCCGAATAATTTCTCCGGCCGATCCCTTGTCCAATATATAGCCCGTATGTTTATCCGGTGGGAAATCCGACTCTATGGCACTCATGGACTTCTTTTGATTTGGGTGTGACCTTCCTTTGTCGAAGAGTTTACCGAAGTCGATCGGGATCCAATCCATTTGCTCAAATTCTTTTAGCGACTTTGCGTTCGCTAAACTTCTCCCAATTTCCACCTCCGGCTTATCCTTCTTCATGTCTTGGACCGGTACTTCCCCATTGTGGGCTGCTCTTATAGCTTTTTCATGATTCAGTTGTTCTTCCTTTGCTTCCGGGGTCTCTTTTCTAAAAATTCCAGCAAGCATCCCCACATGGGATTCTTGCTCAACGTCTCTAGAAAGGCGATTTTCCCAATCTCTTCGCATGGCTGCCCCCTTGCTTATTTTTTGTAGAATTTGGGTAGCTTCCGTGAGTGTTTTCTCCATGAGATCCCCTCCTGCATACATTTGTATGAATTCCATGCATTTGGGGGTTAGGGAAAAATAGAACGTATGCAAGAGTACATCATTGGAGAATCCTAGCTTCGGTCCTTGTTCAATCAATCCATTGAATCTATCCCATGCTTGATCAATTCCTTCATCTTCTCCTTGCGTAAAGTTGATCACTTGCCTTCTAACGTGTTAGATCTTGGATATCGGAAAGAACCGTCCATAAAATTTCTTCATTAACTCATTCCAATTTCCCTTCACCTCGAAGGATGCAAGCGTGTACCATCTTTTTGCTTCGTCTGCAAGTGAGTATGGGAAAAGATTCCATCTAAACCAAGCTAAAGGAACTCCATCTTGTTGTACCGTTTTGCATAGCATCGTGAACCACTTGATGTGTCTATATGGGTTGTTAGTCTCCACCCCTCTAAATGGATTTGCAGCCGCCATCTTGATGATTTGAGGCTTGATTTCATACTCGGTGGCTTCAAGCGTCGAATCTGATTTTTGCATGTCGAAGTCCTCCGATTGCGGGCTCGCATAATCTCTTAGTGATTTTTCTCCTTCCTCCATGGTTGGACAACAAGGGCCATCTAGACAACAAAAACAAAAACAAAAACAAAGATTTTTCTGGAGAAAAGGTTAGGTGTTAGTAACTAACAAAATTAATACAAAGTTAAACATAGCAATCTAACTTGTTCCCCGGCAAAGGCGCCAGAAAAGCTTGTTGACGGCCCTTAGGCACACCAATTACGAACAGCAAGTGCACGGATCGGTTGTAACTTTTCCCTTAGAGAATTCCCCCAAGGTTTATCAATTCACAGAACAAGGGATTTCTACGCTTAACCTAGCACTAATAATGTTAGCAAGAGAGTTCCTTTGATTGAATAGCGATGTATGAATCTAAGAACAATCTAACCTAATCAATGTTACGAGTGGTAGAGAGGAGTACACAAGGTATGGAAGCGTTTGCCCATAGGGTCTATGATCACTTTGAGATGTAATCGCCAAGCAAGATAAAACCAATCTAATCTATCAATGATAAAGATGTGAACCAAACTCAATACTTTCCCTCCCGCATACTGTCATTACACGAGGGTACTCACCTATCGAGCTATAGAAACACGAAACGTTGATATGATCTAAGCATGCAAGACTACGAAAGATATGCACACCCATGGTGATGTTGGCCAACTATTAAGATGAAAAGCACCATCAACTAAGAACATGATAGATTGATCTCACAAAAGGATTCGACAATTACAAATCAATTTCCTTACAACCTCATGGACAAACAAGGACTTTACCCCATGAAGCTAAGCATGACGTCGTGATTCATGGTGTGGAAGCCTCCGGCAAGGATGATCTCCTTGCTGTCCGCCAACTTAAGGCGGCGCCCGAACGACGGCTAGGACCTCCGGCGGCATCTCCTCCTTGTGTTTCTCTCCAATGGTGGCTTTAGATCTAATCTCCTCTCGTGTATATCGATGAATGACTTGACGGCTGTTTTGGCTCGTTTCATCTTCATCTTTCATGGGCTAGTACTCCTCATCAATCCTTATTCATGTGAGTGCTTTGGTCCACGTCAAACTCCACCAAATATGTCGTATTTCCTGTAAAATCACAACATGCTCCAAAATACAAGCCATATTCGAAAATGGTTTTATTTTAGGTGCCAAGTGGTGGGTTAGTATAAGAATTAGTCCAAACCCAATACGAAATCAGCCCTAAAAGTGTACAAATAACAACTGTCAACATTCCCCCGCCACACCTCCGGCGCACGGCTCCTCTCCACCAACACCGGGCGCGCCGATCAAGCCGGCGGTCCCACCAGGCCCTCGAAAAATTTTCATGAGAACATGTCAAGCAGTGCTCCATGAAAGGGATCTACTTCTTGGAGGTTGAAGGGTTTGACGACTCGGACAGCGGCGGGCCGGACGACGACATGAAGATCTCGGTCTGCGCCCTCACGGGCGTGCGTGCCAGTGCCACCCTGCAGCTCACCATGGTGGTCCAGGGCATTCTGCTCGATGCCTTGGTGGATTTCGGCTCAACCCATTTGTTCCTGGATGCGGCCACCACTGCTCGCCTCGGCCTCACACCAGAGCCTTGTCCTGGGCTCACGGTGGACGTCGCCAACGGCGACCGGGTACCGTCGGCAGGCGTCTGCAAGGATGTCGCCATCATGATCGGCACAGAAGAGTTCATCCTCAACCTGTATGTGATTCACTTGGAGGGCTATGGCCTTGTCCTCGAGTGCGAATGGCTACGCACTCTTGGCCCGGTCGTCTGGGACTTCGACCGCCGCTCCATGACGCTGTGGCGCCACGACCACCGCGTCAAGTGGCACGGCATCAACGCCAAGCCGGTGCCCCGCCTCTCCCTCTCCGAGCTGGACAGTCTCCTAGCGCTTCTCCTGGAGGAGTTCAAGGACCTCTTCGCCGAGCCAACCGGCCTTCCTCCGCCATGGGCATTCGACCACCGCATCCATTTACTTCCGGGCACGCCGCCAGTCGCCGTCCGGCCATATCACTACCCCCAGCTCCTGAAGGATGAAATCGAGGCGCAATGCAAGACAATGCTCGATGTGGGCATCATCCAGACGAGTACCTCGGCGTTCTCGTCTCCGGTGCTCCTAGTGCGCAAGCGCAACAATTCCTGGCATTTCTGCGTCGACTACCATGCCCTCAACGCGAAGACCGTTCAGGACAAGTTCCCGATTCCAGTTGTGGAGGAGCTCCTAGACGAGCTCAACGGCACGACCTTCTTCTCCAAGCTGGACCTCAGGAGTGGCTACCATCAAGTTCGGATGCATCCGGAGGACATAGCGAAGACGGCGTTCTGCACGCATCACGGCCACTTCGAGTTCTTGGTGATACCTTTCGGCCTCACTAACGCGCCCTCCACCTTCCAGGCACTGATGAACGAGGTGCTGCGCCCCTTTCTTCGCTGCTGCGTCCTCGTCTTCTTCGATGACATATTGATCCACAGCAAGACCTGGTCGGAGCATCTGCAACACGTGCGCGCCGTCCTCACCGTCCTTCGCGCGCACGGCCTCGTGCTCAAGTAGTCCAAATGTTCCTTCGGGGAGCACCACGTGCAGTATCTCGGCCACATCATCGCCAACGGCGCCGTCGCCATGGATGACAACAAGATCTCCGCGGTTCAGGCATGGCCGCTGCCTCGGTCCATCAAGGCCATTCGCGGCTTCCTGGGGCTCACCGGCTACTACCGCCGGTTCATTGCCAATTATGGCCTCATCGCTGCCCCCTTGACGGCCCTTCTGAAGAAGGAGGCTTTCCACTGGAGCCAAGAGGCGACCACGGCGTTCGACGCCCTCAAGCGTGCCCTCACCATGGGGCTCGTGCTGCAGCTCCCCAACTTTGACGAGCCATTCGTGGTCGACTGCGATGCGTCGGGCACGGGCTTTAGCACGGTGCTGCACCAAGGAAAGGGCCCTATCGCCTTCTTCAGCAAGCCGGTCGCTCCTCAGCATGCGAAACTTGCGGCCTATGAACGGGAACTCATCGGCCTCGTTCATGCCGTTCGCCACTGGCGGCCGTATCTCTGGGCGCGAGAGTTCATCATTTGGACTGATCATTGCGGCCTGAAGCATCTCCTCGATCAGCGCCTTTCTACGATCCCTCAGCATACGTGGGTGAGCAAATTGTTTGGCTAAAGTTTTCAGGTAGAGTACAAGCCTGACAAGCAGAACGCTGCGGCCGATGCGTTGTCGAGCCGCGACGAGCAGGAGGCCGCGGCTCGGGTCCACTCCATCTCACGCCCTGAGTTTGCGCTCTTCGACGACTTCCGCCGCGAGTCGGCGGACCTATCAGAGATCCTAGACAAGCGGCGTGAGATTACGAACGGCATGGCGGGTGCAGCTTGGTCCCTGGTGGACGGGTTCATGCTCCACCACGGCCGGATCTTCGTGCCGACCTCCTTCGTCTTGTGGCCGCAGGTGCTCGACACGGCACACGGTGCTGGTCATGAGGGCGCATAGAAGACCCTGCACCAACTGTGCGCCGTGTTCTACAACCCCAACGCCAACAAGCTGGTCCACGAGTTCGTCAAAGGCTGCGTGGTGTGTCAGTGCAACAAGACGGAGCATCTCCACCCGGTGGGCCTGCTCCAGCCCCTCGACGTGCCATCATCGATTTGGAGCGATATTGCCATGGACTTCGTCGAGGGCTTCCCTAAGGTGGGCGGCCGATCGGTGGTCCTCACCATTGTCGACCGTTTCTCCAAGATGGCGCATTTTGTGCCCCTCAACCACCCGTATACAGCCATGATGGTGGCGCAGGCGTTCTTCAACCACATCTCAAGCTCCACGGGCTACCATGCTCCATCGTTAGTGACCGTGACCTGGTGTTCACCAGCGCTCTATGGACGGAGCTCTTTGCTCTAGCGTGTGTTAAACTACGCCTGAGCTCGGCGTTTCGCCTCCAGACGGATGGCCAATCAGAGGTGACAAACAGGGTTCTTGGGGTGTACCTATGCTGCCTCGCCGGTGATCACCCCCGTAGTTGGCTTCGGTGGCTATCATGGGTGGAGTTTTGCTACAATACCTCCTATCAGTCCGCGCTGCAGCCGACTCCGTTTCAGGTGGTGTTCGGACGTGATCCGCCCACACTGCTGTCTTACCAGCTGGGGGCTGCTAAGGTCATGGCCCTGGACAAGCAGCTTCTCCACCGCGATGAATTCTTGGCAGAGATTCGTGAGCGGCTCCTCCAGGCCCAAGATTATATGAAGACGTCCCACGACAAGGGCCATCACAACATGGATTTTCAGGTGAGTGACTGGGCATGGCTTCGTCTCCACCAGCGAGCAGCCTCATCCATCAAGGACAGGTCCGACGCCAAGCTTGCGCCACGCTATTATGGTCCGTTCCTGGTGACTGAACGGGTGGGGATTGTGGCCTATCGTCTTCGTCTGCCCCCTAAGGCACGCATCCATGATGTGTTCCATGTGGTGTTTCTCAAGAAGTTTGAGGGCTCAGCACCGTCCTTCATCGCGCCCCTGCCACCTGTGGTCCATGGCCGTGCTGTGCCGGTTCCTTCAAGGGTGGTTCGCGCCAAGCCTTCTAAAGACTCCTGGGACATTCTGGCGCAGTGGGTCGGCAGAGATGTTGCTGATGCTACCTGGGAACCTCTGCTTGAGTTCAAGGACACTTACCCTGATTTCAAGCTCGAGGACGAGCTTTTCTGTCGGGGGGCGGAAGTGTTGTGGACTCCTTTGGTAAGCAGTTTGGGCGCAGGAAGAAGGAGGACAAGGCGTCATCTAGCAGTTGTTAAGATATTTAGAGATCTTGGAGTAAATTGTTAGTCCGAATTAGTTAGCCGGCTAAATAATAGGAGATTAGTTTGGCTTAGGCCTTTATGTACTGCCGAACAGGGCATAGGAAGGTTAGGCAGTAGTTTATCTCTAGTTCTCAGAGCCTCTCAAGGAGAGGGCGAGATTAGTTGTAAACAATCTGCCATGATTACGATATCCAATAAACAGCCCATATCAGTAATATAGTTTAGTGCACTGCTCCAAAACAAAGCAACATAACTCCATCAGAAAAGGTGCAAGAAGTGCTCTGATGAAAATCAGAAACATGAAAACGAAACCACAGGAATCAGAAATGCTATTGTAAATATATAAGCAGCTCATAATTAAATGCCAAACAGTGAGCATAGTCGAAAATTTAGTATCTGCTACTCTGGTAGCCATGAGCAAGCAACATAAACCTCAATATAGCATCTTGATGCGGTCACCAAACAAAATGAGTCTAGACATAACAGACTAAAACTCAACGAAAACAGAAAATGCTCTCTACCTCCATAGCATACTTCGTGGTTTCTGTTCTGGCATTTCATTTCTTTGAATGCAATGGGTCTCAGTTCATGATCTGTTAACCAATTAAGTTTGATATGTTGCATAGTTTCATAACTAGAAATATTAACACAGGCATCAATGTGCTTGTCAGTTCCAAAAAAAATAGTAAATTACCCTTGCACAATCACCAAAATGATCAAAGTGCTCTGTTACAGCATAATGGTAAACCCAAACTTAACCAATAGTCAATAGTTCCCACAGCAGTATGCAAATTTTTTTTCTGCTACGACTCCTTTAACAAAATTATCCAAGACACTGTCACGCGCCAGTCCTCACAGAAGAATGGAGAGATATTGAAAATTATGTCATGACACAGTAGCATGTCAGCCATGTCCCTTGCCAATGATCAGATGCGCTTGATCACACCTAACAGAATAATTATCAAATTGGTTAGGAAAATAAATTTTGTCGAGTACAAGATAATTACTTTACGATTGTGTTCTCCAAAATATCAATTATGATAGTTTGATATTATCCTCAACAACGATCTCTAAATGCCCAACTTTAGTTTCATCAACGCTTGGATTTTCTGCATAGCATTGAAACACTTCAGTTTTTTAAGGGCCCCTTGAGAATTTTAGGACGACCACAAATATACAGGAGGAAAGAAATATGCAAAGGAGGAGAATAAAACAGGGACATGAGTATATCAAGTAAAGGCTTTCACAGAGGATCTCCATTCTTGATTTCCCGACATGAAGATAAATACTATGCATGTTTTCTTGTTTTTAGGAATTGAAACCATACACACTAGACTGTCAAGGTTATTCTAAATTTAAAATTTATCCGCCTGGGGGATATGGGTACCCCTGGGCCCACTACCGACCGGGTAGACAGTCGACCTGGGCCCACGTCTGACAATGATGTGGGCCGACCCAAGGCCGGCCCACGAGGATCCCTGGCTTAATGGATAAAGGTTGATGAAGATGTAGCCCGCAAGGTACACGGTGATGTACTTGGATCTCGCCCGAAGATCACGGAGATTACGTTACAACCGACTCAGATTAGTTTCCTAGTTGTAGCCGGATACAATTAGAGATAACCGACTTGTAAACCCTAGGCCGTCAGCCTATATATGGCGGCCTAGATCGATCCTCTCATTCATCGAACTCCACGCCATCCTACCACCCTCATTGTAACCACAAACTCGCCATTGTTCTCCGGAGCATTGCCGAGCGAAGCAATACAAGACCCCCGAGCACAGGACGTAGGGTATTATACCTCTGGGTAGCCCAAACCTGTATAATCCCTGTGTCCCTGTGTTACCTTGAGCTCCCTAGTCCCGGGATCACCTTTTGCCTACAAATCTACCATCTGGGTACCCCCAGGTGGACTGTCGGATGATAACTCCGACTGTTGGCGCACCAGGTAGGGGAGATCGCGGGGCATTACAACTAGCTCGATGGCAGATCGTCGCTCATCATCTTCCCCGATAGCCTCAAGGATTGCCCGACATATCTCGAGGGCATCAGCTTCTTCGCCGAGATTCACTCCATCGCCTCTAACTCCACCACGTCGCTCGACGCCGCTACACCGACCAGCACCACGCTGGCTTCTTCGCCGATCTCATCGTCGATCATCGCTTCACTCCAGCAGCAGCTTGACGCGGTCACCATCAACGATCAGGCTCCGGGTCTGACCACTCGCCGAAGAATCCCACCCCCGGACGAGCTCCTCGCCGGGCTAGATCGCGTCCAAGGCACCATCGCCAAGTGCATTGCCATGTCGGAGGAGGCTCTGCGCCGACCCCGCGACCCGCTCCCGCTAGGATTACGCAATGCCTCGGCAATCTACTCGGCCCCGCTCTGGAAAGACACGTCTCAGATCCGATCTGAGACCCCGCCCAAGGCCACCTAGTCCCCAGACTGCGGGGAGTTTCAAGTTGCCACAAGTGTGCTCCTGCCGGCTTCGGCCGACACTAGCAAAGACTCCAGCTACGCCACGCCTCCAGGGCATGAAGTCTTCATCTCTGAGGATTCTGCAACCCAGGATAGAGAAACTGGCTTGGACAGGGAACGCCGACTGGAGCAGAACACTGATCGAGCTCGACGCCGCAACGAAGAAGCCGCGCCGCCTCAAGCAGTGGCCGGGAATGCTGCAGCCACTGCAGGTGCTGGAGAGATCCCCCCTGGGGCTCCAGCAAGGCAACAACCTCCCCCCCGGGGCCCTCGCCGAGTTCGGCTCACGAACCTCGACGGAGCTTTCGCCCGAGTACCTTTTTGCACACCTCAGGCCAACATTGCAGCAGCATTCACCGAGCTGGAACACATGCCCGACACCCCTGAGGTGCAACGCGCCCGAGCTCGCTTGGAAGCAGCTCAGGAGCAAGTCGAGCGGTCGTACTGCACCAGATCCCGATTTGGGTGGACCAACTTGGCTCGCTCTTCAAGCCACCGCTCTGCTCATAGCAGATCGGATAGGGGTCAACCTCGCCAGAGGAATCCCCCATTATCCGTCGTGGAAGAAGAGGTGGCCTAGAACCACCACGAAGAGGAAGAAGAAGAACGGCGCAACCCACGCAACGCGGATCACCATCGTGATCGCTATGAGGAGCTGCGTGACAGGCGCGCATGACATCACTACCCGGCTAACCCCCAGGAAGGTGATCTCCGCGATCATCAGAGGGACAACATCCGGGACATCCGTGCTGACCTCAACGCCTGACATCAAGATCGCGATGCGGCAGAACTCGAGCGCCGTGAGCGCTACGACCGAGACTACGGCCGACCCGACCGCCAGCCAATCGGGGAAGCAGGCGATGCTGCGGCAGAGGAAAATGAGCGTCGTGTGGTACACGAGCTCATGGAATGCGAGAAGTACGATGCACGGTATGGCCCTCCAAGGGATGACCGTCGCCAACGGCATGATGATGCTCGACCCCAAGTCGATCAAGCCCGACCCCCTCGTTGCAACCACCGCAATGGCGAAGAGGAGGTGTTCAATGGCTTTGCAGCTTTCTCCGCTCGGATCCATGCTGTGGAATGGCCTGAGTCATTCAAGCCGACCCAAGTCGAGAAGTTCGACAGTCGCTCTGACCCCAAGCTCTGGCTCAAGACATACTACACAGTGGTCAAAGCTGCTCACGGATCCAACGACCAAGCCGCCGCATACTTCCCAGTGATGCTAGGCAAGGAGTCACTGCTGTGGCTCGAGGGCCTCCCTCGGGACACCATTGATAGCTGCGCAGACCTCTGCTACGCTTTTACAAAGAACTACCAAGCAAGCTACACTCGGCCGGGCTCAAGATTTGATCTGGATAATGTCAGGCAGAAGAAGGGTGAAAGTCTCCGCGACTACTCTAACTGTTTCTTTGACAATCGGAACAAGGTCGCCGACGTTGAGGATCGGGACGTCATCGACGCATTCAGACGAGGCCTCATCGACAACCAGCTGTTCCGTACGCTCTTCAAAGCCAACCCAACCACGGTCTCCGACTTGATGGATGTGGTCAATTTGGAGGTCAAAGCCGACCAAGCTGAGCAGGCCCAGTTCAAGAACAAACAGAAGCGGGCCGAAGACGACGACCGACTCGAGAACTCAAGCACCATGAGCTGCTGCGTGGGCGAAAGATGGGTCCTGAGCCCCTCGTAGCCTTAGCAGAAGAGAAAAGCCTGTCGGAGCCTAGGTTCCTTGCCGAAGAGTTCCATGACACACTGAACTTTCAGTGCCCTTTCCACAAGGTCGCAAAGCACAATCTCCGTGATTGTCACGCACTGCCCAAAGAACTCGACACCCTGCCGCCAACTAAGAAGCAGCGCTACAACAACAACGGCGGCCGCTACAACAACTACCGCCGCGACGGCAACAACGGCGACCGACGGGACGACTACCGCCGCAGAGAAGACCGCGACTGCCGTGACGACTACTGACATGGCGACCGTGACCATGAGGCTCCAGCTCGCCGGGACGATCAACGTCACCAAGACGACGAACGCCGACCCGCTGCACCAGCAGAGCCGCCCAGGCGCGGTGCCAATGGCGACTTCCAGAACGTCGACCGCCACGTCAACGTCATCATCGGGGGGCCCGGCGCCTTTCCAGATAGACGCAAGGGCAAGCTCCACAAGCACGAAGTGAAGATGGTCTCCACCAAGCCCGTGGAATACCTCCAGTGGTCGGAGATGCCAATCACCTTCAGTCGCACCGACCACTAGGTATACTTACCTGAGCCAGGGTCTTACCCACTCGTCGTCGCTCCTGTCATCGAACGAGTCCTCCTCTCCAAGGTCTTGGTTGACGGTGGGAGTGCCTTGAACATCATCTTCACGAGCACCCTCAACAGCATGGGATTCGACTACAGCAGGCTCCTGAGCGCCGAAAATTCGTTCTTTGGCATTGTGCCAGGAAAAGCTTCCTACCCGATAGGAAGGGTCGCCCTGCCAGTCACATTTGGCATGGCTGACAACTACCGCACGGAGTTCCTATACTTTGAGGTGGCCGACTTCCAGAGCTCCTACCATGCCATCTTTGGCAGACCCATGCTGGCTCGGTTCATGGCGATCCTGAACCACACGTACTTGGTTCTAAAGATGCCAGCACCCAACGGAGTCCTCTCCATCCGTGGACACATCAAGACCTCCTTCGAGTGCGATGGGGAGGCTATCAAGATAGCCGAGTTGTCCCGGCAACTCGGCAACAGCACATTACTGGCAGAGGAAGCCCCTAAGGCGACGACCGGCGAGCCTATCCTCCCGGAGCAGAAGCAGCAGCCCACGGCGCTGACACCCGCGGAAGCCCCCAAAGAGATCAGCTTGGGACTCGATGACCCCACCAAGACGGCCCTCATAGGGCCAGGGCTCACTCCTAAATAGGAAGACGCGCTCACCTCCTTCCTCCGGGACAATTGGGACATCTTCGCATGGAAGCCTTCAGACATGCCAGGAGTCCCGAGAGAGAAGGCTGAGCACTCCTTGGATTTGAGCAAGAACGCAAAGCCTACCAAGTAGAAGCTGCGCCGATTCGCTCAAGATTGCAATGAGGCCATTAGGGTAGAATTGAATAAGCTCCTAGCTGTTGGTTTCATTAGAGAATGCAAACACCCCGAGTGGCTTGCAAATCCTGTACTTATAAAGAAGCAAAGCGGTGAATGGACAATGTGCATCGACTATACGGATCTCAATCGCTACTACCCTAAAGACCCCTTCCCTTTTCCGCGAATTGAACAAGTCGTTGACTCTACGTCCGGCTGCGTGCTCCTGTGTTTTCTAGATTGTTATTCGGGTTATCACCAGATAGCCCTCAAGACATCCGACCAAGATAAAACGGCGTTCATCACCCCGCACGGCATCTACTGCTACAAGACGATGACCTTCGGGCTGAAGAACGCCGGCACTACATACCAAAAGGCCATCCAGGGCTGCCTGCAAAGCCAGATCGGGTGAAATGTTGAAGCTTACGTCGATGATGTCATCATCAAGACGTATGACGCCGACTCCCTGATCGTCAACCTCCAGGAAACCTTTAACAACCTACGTCGCTTCAGATGGAAACTCAACCTGACAAAATGTGTATTCGGTGTGCCATCAGGCAAGCTCCTGGGCTTCCTGGTCAGCCAACGCGGCATTGAGGCAAACCCAGTCAAGCTAGACGCCATACGCAATCTCAAGGAACCCAAGTGCAAGAAAGACATCATGAAGCTCACTGGAATGATGGCGGCCCTGAGCTGATTCATCAGGAAGCTCGATGAAAAGGGACTTCCGTTCTTCAAAATCCTCAAGAAGGCGGACAAATTCGAATGGACCCCTGAGGCTAGTAAGGCCCTGGCCGACCTCAAGAAGTTCCTAGTTAGCCCCCCAGTACTTACAGGCCCGACCCCCCCGGGGAGGAGCTATTACTATACATCTCGGCTACCATGCATGTAGTCATCACGGCCCTGGTCGTCGAGCGACCAGAAGAAGGCCACACCCATACAAGGTCCAGCGCCCTGTATATTTTGTCAGCGAGGTACTCAGTGAATCCAAGGCCCAGTACCCTCACCCTCAAAAGCTGCTCTACGTGCTCCTGATCACTGCCAGGTAGCTATGCCATTACTTCCAGGCCCACGTCATCTGGGTTATCTCGAATTTCCCGCTCGAAGCCATCCTCCACAACAGAGACACCAATGGCCGCATAGTAAAGTGGTCCATCGAACTCAGAGAGGACACCATCAACTTCAAGCCATGGGAGGCCATCAAGTCCTAGATATTGGCCGACTTCATGGCCGAGTGGATAGAGATACAGACGCCGACCCCAGCAGAGCGGCCAGAGCATTGGAAGATGTACTTCGACGGCGCCCTCAACCTCGAAGGAGCCGGCGCAGGAGTAATGTTCATCTCCCCAGAGGGGCAGCACCTAAAATACGTTCTCCAGATACACTACCAGACCACCAACAATGAGGCCGAGTACGAGGCGCTTATCCATGGTCTCCAGATCATGGTGTCGCTTGGCATTAAGCGGCTGATATGCTACGGTGACTCCAAGTTAGTCGTTAAGCAAGT
>CM014273.1:13056184-13075462 GCA_004135705.1 Alloteropsis semialata | reverse complement strand
GGAGCCACTCCCGAGTGGTCCGTCAACTAATGAAGTTCTCCTGGTAGAAGCAGACTGGCGCGCCCCCTTCATCGCTTTTCTCACAGAGAGCTGGTCACCGGGTACAAATGAAGAAATTGAAAAGCTGAACCGGCGCTCGACAAATTATGTCGTTATTGGAGACGCCTTGTACAGGAAGCCCGCCTCCACAGGCATACTCATGAAGTGCATCCTCCGCGACGAAGGCATCAGCCTCCTATAGGAATCCACTTGGGCACATGCAGCAACCATGCAGCCGCTGAGACCCTTGTCGGCAAAGCTTACAGAGCGGGGTTCTACTGGCCAACGGCACTGTCCGACGCAAAGGACCTGGCGCGCTGCTGCACCGACTGTCAATTCTTGCAGAACCAAAAGCACCTGCCGGCTCAGGCGCTCAGAACGATCCCCCAGTTGACGCTCGTTAGCGACACACTTTTAGTGCTAATTAAGTGGTGTTTTGGGACCAATTCATATACTAACCCGCCACTTGGCACTTAAAATAACCCTATTTTCGTATATGCATGTATTTTTGGAGGATTTTGGTTTACGCAGGTTTTTGAGCCATAAATGAGCACTTTTGGACAAAGACCAAGATCATGCGTAGAGCGGAGGAATGAAGGCCATGAGACTCGGATTTTGTTTGCTTTCATCTATGGTGAACCAACCTCCAAGAATGTGAAAGGGCAAAGACTTGAAGATAAGGTCGGATGACTTCGGGATTAAGGCGAATCAGGCAGACATATGGAAAGATATCAAGACCCAATCTTATCCTGAAGCAACCGACGTTAAATACCCACATGCATTGGCAAATCAACTCCTGGAGGATCTAGAAGCTTGCACGCGAAAGATGGGACCGAGGGGCCACAGAAATAGCCCAGGCCGGGCGGCCCAAGGGGGCCCAAGCCGGCCGGCCTAGGTGGTTTCTGCGTCGCCTCGGCCTCCCCTTCGAGCTAGGGTTTTCTCGAACTATTTATAGCCCCTATACCCCGAAGCCACGCACATCTATCCACCAGAACTCGGTGAAACCTAGGGCATACACCAAAAGGCGACGACGGCCACCGCAAGTCCTCGAAGTTCTCTAGGGGATGGCTTAGGCCAACCCTAGCTACCATGGCCTCCCTGCGTGGTTGTGCCATGGTGGAGTTCATGAGCTAGTTGGAGTCATCAATGGTATGTATTCGGTGGTGATGATCCAAACACATCTATTATATGAGTAATGTTCTTCATGTCATCCGATCTCTTAGCGACTCAATGCCTCCTTCTATGCTTTCTACCTATCATGAATATGTTTGTTCCCTAGTCTACTTCATAAGTTTAGACTATATAGCATGCTTTATGTAATCATAGTGATTAGATCTAGCATGTCGACCCTTCATGATATCTAGACACGTTCACTTGTGGACGTGCCCTTGTTACTAGCCACGTCGATAGGGAGCATCGTGACAGGGTGTGATCCCGTGTAGGGTGGAGTTCTCGGGAGGTTGACCGGAGGTAAGAGTTTAAAGATTACTTTGGATGAGATACATGATGTGCTTGCTCTATTTGGCTAGAACTACAACTAGAAGGCGATAGGCCCATTTATCTTTTGGTTGTGCTTTACCCTTGCCTATGTTTATGGATGAGATCAACCTATACACTACACTCAAATCTTATAGGTTTTACCCTTTATATGCAATCAACACTTCATGTTAGGACAGATCCGTTTGGCTAGATAGGAAACCTTAGTAAGTTCATTGTTGATCCACAGATTGATAAAACTTGGATGGAATACTCAAAGAAAAAAGCTACGATGATCCGTGTGCTTGCGGTTCACAATTGGCGCGTCTGTGGACCGTCAACAAGCTTTTCTGGCGCCGTTGCCGGGGATCGGCAACTCGAACACTAGGGTGATCTATCTAATTTTTCAAACTAACCCTAATTTTATTATTGCATATATCCTTGTTTTCTTGTTTGTGTCTTTGAAAGCAGGTGAAAATCTAGACACTAAGCTTGGGCTTCAACAAGTCCAAACTCGCTCCCACAAGATTGATGGCTACATCAAGATCTGCTCTTTAGTGGTAGGTGCTAACTTTTGTTAGTGGCCCATCATCCGCTATCGAGCTCACACACAAAACAATGAAGATGAATAAGGTATGCCGCCGTGTTGATTGATTTTTAAAGATTAATGTCTCTTGGAGATTTGTTAGTCCAAGCTATAGGTGATGAATCATGCCCTAAAGAAGTCATGAGATCCGATCACCAACATCTCTGGAAGCTTGCTGTTGAGATCAGTTTTTCACCCATGATCAGAGAGGTGCCAATGAGGAAAATTAGAAAATATGAAGCTCCATCAAGTCTTCTTTCCAACGCATCAAGAATCACAAATTTTGGAGATCGGTGCGAGGAGTTATGGTAAAATCTTTCAACACTATGCGTTCTGAAATCTGCTCTGGACAGAACATAGTGCCGGAGTAAAACAAGCGTAACTCTTTCATCCGAAGTCTGTTTGAAGTGAATGAGCACTCATTGGAAAGATTTTTGATGCACATTGCAATGGAGTAGAATTTTGGTACATGTTCTGTACTGGGTGAAGAGGAATTCAACGAAGAAGAGGCAGCAGCAAACAACAGAGAAGGTGATGATGATGTCGAGGGATGATTGGAGGGCCTTGAGCACAAAAGATGATGATTTGAAGTTGATCAAAACTGGAGGCAACAAGATCAGAAGCACCATGATGCCACCAATCTTTTCCAGTAGGATGCTCAAGAAGCTTCTAATTGAGTGATGCTACCAACGAAGGAAACCGCTCAAATCATCAATATAAAGCGCGAGAGCCCCTTACGATCCCGGCACCTTGGGTAAAGCAAGAACTATGGAGAAGACTCATCATTAGAGCCATGCTACTCACTGGTGAATCAATGGTGATGACCTTGAATCCTAAGGATGGATAACACAACACTCCAAAGACCACAAGATCAAGATCATCAATACTCGGGATCAATTTACAAGAAGGTACTGTTCGCATCAAAATTCTGTACAGCCTCTGAAGAATAGAATATTTTTGGATATTTAAAAGCCCCATGAAATTTTTGTTCCAACGAATCAAGAACCAAGTCAATCGGAGATTCCTACAAGCGGTTATGATCAAAACATCAAAGGTCGTGCATTCTACAAATTTTCTGGACAGCACGCAGCGCTAAAGTAAAATGGGCATAACTCTTTCGTTTGAACTCCGTTTAAGATGAGTGACCACTCGTTGGAAAGGTAATTTCATAAAATTTTTAATAGATTTATCCTTTGGTATATTTTCTATTCTGGACATAGGATAAAATCCATGAAGAAGAGGCAGGAGCAGCTTGATGAGAACAAGGTAGAGGAGATAATGATAACTACAATGAAGAGGAGCTTTGGCAATGCTTTCATCAACTGTACATGATCAAATTCAGAAGCTTAGAACAAAAGAAAGATCCTCAAGAACATTGGCATAGAAGACACAATAAGGCGCATTTGATACATGAAGATGTTTTGAGCAAACCACGACGAATTACACCAAGTGACATCAAGTTGCATGGATACTTTGGATTCTCGCACAAAGACCATGGCTTCGCAAGAAAATAATCGAGGTGAGAAGTCTAGCTCTACGACTTTAACTGAAGCGCTTTGCGGGAGGTAACCTGATTTTTTGTTTATTATCTATATAATATGACGGTCTATATTGTGCTCTTTAATCGAAACATCAAGTAATATTGTATCATTGCTCTAATAAATGCCACAACTTTATGTTGTATGACCTAAATGTTATTGAGGGAGCACTTTGTTATTTGATCTTGGAAAACTTGTAGACTCTTTTGTGTGCCTATTGCTAGTAGTGTTTAGAGTCTTTTTCTTTTTGTCTTTTAGAGAGATATTTGAAGTATGACACCACCCTTTGATTCTAAGCTTGTGGCTAGTTAACTTAGGCTAACTTTTGTTTTGTTTTAGAATACCATACCATATCATTTTGTTCACTCACCTCACGTTGCACTTCATGCCATGTTGACTTCACCCTTACATTGCATTTTATATTTTGTTTCGACCTAATTTTTGTTAAAACCACCCAAGCCTTCCTATCACCCCCGCCAAAAACCGAAGCCAATAAGGATAGGATTGACTTGTGTTGATCGACTTGCGTCACCACTCATATTAGCCAAGTCCATCTCTATTACTTGTCCTAACTGAAAACTTTGACTAGCCTCCCTACGAGATCCTAAACCCTTAGGAAAATCACTCATACCTATAGCCATCCTAAAACCATAGGATTTGTTTTCCACCCAATGAAACAACCTTTGTTTTTCTTTTTGTTTTCAACCACCTTCCCCTAAACCTCGTTAGCTAGGTTGTTCGGTTCTTTTCGATGAATGATTTTCTTGTCGACAATGCTTCACTTCTTACAAGGTGGTTGGCCAAGCTTTGTCACTCTAAGCAATTACTTTTTGAATGAATTGATTGCGGAACAACATTGAAAGAACTTTCGAACCTTGCTAACTCTTGTTTTTGCTAACTCTTTGTATTTGCATTTTGCATCCATTCCATCGTTCCATCATGCATTTGTTAGCTCGGCTCTCTCACAAATCTTCATGATGAATGCTTTCATATCCATGTTAATGCTTCTTAAGGGCATTCCCATTTACAATCTTGTGTAAACATGGTGTTTAGACACGTTTGCGGGCCATCATCATTTAGTTTTGAAAGCCTTGTTAGCATTTGCATTGCATTGGTTGGTTTATAAATTTTGCAATGTGCTTTATTTTTCTTGCACTATAAGGAATTATTAACCTTGGGATAGACATGGTGTTTTGACCTTGGTTAATAAATCTTTATGACTATGGAAAAATTCGACAATCTAGTTGTAAATATAGTGTTTAGCACTAGGTGTAAACATTGTTTTTATATGCTTTTCTCTCATTTGCATACTCACTTTGCACACACGCACACCCATTAGGTTTTTATTTTTCACTTTTACTAGGTTAATTATGCCACAAGTTAAGGTCTTAGGGATGTCATTGGTTGTTGGCATTTGCTTATACTCCCGGCCGTCCCCCGGGTGTAGTTTGTGCGTTTCAAGTGTTTTGCAGGCATGACGAAGAAATCCCATGAATTCGTAATCAAAATTGCAACCAAGATCGTCATCATCTCCGAAGATTTAAAGGGGCGCTGCTGTTTTCATAAAAAATCTGCACATGTTCAGAGATGTACAAGAAAGTAAAAGTTGATATTCAGAAGCTCCATCAAATTCTCGTTACAACGCATCTGAGATCAATGAATTTGAAGACCCATGCAAGGAGATACGACAAAAACATTAGGTGCTGCGCGTTCTGAAATCAGCTCGGAACATATTGCATTGCTGGAATAAAATAGGCATAACTCTTTTGTTCGGAATCCGTTTTGGGCAAATGATGACTCGTTAGAAAGAGAAATTTGTGCACTTTGCAATGGATCAAGGATTCAGTACATGTTCTATTCTAGAATTAGAGGAAAAATTCATGGAAGATGAGGCAGCAATGAAGACAACATGGAAGGAGGTGATAATGATATGAAGAATGATTGGGACCATGGCTTGATGACAAGATGAGGTTGAGAAAAATTAAGGCAACAAAGATGAAGAAGCATAAAGATAATCTCCAAACACATGGCAGAAGGACTTCAAGGATCACATGACGGTTCACCATCTTTTTCCACGCTTAGCAACATGCTAAGCATGGGGGAGGACTTGTTGGACGAAGAGGAAAAAGCCATATGGAGTACAATGATCACGGTTGTCATAAGATGCTCAAGATTCTTCTTCCATGCTAAGCACAATGCTTAAGCATGGGGAAAGTCACGCTACATATATACACTTCATGACAAGCATCGAAAAAGAATGGTAACTCTTCCTCAACCTTCTCTTTGGTCATCTACTTCTTAATGCTTGTACATATGTATGCCATCGACCATAGATTAGAAACCTTTACATATCTCTCTCGTTAATAACATAGCTACTAGGAGGACAACCTAGTTTTGTTTTTGTCTTCTAAAATAATGATCACCATCACTTTGTACTCACCACGATGACATAATTTGAATGCTTTTGCTTATGGAAAAGTGATGAGAGTTGCCGCCTTGTTTTACCTACATGGTGTTGTATATGACTTGACCATTTGCTCTCCATAAAATGAACTTACATTGATATAAATATCGGCTCTTTTATTTGTCGAGGTTAAAATGACTAAATTCTAGACCCACATATTTCTTATGTTGCTCTTTGATTTAAGTTTACCGATGACCTTATGTCTTGTATTATTTTATTTAAAACTTGATTCTTATGATATCTACATTCGTGAATATCTTGCAAAGTTCTACCTACCAAAGCCTTTACATATACATGATCTATCATGATGAAACTCTTAGATTTGTAAACTTATATTTTGATGAGTTGGATTAAGATTGATTTCTATGGTTAGAGACTAAGAAGCTAGCCATTCCATTTTGCGTACCTTCCTTTTGCTAGGCTTTCTATCCATACATTGTGAGTTTCTACACCGGAAACTTCGCAAACTTCACTTGATATCCACCCCAAACCCAAATATCTTTTTGTGTTTACCTCCTTGACCACAACCCACAATTGAGTATGGATGATTTTCTCGATGAAAATCCAAAAGAATCGAGAGCTTAATTTAGAGAACATCAAATTGGGAGGCATCGAGAAGAAATTCCCTGAAGATTCAAGTGATTTTATAGATCAAAATGGACTTTGTGTACTTACTTCAGCAATTATCAACCCTCACTTCTATGCTCAAGGACGAGCAATCGTTTAAGCATGGGGGGAGGATGCTGAGTAAGTACTATGTTGCCAAAGGTTCTAAGGAGCAAAAAGAAAGAAAAATGTGGAAATAAAAGAAAAAAAGAGAAAGAAAAGAAAAAAAATGAATGAAAGAAAGAAAGAAAAAATAAATGAGAAATAATGCTCCTAGGTTCTTTTAGCTTCATCAAATTCCAAGTGCTATGAAGACAAATCCATACTCAATTTTCCAACCATGTGCAATCCGATAACGAGGACTTCATTTGTGCCTCGGAATCATCCACTTGCCATTTGCACATGTCCACCTATCTAAATGTGTGTGTTCCATCCCTCTCCCTTTCCAACATTTATTCTCCATGGCCTTTTTGACTAGTCTCGATAATTCCAATAGATCTCTTTCTTAGTTTGACAATATTTGAGATATAATGTTTTGCTAGGACTATTTTTACCTACCAAGCTCCACATAAGCCTTCCACTTTTATATATGAGTAGAATAGGTTGAAAATAATCTAGTATAGGCTTGAGCGACTTGATGAGATGAGTTTTCTCATGAGCTTTTGCAAGAGAATCTCACTTATGTTGGATATGCATTTTTTTGAAAACTCTTCATGAAGCAATAAGGTAAAGGTCCAAAGTTCGCTTAAGTTCAAGAGCATTGCATTTATTTATTATTGTGGCTTGTTCTTTATTGCTAGTCTATCTTCCATAATGAAAAGTAGCCGGTCACAACTTGAACTTTAAATGCTAAACACTTGAGAGCAATGTGTCTTATTGTGTATAACTAAGTGTAGGAAAGACATTGAAGGGCAACACTGATTTCCTTGTTAAGCAAAGATCTTGGACTTACTCGAGGACAAGCAAGGTTTAAGCATGGGAGAATTGTTGACGCTCGTTAGCGACACACTTTTAGTGCTAATTAAGTGGTGTTTGGGACCAATTCATATACTGACCCGCCACTTGGCACTTGAAATAACCTCATTTTCGCAAATGCATGTATTTTTGGAGGATTTTGGTTTACGCAGGTTTTTGAGCCATAAATGAGCACTTTTGGACAAAGACCAAGATCATGCGTAGAGCAAAGGAATGAAGGCCATGAGACTCGGATTTCGTTCGCTCTCATCTATGGTGAACCAACCTCCAAGAATGTGAAAGGGCAAAGACTTGAAGATAAGGTCGGATGACTTTGGGCTCACGGTGAATCAGGCAGACATATGGAAAGATATCAAGACCCAATCTTATCCCGAAGAAACCGACGTCAAATACCCACATGCATTGGCAAATCAACTCCTGGAGGATCTAGAAGCTTGCACACGAAAGATGGGACCGAGAGGCCACAGAAGTAGCCCAGGCCGGCCGGCCCAGGAGGGCCCAAACCGGCCGGCCTAGGTGGTTTCTGTGTCGCCTCGGCCTCCCCTTCGAGCTAGGGTTTTCTCGAACTACTTATAGCCCCTGTACCCCGAAGCCACGCACATCCATCAACCAGAAATCGACGAAACCTAGGGCATACACCAAAAGGAGACAACGGCCGCCGCAAGTCCTCGAAGTTGTCTAGGGGATGACTTAGGCCAACCCTAGCCATCATGGCCTCCCTGCGTGGTTGTGCCATGGTGGAGTTCATGAGCTAGTTGGAGTCATCAATGGTATGTATTCGGTGGTGATGATCCAAACACATCTATTATATGAGTAATGTTCTTCATGTCATCCGATCTCTTAGCGACTCAATGCCTCCTTCTATGCTTTCTACCTATCATGAATATGTTTGTTCCCTAGTCTACTTCATAAGTTTAGACTATATAGCATGCTTTATGTAATCATAGTGATTAGATCTAGCATGTCGACCCTTCATGATATCTAGACACGTTCACTTGTGGACGTGCCCTTGTTACTAGCCACGTCGATAGGGAGCATCGTGACAGGGTGTCATCCCGTGTAGGGTGGAGTTCTCGGGAGGTTGACCGGAGGTAAGAGTTTAAAGATTACTTTGGATGAGATACATGATGTGCTTGCTCTATTTGGCTAGAACTACAACTAGAAGGCGATAGGCCCATTTATCTTTTGGTTGTGCTTTACCCTTGCCTATGTTTATGGATGAGATCAACCTATACACTACACTCAAATCTTATAGGTTTTACCCTTTATATGCAATCAACACTTCATGTTAGGATAGATCCGTTTGGCTAGATAGGAAACTTTAGTAAGTTCATTGTCGATTCACAGATTGATAAAACTTGGATGGAATACTCTAAGGGAAAAGCTACGACGTCCGTGCGCTTGCAATTCACGATTGGCGCGTCTATGGACCGTCAACACCCCCCATCTTGGCCATTCGCCGTATGGGGACTCGACAATGTTGGCCACTCAAAACCGCTCTGGTGGGTTCAAGCACCTCTTGGTGGCCGTCGATAAATTCACCAAATGGATTGAATACAAGGTCGTAACAGGCACCAAGTCCGCTACAGCCGCCAAGTTCATCGAGGAGATCACCCACCGGTTTGGCATCCCAAACCGCATTGTCACCGACCTGGGATCCAAGTTCACGGGACACGAGTTCTGGGACTTCTGCCAAGACAACTGCATCGACGTCTACTACTCTTCCTCAAAGCATCCCAGGTGCAATGGCCAGGTTGAGCGAGCCAACGGCATGGTCCAGGACTCGCTTAAGAAGGCCATGTACGACGACCTCAACAAGCATGTCGGCCGGTGGGCCAAAGAAGTACCCCACATCATATGGGGCCTGCGGACGCAGAAGAGCCGAGCAACAGGATACACTCCATTCTTCCTGGTGTACGACTCCGAAGCCGTCCTCCCAGCCGACCTCGCCTATGGTGCCCCGCGCATCCAACACTATGAGGAAGGAGAGGCAGAAATAGGTCGGCAAGTCAACATTGACAGCTTGGAAGAACACCGACTTGCGGTATTAGTTCCGGCATGCCAGACATGAACAGCAAGTTCGACGATATCACAACAAGAACGTCCGGGAACGCTCCCTCAACGTCGGCGACTTGGCCCTGCGCCGAGTCATGTACTCCAAGGACAAACACAAGTTATCGGCCCCCTGGGAAGGGCCCTACATCGTCAAGGAAGTCATCTCGCCAATAGCCTCCAGTGGGCCAATGGTGACCCCGTCCCGAATGTGTGGAACATACAGCACCTCACAAAGTTCTACCCGTAGATGCCTTCAAAGCTAAGTACTCTTCCTTGAAAATTAATAATAAAGTATTTCTCCTTGCCAATGACTCTGGGTCATAAGTCCCGCCATTTACTTTCTAACCGACATCCAAGCTGATGCTCAGGGACTGGGTCCGACCCAAATAAACCACTCACGATCACAGGGAGAGTCCCCATCGACTCTGACTTCCGAAGTCCTAGCTCGACCCCATGTTCCCCCCAACGACAGCCGAGCTAACCTGACCGGTCCGAGTCCCCAACTGTGAAACCCTGAGCTCCGTGCTCAACCCGCGTGCTACCAGCGAGTAAGCCTTCCAGCTAAGCATCGCTGAGTGGTAAGCCGTCCTCTCTGTGAGAAGTGGTCAGTGGGATACAAGGGCGCTTAAACGGCACAAGGCAGCGGCCGATCGGGCGACGCAAAGCTTAAGTTGGCAGGGGAAATTGCCCACATTTCATTTAGCTAACACAATGCTCAAATACTCCAACAAATTGAACTCCGAATTACTTACATTATAAGTGCCGTTTACATTTACAACTCTTATGCTACAGGCCAAGTTCCTTCGCTACAGCCTCCGCTAACGGTGCACACTCATCCACCAGCTCGTCGAACCGCTCGTCGGAGACCCCATCAGGAAGGCCATCGCCGATTGGAGCAAGCTCGAGTGATGGGAAGTGCGCTCGGATGAGCGCCAGGATCCGACTACCGCAGCCGACTGCGGTCTCCTGCACCAGCTACGCCGCGCGCGTAGGCCTGGCCCGGAGTCGCTGAATCAACGTCAAAGCCCCCGAGCCCGACTCGACTGGAACCAGGGAGTTGGCGTTGAGCTCGGCCGCCTGCCGCAGCTCCAGGAGCTCGGACCGAACTCCTACAACAGAAGTTCATAAATGGCCAGCACCATAAGCGACACTCGGACCGAACAACCACAGAAGACAGCGGTCAGCACCATAAGCAACACTCACCATGTATGGCTAGGTCATGCTCATCCTTCAGGCGCTGGTTGGCTTCCACCAAGCACTCGGAGTCAGCCTGAAGGCGCTTGTTCGCCTCCTTCAAAGCGCCGACCTCCTTCTCGAGCTCTCGCTTGGCTTCGGCCAGCCTGTCCACCTTCCCCTGGAGAGCGTCCTCCTTCTTCTTCGCTTCTGCAAAGGAATCCTCATCAGCACAAGCCACTTGGATCGAAAAAAGCACAAGTTCATTACAGGGACCTACCCTCCGACAGGACCTTCATATCATTCATGAGGTCCTCATTAAGCTTAACAACGTCGGCCATCTCCCGCTCCCTCCTCATCTGGTACTCCTTGGCCACGCTGGCCTCTCGGATGTGCTCCTCCCGAATACTGGCCAAGGCTCGGCGGTCCTCCAGGGCCAACTGCTTGAAGTGAAGGCCTTTCACAGACCGAGCTGTGAAACCCTGCTCAAACAATAGAAAGTGGTCAGCCGCTGCAAGAACAACAACGCCCATGAAGCGGCACAAGCATACCTTGATGATGCGATCCAGCACGCCGGCCACATTTTGTAGCTTCCAAAGCTCGCTCTCATGGTCGGCAATGTCAAGCTCTAGAGCACGCTCCGGCGTTAGCACTGACGAACTCGGCCCGGCCTCGGGCCCGGTCGTGACAGCTTCAACTCTAGGTGCCACCGTAATACCAGCCCCAGCGCTCAGCTGCCCCTCGAGCAGGTGATCATCATCGTGTTCGAGCGGGGAAGGGCCACTGACCGGGTCCTTTACCCCAGCCACTTGGCCCGGATCCTCGTCCACGCCGCCGTCCTCGGGCAGCCCCACTGGCTTGTCGGCAGCTGGGGGACTGGTCTCCAAGCAGGGTCGCGGCGGGCTAAGTGGCCGCGCCTGGTCCTCGTCCAAGGAGCTACTCGGCCTCTGCTCCGGCAGGCCCCCCTCGACGCCCATCCTGGGCCCCGTTGCTGTGACAGGTGGCCGAACGACCGTCGCCTTGTCGCCTAACCCGGGGAGCGGCACCAGGCCGGCTCCACCCCCATGGCTTCCGAGCCTACAGTCAAATGCGGTAAAGCATAAATACAACAATCCCTGCAACAGCAAAAGTAGATCAAGTAACTTACCCGCTCTTCCCAGGGCGCTTGAATTGGACCCTCTGCAGTAGCAGGGGCGGTGTTGAACTGAGCGCCGGCACCAGCTCTGGTCCGGCAGCTGCACGTACAAGGTCCCCTGACCGCCAGCATCGGTCCGGGGCACCTCCCTCAAGTCCGGGCTAGAGGGGGACCCGTCGGCTTCTTCCTCGGCCTCGCTCACCGAGGCTATCAGCTTCCTCTTTCTCCTCGCCTCAGACTCGGCCCGTGCAGCTTGCCTCAGCTTGGGCGGTTGCCTCGGCGACGAGCCCCGACCAGTCGCCTTCGCCGACCTCAACACCTTACGCACGGCGGCGCATCTGGGCTTCCTTCCCCCAATGACAGACACCAGGGTCGCCTGATCATCATCCGACTCCTCTACGGGAGCCGAAATCAGGTCGCTGGCCTCCCATTCAGCAACCCCTTCATCTACCACACGAGGCGTTCGGGCTGCCTCCTCTACCGACATCTACTTCTCCAGCCGAACGTTGCCCTCGGGCAAAGGGGCCGGACAGAAATACTTCGTGGCACGTTCCTGTAAAGCAACCAACACAACAACTCAGACTCGCATACAAAGAATTATGTGATACAAGGGACAGATACTAACCGCCGGCGGCGGCGGATTGTGCAATGAAAAGGGCACTGGTGCACCCTGGTTGTAAATCTCCCCCCGCATAAAGCTCGAGACTCTCTCTTTGGTCTCGGGGATGGACACGGACTGGACTTGTTCTCGGGTCGGATCTCTGATGCCTGAGAACTCATACCCAGGGTGGACACGGTCCTTGATTGGTTGTGTCAGGTGCCTGACAAAGGAAATCATTATGGCTGCTGCAGTCAACTTCCTTTCCTTTGCCTCGGCTATAAGCTGCAGCAGCTCCTCAACCCCCTGCAGATCCTGGCCTTCAGGTAGCGACTCCCAGTCAGTGGTCTTCGTTGGCCGATGGCCAGTCCGGGTCGGCAGGGCTGGAGGATGGTTCGCAAGATAAAACCACTCTGACTGCCATCAATTGTTGGAGTCATTCATGTCAAGCACAAAGTACTTCTTCGACATGCCTGGCCTTAAAGAGAACCCTGCTCCACCAATAATCTGGGCCGGGCCCTTTCCAGCATCTTCTCCGATTACCATCATACGATACAGGCGCCACCAAAGGCCAAAATGCGGTGGGATTCCCAGGAACGCCTCACAGAGATGGATGAAGACAGAAATGGCAAGGATAGAAGTGGGATTCAAGTGGGTGAGCTCAATACCGTAGTAATGCAGCAACCCACGGAAGAAATCCCCCATCGGCAATCCAAAATCGCGCTCGAAGAAGGGCGCGAAGACTGCCATCTCTGTCTCCGAGCGCTCCCACGGCCACGCGTCATCCCCAGGGGGCCGCCACAGCAGCTCTTCCTTGGGCCCCAGCACGCCCCGCCGCACCATGTCTTGGAGCTTCGCCTCGGTAATGGAGGACTGACCCCAAGCCGGTTCCTGGGGCGACACTCCCCTAGGCATGGAGGTCAGCTCCACGACCTCGGCAGATGACTCGGTACCCTTCCCCGTGGCTCCACCCCGGCGGCGGCCGCCGGCGCTGCAGTACCGCCATCCCCGCTGGCGGCGGCATCACCCGTGATCCCGGATTGGCCCACGGAAGACACCACCATCTTCCCTGCGTCAGCACCACCACGGCCCACGGAGATACCCGCATCCACTGTCCTCGTCGGCGGCGGCACCTCCTCTCCCGACGCCGCTGTCCCTAGCGATGCCTTCGGGTCCGTCATCTCCGCCAACTGCACGAGCGCAACACGAACGAGTTGCGACGGCGGTGTTGACCGAACTCCGGCGGCGGCGAGTACGCTGCGGTCTAATCACACTCACGGCAGCGCTAAGCGGTAGTGGGTGCACGGGATGGTTTTTGATTTGGAAATGAGTGTTGTAAAAACTACCGACGAACAGATCTAATTTATCCCCTTTCCGCCGATTCGAATTACCCTAATGGCGCTGTGACTGATGGACGGATTCCGCGGGGATTCCGTTAATCGCGGGCCAACGGCTCTCCGTGTGCCAACGGCTCTTTGCCTAAGGGACTCGGCCAGCCCCGACGCTCGAGGACTCGGCGCTCTGACTCTGGTCAACGGGTCTCCGCGACTCGGCCAGCCCCGACGCTCGGGGACTCGGCGCTCTGACTCCGGCCAACGGGTCTCCGCGACTCGGCCAGCCCCGACGCTCGGGGACTCGGCGCTCTGACTCCAGTCAATGGGTCTCCGTGACTCGGCCAGCCCCGATGCTCGGGGACTCGGCGCTCTGACACCGGTCAACGGGTCTCCGCGATTTGGCCAGCCCCGACGCTCGGGGACGAACCTACGCCGCCAAGTTGGCCCCCGGGTAAGGGAAAACAGAAATTTCATTTGCAGCCAAGACATGAAGAAAGACTCATCAGGAAACTATACAGTTACAAGAAAAGCCAGTCATGGGCCGGTTTCAAAGCCAAAAAGCATCAACCGTCAAGATGACGGCTTGGGGCACTCGTCGTGGCATGGATTAGTGCACATGCAGCAAGCTTTGCCCACATGAGCTCGTCGCAAGCTCTCTTGTAGCACCATGATGACCGACGACGGGTTAACCCCACTTGAGGGTTGTGTGCGAATGCCTCCGGGTGTCCCTTGTCTCTACGAGCATTTCACCCTATAAGGCCCTCGGCCCAAGGCCATGCTGGGAGTCAACGGGGCAGTACACAGACGCTCATCAATACCTCAAGATCTTCGCAAGCACTTTCTCAGCACCAAGCTCTCAAGTCCCCATGGTCTCTCCCCGGTGGATGAACCCAGTAACAAGTCCCCAACATACTCAAACTTAGTGGTTGATATGCCTATCTTCTGATGAGCGCAAGGCCCCAAGCATTGGCGTGTATTTATAGCCCTGCGCTAGATGTTCACGTGTGACCCCGGTTGTTCGGCGCGTGAGCTCTGCGGTGCGCAGCGACTCCTCCCTTCGAGGTGCTCAGTCCGCCCTTATCATCTTTGGCTTTGTCTGACCACGGGTACGACCTGCGCGTTCACGTGAGCACTATTCTTGTCATGACGGGCGTAGACGTGTGTGGCGAGCTTATCCTTTGAGTGGCCTGACTGCCCCAAAGCTCGGTGACTTTTCTTTCTTGACCATTAGCCCGACTTTTCTAGTCGGCCCAATGCTCGGGGACTACTCCATATGGAGAGCTCCTTGCGTCGCCCTTTCTCAAAGTGGTGCAATCCCTTATGGTGTCCGACTCGGCCACCACTCGGCATCACGCCACTAGGGGCTTTGCTCCCGGGTCTATCCAGGGTCATTCCCAATGGCCTACAGTTTTCTTTTTTGAGCACCGCCCACCATTGTGTCGGCCTGCCGACCAAGATGCTTCAGCCGACTGCAAAGGCTTCGCTTCTTCATCAGCATTTCGACACGCGCCTGCACGTTGCTCGGGGACTTGTGGGATATGGGTACCCCTGGGCCCACTACTGACCAGGTAGACAGTCAGCCTGGGCCCACATCTGACGATGATGTGGGCCGACCCCAGACCGACCCACGAGGATCCTCGGCTTAATGGATAAAGGTTGATGAAGGTGTAGCCCGCAAGGTACACGGTGATGTACTCGGATCTTGCCCAAAGATCACGGAGATTACGTTACAACCGACTCAGATTAGTTTCCTAGTTGTGGCCGGATACAATTAGAGATAACCGACTTGTAAACCCTAGGCCGTCAGCCTATATAAGGCAGCCTAGGTTGATCCTCTCAT
This sequence comes from Alloteropsis semialata, assembly GCA_004135705.1. Taxonomy (NCBI): domain Eukaryota; kingdom Viridiplantae; phylum Streptophyta; class Magnoliopsida; order Poales; family Poaceae; genus Alloteropsis; species Alloteropsis semialata. The sequence continues at coordinate 13,059,643 of CM014273.1, read as the reverse complement.
TCATCGGACTCCATGCCATCCTACCACCCTCATTGTAACCACAAACTCGCCATTGTTCTCCAGAGCATTGCCGAGCAAAGCAATACAAGACCCCCGAGCACAGGACGTAGGGTATTATACCTTTGGGTAGTCTGAACCTGTATAATCCTTGTGTCCCTATGTTACCTCGAGCTCCCTAGTCCCGCGATCACCCTTTGCCTACAAATCTACCATATGGGTACCCCCGGGTGGACTGTCGGACGATAACTCTGACACCGCCAACAAGCATATAGTGCTCCTGAAATGAACAAGTTCAACAAATTGGTACCCTAAATCTAATGGCTTGATATACCCCATAAAATCCAGAACTCTAGATCATCAAGAACCTAGAATTTTCCAATCCTACACAAATATAAAATGAGTAACAAGTTTGATTAGAAACGCAACAGATCTCAATTCTCACACGAACAAAGCAGGACATTTCAGCATAGATAACACACAATGTAATAATCAGCAACAGAAATACAACCATTCAATATAGCCTTCAACCAATCATATAAATCAAAATGGACCACCTTGGGAGGGGTAGCTCCAGCATGCGGAGTCTGCAGCGATGCAGGACTAGACCGCAGGTCCACCGCAACCACCGCGCTGTGCAGTGGCATCATGGACTCCAAGCTCACCAGCGCCGCAGCGCGACAGGAAACCTCGTTACCCGGGGCGAGTCCGCCACCGGGGCTCTCGACTGGAGCGGCGCTGACCTCATCTCACGGCGGCGGCAGAGCGCCGCAAGGACGCTGTGGTTGCTCGCGATGGGAAGGTTGGTGACGGCAAAAATAGGAATTTTTTTAATTTTTTCAATTTTGCAAAATCAATGCATAGGCGACAAATTTTGCAAAACTGTCACCCAACCGCCATTTGAAATGGCTACCGCCGTATGAAACGGCGGTAAGCCCATCTAACCACCGAATGAAGCCGCGGTTAGATGAACCGCCATTTGAAATTACGGTCAAATTTTAAAAAATATTTTCATGTGCGATGGGCAACCTAACCGCCGATTGATACGGCGGTAGGGTTCGGCACCTGGGCCCGACCCACCTAACTGCCGTTTCATTTGGCGGTAGGGGGCCGGCGCACGGTGGCAGCACCCTACCGTCGAATGAATCGGCGGTTAGGTTCGTGTCCCTATAAAACCCTCAATTTAGTTGAAAATCTCATTCTAAATCAGAAAAAAGAAAAACTAGGGTTAGAGTGAGGGAGTGAGGGAGAGGGAGATTTAGCGGCGAAGTCTTGCCGGTTCTGCACGTCGGTTTCAGGTAAAATCCGAACTCGTAGCTGTAGCTTCATTATGAAATTACTTACTGATATTAGATGTAGTGATATGAGTGTTAGTGATATTAGATGTAGTGATATTAGTGTTAGTGATATTAGATGTACTGATATTAGTTTTAGTGATATTAGATGTAGTGAATTAATTTTTTATATTAGATTTAATTACTTTAGTGATATTATAGTTGATATTAGAGTTAGTAATATTAGATATATTGAACCAACGTTTAATATGTGTTTCAATGGATTATAGAATGCCGAGGCGTGGTAAAACAAGTAAATATTGTCAGCCAAGGTAACGTCCCATACATCGTATAAATTTGTGCCGTTAATTTGTCAGCTTAGGGTCCATCTTATGTACTTTCTTCTGTAATAGTCATCGCATGGGAAGTGCATATGAGCTGTTGCCACTGCCTACTGGTGTTCCCGTGCCTATGTGCTTCTGTGGTGACGAGTGCAAGGTCGCCAGGTCCGATGAGGAGGAAATGTATAGGCAGAGATACTAGATGTGTGCGAATTATGCATTTGACCCTACATCTCTTATGATCCGCCACGGTTTGATGATTAGAAATTTACATTACTTAATTTGTACTACATTATGATTGTTTAATTTGCTGCTTGAGAGTTCATAAATGTGGAATTTTTTTGTGTAGACCCCTCCCCCGCTTTGTGATTTTGAGCAGTGGATCGACACTGAGATCAATGAGGAAGACAAGGAATCCTTGGAGCGACAGAAGGAGTGGGCAGCGGAGTGCAAGGAGCGCATGGAGAGGAGGCGTCAAGCTGAGGCAGCAGAAAAGCAGCACGAAGCAGGAAAGGAAAAGGAGGATTGAAGCTAAGGCCAGGGAGGAGAGGGAGAAGAAGTTTGAGCGTGTCTGCCGTGCGAAAGCTGCTTTGGAGGAGAATCCCCATACATTGAGGAAGGGCAAGTGGCCTCGTTGCACTCAGTAGTTTCGTAGTTGTATGGTTGCCATGTGTACCACTTATTTGGACCTGTCATTGTGTTGTGCTGTGTTGTACTCCACTTTTCATTCGAACTTTAGTTACGTTGCCATGTAGTCGACTTTACATTGTGTTGTGATGGACTTAACATTCTGTTCTCATTTCTGAGTGAGTGGAAGAAACACACCACACGGATTGAATGGCCCACACCATCTCATTTCTGAGTGAGTGGAAGAAACACACCACACGGATCGAATGGCCCACACCATTCGTTTCTAAGTGAGTGGAAGAAACACAACACATGGATCGACTGGCCCACACCACCTCGTTTCTGAGTGAGTGGAAGAAACACACCACACGGATTGAATGGCCCACACCACCTCGTTTCTGAGTGAGTGGAAGAAACACACCACACCAATCCATTGGCCTACACCATCTCGTTTCTGAGTGAGTGCAAGAAACACACCACATGGATCCATTAGCCCACACCATCTCGTTTCTGAGTGAGTGGAAGAAACACACCACACGGATTGAATGGCCCACACCACCTCGTTTCTAAGTGAGTGGAAGAAACACACCACGCGGATGGAATGGCCCACACCACCTCATTTCTGAGTGAGTGGAAGAAACACACCACACAGATCCATTGGCCCACTGGCTGGTCTACTTGGTGGCCTATAAATGTCGCGCTCATTCGTCCACTTGAACCTACATCAAAAAAAACCAAAATGGCTACCGACGACAACTTAGGGCCAACCATCTATACTGAACTTATGAGCGCAAAACAGCCTCCGACCTTACCGACAACCTTAATGAAGAACATTTTCCAATCCAATCCAAGAGCGATTTTGGCCCGCAACACAGCCTCCGACCTTATGAGCGCAGAAAGTCGGTGCACTGGCCAAGATGTGTACACGGTGAGTATTGTGTTGTGCAGGTTCAGCATTCAGCTTTGGAAGGCGGACGGCGATTCTGGCGATGCCCTAGGGGATATGTAAGTCATAAACGTGCATCACTATATTTCCATCCACATTTCCTATCCTAATCGTTTATTTTCAACGTTCAGAGCTCGTTGGCTCCCAAAGGTTGTGGATTCACAAGGTGGGTGGATCCCCCCACCAATTCAACCATATGAAGAGTACATCGCCTACCTCCACCTCGTCATCGACGACCTACAGCGAGAGGTGGACAACAGTCGGCTCCATCAAG
>CM014273.1:13005868-13052959 GCA_004135705.1 Alloteropsis semialata | reverse complement strand
CCGAAGCCGGGCCTTTCAAGTCGGCGACCTCGTCCTCCGACGAGTCCAGGACAACCGCGGCCGTCACAAGCTGTCGCCACCATGGGAAGGCCCCTACATCGTCGACCAAGTCCTCCGCCCGGGGACTTACAAGCTCAAGGACGAGGACGGCCAAGTCCTCACGAACGCTTGGAACATAGAGCAGCTACGTCGCTTTTACCCCTAAAAAGCATCTGTACTTTGTCATTCGCTTGCAATAATAAAAATGCTCTCCCGTTCCGAGTACTTTATGAGCTTGCAGTCGTTTCCCGGGGCACTCTCCGAGCCCTCTGACATAAGAGGCGAGTGACACTCTCCCCACGTAGGGTCAAATGCTCTCGACAACCGACACGGTAAGCACTTACTATGGCCTGTTAACCGCCAGGGGTTCGAAGGCTGGCCCGTCGAAGGGTTCGACAGCCGCCCCCGGGCACCTCGAGCGAGGGGCAGCAAGGGATGGGTCCCAGCGGCCAGTACCCGGGCGCACGAGCGTCATGGGCATCCCGAACTGCATTCGAGTCTTGATGGAAAGTAAGATCATGGTTTTTCCTCCGAACGGAAAGGCAAAGAGCCGCCAGGTCCGGTCGAACGGACTCGGTAACTAGATGATCTCGCCACCAAGAATTTGAAGCTGGCCACCAGCTGGTCCGATCGGAACCCGTCGAGCGGGATGCCGTGGCTTCACTCAAATTAACCCGTTATCAGCTCACACGGACACCGCATTTTCGGCCAACGAGGCAAAAATACGGCACGGTCCGGCCCCTCCACCTTTTGCGAAAAAAGATGCATGAGGGGTAACGACGCAAGGAGAAAAAGGCCTCTCCACCAGCACCCTACATCGCGTGGGGTCTCAGGTCACGAAACAAGGCCTGTAAGAAGCCGCGCCGCGACAAAACAAGGCCGAGGATGAGCCCGAGAAGTCTCCACCTCGCCCGACGAGTTCCCGCCTCTCCCGAAGAGCCTCACACTCCCCTGCGGGCTCGCACAGCTACGTCACTTTACCCTTAAAAGTACCTGTACTTTTCAATTCACGATAATAATCAAAGTACTGTGCTATTCCGAGTACTCTATTCGCATACGATCGAAATGTACCCTGCGAGTTCCCAAAGCTAAGCGGCGGGCGACCCCTTCCCTGTGCAGGATCGCCCACCGCTCGGGGGCTCCACCCGGGGCCCAGTGCCCCTCCTTTTTTCGCAAAAATTCGACAAGTGATCGCTCCCCGCATTGGCGTGTATTTATAGCCCTGCGCTAGATGTTCACGTGTGACCCCGGTTGTTCGGCGCGTGAGCTCTGCGGTGCGCAGCGACTCCTCCCTTCGAGGTGCTCAGTCCGCCCTTATCATCTTTGGCTTTGTCTGACCACGGGTACGACCTGCGCGTTCACGTGAGCACTATTCTTGTCATGACGGGCGTAGACGTGTGTGGCGAGCTTATCCTTTGAGTGGCCTGACTGCCCCAAAGCTCGGTGACTTTTCTTTCTTGACCATTAGCCCGACTTTTCTAGTCGGCCCAATGCTCGGGGACTACTCCATATGGAGAGCTCCTTGCGTCGCCCTTTCTCAAAGTGGTGCAATCCCTTATGGTGTCCGACTCGGCCACCACTCGGCATCACGCCACTAGGGGCTTTGCTCCCGGGTCTATCCAGGATCATTCCCAATGGCCTACAGTTTTCTTTTTTGAGCACCGCCCACCATTGTGTCGGCCTGCCGACCAAGATGCTTCAGCCGACTGCAAAGGCTTCGCTTCTTCATCAGCATTTCGACACGCGCCTGCACGTTGCTCGGGGACTTGTGGGATATGGGTACCCCTGGGCCCACTACCGACCAGGTAGACAGTCAGCCTGGGCCCACGTCTGACGATGGTGTGGGCCGACCCCAGACCGGCCCACGAGGATCCTCGGCTTAATGGATAAAGGTTGATGAAGGTGTAGCCCGCAAGGTACACGGTGATGTACTCGGATCTTGCCCAAAGATCACGGAGATTACGTTACAACCGACTCAGATTAGTTTCCTAGTTGTGGCCGGATACAATTAGAGATAACCGACTTGTAAACCCTAGGCCGTCAGCCTATATAAGGCAGCCTAGGTTGATCCTCTCATTCATCGGACTCCATGCCATCCTACCACCCTCATTGTAACCACAAACTCGCCATTGTTCTCCAGAGCATTGCCGAGCAAAGCAATACAAGACCCCCGAGCACAGGACGTAGGGTATTATACCTTTGGGTAGTCTGAACCTGTATAATCCTTGTGTCCCTATGTTACCTCGAGCTCCCTAGTCCCGCGATCACCCTTTGCCTACAAATCTACCATATGGGTACCCCCGGGTGGACTGTCGGACGATAACTCTGACACCGCCAACAAGCATATAGTGCTCCTGAAATGAACAAGTTCAACAAATTGGTACCCTAAATCTAATGGCTTGATATACCCCATAAAATCCAGAACTCTAGATCATCAAGAACCTAGAATTTTCTGATCCTACACAAATATAAAATGAGTAACAAGTTTGATTAGAAACGCAACAGATCTCAATTCTCACACGAACAAAGCAGGACATTTCAGCATAGATAACACACAATGTAATAATCAGCAACGGAAATACAACCATTCAATATAGCCTTCAACCAATCATATAAATCAAAATGGACCACCTTGGGAGGGGTAGCTCCAGCATGCGGAGTCTGCAGCGATGCAGGACTAGACCGCAGGTCCACCGCAACCACCGCGCTGTGCAGTGGCATCATGGACTCCAAGCTCACCAGCGCCGCAGCGCGACAGGAAACCTCGTTACCCAGGGCGAGTCCGCCACCGGGGCTCTCGACTGGAGCGGCGCTGACCTCATCTCACGGCGGCGGCAGAGCGCCGCAAGGACGCTGTGGTTGCTCGCGATGGGAAGGTTGGTGACGGCAAAAATAGGAATTTTTTTAATTTTTTCAATTTTGCAAAATCAATGCATAGGCGACAAATTTTGCAAAACTGTCACCCAACCGCCATTTGAAATGGCTGCCGCCGTATGAAACGGCGGTAAGCCCATCTAACCACCGAATGAAGCCGCGGTTAGATGAACCGCCATTTGAAATTACGGTCAAATTTTAAAAAATATTTTCGTGTGTGATGGGCAACCTAACCGCCGATTGATACGGCGGTAGGGTTCGGCACCTGGGCCCGACCCACCTAACTGCCGTTTCATTTGGCGGTAGGGGGCCGGCGCACGGTGGCAGCACCCTACCGTCGAATGAATCGGCGGTTAGGTTCGTGTCCCTATAAAACCCTCAATTTAGTTGAAAATCTCATTCTAAATCAGAAAAAAGAAAAACTAGGGTTAGAGTGAGGGAGTGAGGGAGAGGGAGGTTTAGCGGCGAAGTCTTGCCGGTTCTGCACGTCGGTTTCAGGTAAAATCCGAACTCGTAGCTGTAGCTTCATTATGAAATTACTTACTGATATTAGATGTAGTGATATGAGTGTTAGTGATATTAGATGTAGTGATATTAGTGTTAGTGATATTAGATGTACTGATATTAGTTTTAGTGATATTAGATGTAGTGAATTAATTTTTTATATTAGATTTAATTACTTTAGTGATATTATAGTTGATATTAGAGTTAGTAATATTAGACATATTGAACCAACGTTTAATATGTGTTTCAATGGATTATAGAATGCCGAGGCGTGGTAAAACAAGTAAATATTGTCAGCCAAGGTAACGTCCCATACATCGTATAAATTTGTGCCGTTAATTTGTCAGCTTAGGGTCCATCTTATGTACTTTCTTCTGTAATAGTCATCGCATGGGAAGTGCATATGAGCTGTTGCCACTGCCTACTGGTGTTCCCGTGCCTATGTGCTTCTGTGGTGACGAGTGCAAGGTCGCCAGGTCCGATGAGGAGGAAATGTATAGGCAGAGATACTAGATGTGTGCGAATTATGCATTTGACCCTACATCTCTTATGATCCGCCATGGTTTGATGATTAGAAATTTACATTACTTAATTTGTACTACATTATGATTGTTTAATTTGCTGCTTGAGAGTTCATAAATATGGAATTTTTTTGTGTAGACCCCTCCCCCGCTTTGTGATTTTGAGCAGTGGATCGACACTGAGATCAATGAGGAAGACAAGGAATCCTTGGAGCGACAGAAGGAGTGGGCAGCGGAGTGCAAGGAGCGCATGGAGAGGAGGCGTCAAGCTGAGGCAGCAGAAAAGCAGCACGAAGCGGAAAGGAAAAGGAGGATTGAAGCTAAGGCCAGGGAGGAGAGGGAGAAGAAGTTTGAGCGTGTCTGCCGTGCGAAAGCTGCTTTGGAGGAGAATCCCCATACATTGAGGAAGGGCAAGTGGCCTCGTTGCACTCAGTAGTTTCGTAGTTGTATGGTTGCCATGTGTACCACTTATTTGGACCTGTCATTGTGTTGTGCTGTGTTGTACTCCACTTTTCATTCGAACTTTAGTTACGTTGCCATGTAGTCGACTTTACATTGTGTTGTGATGGACTTAACATTCTGTTCTCATTTCTGAGTGAGTGGAAGAAACACACCACACGGATTGAATGTCCCACACCATCTCATTTCTGAGTGAGTGGAAGAAACACACCACACGGATCGAATGGCCCACACCATTCGTTTCTAAGTGAGTGGAAGAAACACAACACATGGATCGACTGGCCCACACCACCTCGTTTCTGAGTGAGTGGAAGAAACACACCACACGGATTGAATGGCCCACACCACCTCATTTCTGAGTGAGTGGAAGAAACACACCACACCAATCCATTGGCCTACACCATCTCGTTTCTGAGTGAGTGGAAGAAACACACCACACGGATTGAATGGCCCACACCACCTCGTTTCTAAGTGAGTGGAAGAAACACACCACGCGGATGGAATGGCCCACACCACCTCATTTCTGAGTGAGTGGAAGAAACACACCACACAGATCCATTGGCCCACTGGCTGGTCTACTTGGTGGCCTATAAATGTCGCGCTCATTCGTCCACTTGAACCTACATAAAAAACCAAAATGGCTACCGACGACAACTTAGGGCCAACCATCTATACTGAACTTATGAGCGCAAAACAGCCTCCGACCTTACCGATAACCTTAATGAAGAACATTTTCCAATCCAATCCAAGAGCGATTTTGGCCCGCAACACAGCCTCCGACCTTATGAGCGCAGAAAGTCGGTGCACTGGCCAAGATGTGTACACGGTGAGTATTGTGTTGTGCAGGTTCAGCATTCAGCTTTGGAAGGCGGACGGCGATTCTGGCGATGCCCTAGGGGATATGTAAGTCATAAACGTGCATCACTATATTTCCATCCACATTTCCTATCCTAATCGTTTATGTTCAACGTTCAGAGCTCGTTGGCTCCCAAAGGTTGTGGATTCACAAGGTGGGTGGATCCCCCCACCAATTCAACCATATGAAGAGTACATCGCCTACCTCCACCTCGTCATCGACGACCTACAGCGAGAGGTGGACAACAGTCGGCTCCATCAAGATGACCTTCCTAATGATTCTGAGGAGGACAGTGCACCAACCTTTGCGCCTCCAGTTTGTTATGACCCTAACTGTCGGTGCTCATGTCACCTAAACAGTAGCCAACCACCACCGCCTGCACCACCGTCTGAGCCTCGTCCTAAGTACTACTTTCCCTCGCAGAACTCGGGTGGTTCTCTCTTCTCTTTCGAGCAGTAGAACTGGACGCTTCGTCCAGCCGTCATTTTAAATTCCCTAAGATATGTTAGGGTTAGCAACGGCACATGTGCAGGTTATAAAGGTGTGTCGTACATACCATTGCAAGGTCAAGCTATGTATCCTAGTGCTACTCTTCATCAAGTTAAATGCTGCTCGCCGTTTAATATTCTCATTTTTAAGCTCATAATATTGTGTTGGACTCTTCATTTTTCTTCGAATGAGAACGAATGCACAGAAAAGACAACACATCACTACATTGAATTGCCTTGGTTTTCATTGAATTTAAATTGCATGACAGAAAAGGTCATGGTGCATATATAAATGTTGCCTACAGTACTTACATAGTACAATAATGCAACTTGGTAGCACCATTAACCTTTGACCTAGAGAAGCTATTACATTTTGCATTGGCACGTGCCGCGACACAATTTAAATGAGTCGTCCTAAACCTAGCACGCCTTAAGGAATTTAGATAGCCTGGCAGACAACTTCAGGGACCTCATGAATCCCTCTTCTCACGACATTCTTTCACTAATTTCTTCAATATCCTTCCTGAATTGCTCATTTGCAAGTCTGTTAGCTTCAGTCCTTTGTGCCGCATGTCGTCCTTCCTCGGCTCTCATCTTCATCTCGTCCCAACGCATCTGGTCCTTCTAGCTGATGGAGACGTCGATCCATTCGGTGAAGTGACACGCCCTGGTGTCCGGTGGAGCAGTCCTTTTGCCTCCCTGTGTCAAGTCGTAAAAAAATGATAACAATGTTAGTATTACAAACAATCTATATTTCATCTTCTTTGAGGCCATTACCTGAGAACTGTTTGCTATCTCATGGATCCTCTGGCAACACCAATACCTCCTTCCGTATGTGCCTTCTTCGAATGAGATGGCCATCCCATTGTTCATGCCACAATAGCATTCGGGTGGTATCTCATCCTTTGGCCTTTGGTTGGCAGCAAGGATAGATCTCTCTGGATCATTGCGAGGAGCACCCTCCATGGCTTCCATCTCCCGACGCAAATGCATGAACCCACCATGCCTCCTATACCTAGACCCACTCCCACTCTGATCAGCCATTGTTGTTTCTCGTGGACATCAAAGCGTGGGAGCTTTGCATTTTATAGGCAAAGGCAAACGCCCCTTGGATTGACACATACATAATGACCCCGTGAGATGCCTTGGTTGATTCCCATCCTTTTTTCAGGCTTGACAAGCTAACTCACTGAAAAGCCTATAAGGCAGCATGGCGGGTCTAAAAAGGCTATAAAGGTATGACAGGACCACTGAAATAGCCTGCACCAGCCTACTAAAATAGCCTGCACCGGCCTACTGAAATAGCCTGCACCGGCCTACTCAAATAGCCTACACCGGCCCTAATTCTTATTACAAAAAATAAATAACCTATAACATATTAAACAATTTTTCAACCATTATTTGAACTTAAAATTGAGAAAATGTAACCGTCAAATTAAACGGCGGTTTAATAAACCGCCATTTTATTTGGCGGTTTTAAACACCGCTAGAGCACCTAAACAGGAGCGGCGGTTTTTCCTTCCTAGGAAAAACCGCCGATTCATTGGGCGGTTTATTGAATCGCCGATTTGGACGGCGGTTCATCTAACCGCCACTTTATACGGCGGCAGCCATTTCAAATGGCGGTTGGGTGACAGATTTGCAAAATCTGTCGCCTATGCGTTGATTTTGCAAAATCGTAAAAAAAAATTAAAAAAATCCAAAAACAGAGACATGCTAGTTGGACTGGAGCCCAGAACACAAAATAGAGGCCCAACTCCTGAAAGGCGCAGAATGTTTCGGTCCAACTCGAGCCCATGATGCATGATCGCCCACTGGCCCAGACGCTTTACATAAAAAAGATGACTTTGTTTTTCCCTTTTGCCATCTTGCAAAAATACCCTTCATGGAATGGAGTCATTTTGAACATTTAAGAAAAATTTACACTTTGTCTAGACTCTGATGCGTGTTCAATGTTCACTATTTTTTTTTTCTGCCGTTTCATTCCTCCAGCACCTTTGTTTCATTTCGCAGAGCTACCAAGATGCGGGATGGTATGACTACTGAAGTTACACAGAGCTACCAAGATGCCAAGACAGAACTTGATGGTTAACTGAAAGATCGTCTCGCCCCTCGAACCGAAAGTTTTGACATCCTCAAGTGGTGGAAAGATAACAGCCAGAATTAGTGAATTGCCCGACATTGGCTAGGATGACGAGGGATGCTCTAGCCATGCCAACATGCAGTAACCTTTCTTCTGATCAAATGGCCCATGTCAGGAACTCCTACGTGGTTATTCCAAGGCAGCATTTCGATACCTACCTTAAAAACGAAGAAGAGGAAGACACAATCCTGTCATAGTTTTTGTAATAATAATGTCTGCAATTCCTATATAGGGAATTCGTTTCTTGCAAATATATTCCACTCATGTTTGCTCCACCCAATCCAACCAGACGATTTAAACCCAAAAATCATCATGGTGATGAAGTGCAGTATTTACATTTGAAACCTATTGTCTTCCACTTAAGCCCATGCCTTTTATAATATAGTACTCGCCGTCCTTAGCAGCCTCTTTTGTACATTAGACCTTAGATTTTAATGCATAATTATAATTTATGTATATGCCCTCAGAATCTTGCTATTTGGCTCTATAATGTTTTGAATCCGTGCCAATAGGTCCCTGAGCCTTAACTAAGCCATATCTTGACCTTTTTAGCTCCGTTCTTAGTGAAACTTTTGCTCACGTGATCCTTGATTAGGACGTGTACAATAGCTTTATACTATTGTTTTGTTCTATTTGTTCCATTTTTTGTATTGTTTCTTTTTTGTTTTGCTCTCTTATATGTGCCCCGTTCGAGGAAGGTTAGGATCAGCAGTATTTTGGAGAAGAGGAACAGTACTAGCAAGAGCCTTGCGTAGAAGGTAAGTTTCCTTGGTCATGCTTTTATCCTATAGAATAAATTGAAAACCTTATCACTTTTTTTATGTCATGAATGGTTATAATCTGATGGGTCCTGTTAACGATATGTCTAGTATGTTTACCTTTATTCTTGCATAACCGGGTTATTTACCTTATTGTTGGGCAGTATTGCTTAATTGTTTAACTTTGGGTTATAGATATCATTAATCTTGAACAATGATGAACTCGTGTTATGCTCATTAAATGGTAAACATGAAGTGACCACCCAAGGAAACTATACAACCACATAACTAACGGCCAATGGTCATGACTAAGTAATTAGAAGAATTAACTTATGATAATCTTACCAAAGGGCAATAGGGGTGGCAGGATTGGGTATAGTCTAGTCCTCGTGGGAGTATGCTTTGCCAAGTAACCTGGCGGTTAGGGAGGGTTATACTTTACTTAGACTTGAAACCTTAGCAGATTATACATGTTAATGATTCTTTGTAAAAGTCATGTGGTGATTCTCTGGCCCCTCACCTCGGAAGTGTTGAAGGGAGCAATTAACCCGGGCAACATGAGAAACACCGTTTGTGGGTAAAGTTTACAGCCTCTGCAGAGTGTTAAAACAATTATAATAGTCATGCTCACGGTTAAGAGTAGCTTCAACCCTCACATGATAATTGAACTTAAAGTTGATTTAAATTATGGTATTTTATGAGTATTTATTTATTTTAGTTCTTTAATTGGGTTGATACATACTAATATTTAGTTAAGCTTGCTAATTTAAAACTTGATTAATTAAAAGTTGCTTAATGCTAAGAAACCATCAGTCTAACTAATTTAAGCCTTAAATATCATATTATTACTCTAATTTGCTGAGTACCAACCATAAATTTACTCAATCTTACTTTATTTGCGGCTCTTGTGAAGACCATGTTGATGAGTTTGGTGACATCTATCTAGGCGTACGAGTTGCCACTAGTCATTTGTGTGTGGAGGTTTTTGAAGATCCGCAGCACTAGAATAATAAAGACATTTATTTCATTTTGTGATTAGTGGAAGATGAGGTGGATAGTTTGCATGAAGAGCTTTAGAGCTGGTGGGCTGTTAGTGGATATGAACTTTATAGATATATATGATTCCCATTCCCACTGCCTAACCTCATGGGTTCATATCACTTCACAGCCGTCATCACCTCCACAAATTCGATCACTTCCATCATGTGGGTACCTACTGTCCGCCCCTCTGACTCCCCTCTCCCTCAGTCGCTCCCTCCATATCCGCAATCCAGCAGACGGCTCATCTCCCGTAAGCATCCGTCGTGTCGAGTCGATTCAGGAACTGTTGCCGGCTCGTCTCCCGTAACCGCTGATGGCCCTATCGATAATAACCATATATTAATATATACATAATGGATGAAACCAGAACCAGATATGTTGTCCCTGTGTTGCTGCCTCCATTACATCAACAACACCATGCGCAGTCAAACCAACTGGTAGAGACATCCCTAGGGAGTTCCATCAACACAGCCTGTTGTGCCACGGTCTACTCGTCTCGCCGTCCAGCCAAGATCGTTCCTGTGAACACTACACAGATTCGAACCCGATGATTACTCAAGGTTTGGAGCAGCGCTAGCACCAGCATGGGCACTAGCAGCTACGATCATCCACCAGCCAAGGGCACACAACTGCAGGTATGTCTAGGCGTTGCCGTCAGCGTCATCTGCACTCATCGGTGACGCTCAGCTGGAATCCGCGCCACATCATCCCTTTCCAACTATGGCTTCTCAAGCCCCATCTCTGCACCAGCGTAGGGTGCTAAGAGTCCCATGCATGCAAGCTACTTTTTTATGAAATGCCTCAGTGATGATATGGTTGCCAGAGTGTTGCTTTAACTCACATAAGTGTGCATTACACTTTTATGATAATTTCACAATTTTTCCTAATCTTTCTCAACTCAGCTCACATTAATCCATACCTTTGTATGGTGTCCTGACCATGCAAAAGTTCAGTCGGATGTCCATGTGTATGCTTCGGAGCCCAGTTCGTAGTAACAAGATTGGATGATCATCAACTGTGATACAGTTTGACTGGATCGCACAAGAAAAAAATGACCATCATCAATTGGGATTAGTCTTTTCATGGTCTTGGATCACTTCTTTTTCATTTCTCTTCAGACATTTATTCAATACTTTCACTGTATTATTATTGTTATTATTGTTAACCTTTGCACTATATTGTCAATTTCATGAAATTGCTGCTAAATAGATAAATAATGCTCACTTTTCACTAAACAAACAGTTTTTTTCTTAATTCTGCATTCCCCTAAAATATTTTACATTTTTGTATCTTTTTTCACAGTTCTCTATTTAAGTTTGTCTCAATTCATCCGAAGTTAGTAGGTTAAGAGAGTGGAGAGGTATGACTAATGTAGTTCTGCCAATTTCTATCATTGATTATTACTCCTTGCAATCACACGTCATTTACATATCCTATTTTTGTGTTCCAATAAATTTATAGAAGTAACTTAGACCTAGTTTGCATTAGTATTTGATAACCACGAATAATGGTCAGCGTAGTACGTAGTGTGTGTTTGGCGTTCGCGTCGAAGTGATGGCTATAACTTGTACTTCAATGGTAGTCCTAGCTAGTACCACCGCAATAAAACCGGTTTTCCTATATGTCCATGGCTGTAACTAGTGGTCTTCGGTGCTGTCAATGGTTAACAATGAGGACGGGAGGTTCCGAATGCTTATGTTTGAATTGTGAAGTTCTTCTAAATTTTTCCAAACTTCCTAGTTTTCACGGTTGCAGCGGATCCTGCCGGAAGAAGAAACTTGTCCAAGAACATGTTGCGGATCCTGTGTCAGCCCTATTGAGCATTGCAGCGGCGGCCGTGTCTCCCCCAGCTGGTCGTCAAGAAGAGACCGTGGGTGTTGTAGACGTGGCTGATCCTCCGCTTGAGGGTTTGCACATCAACGATGAGTCCGCTGAAACTTTGGCGCTGGGAGAAGCATCTGCGACAGCTGGGCAAGCTCTGCCAGCAGGGAACCCTCCCTCACCGAAGACCATTTTCATCTCCAAGGCATCCAAGCATCTCGGGATTGCCGTGGCTCCTCCGGTGCCCAAAAGACAGAAGAAAACCCTACCTGCTACATACAAGCTAAGGAGAAGCCGCCGAGTTGCCAAGCTTTCACCGGAGGTCATTACTGGAGCATCACGTTGGTTTGCAGGCAGCTTGGCTTCACTGATGCGGAGAACAAAGTGACGACTAAATCCTTGGAAGATTATAGTCGCGTGTTCGACCAGCCGCTGAGCCAAGAGCATCTACGCGCCCTGGCTGCTCTCTTTGGCTGGAATGCGCCGCCGGAGGATGAGGTACGGGCAGGTGGCGAGGCTGCCTCCCATTGACTTGTCCGGTTGGGCTGTGGTCGTCTCCTTTTCCTGCCTGTAATCAATGGTGTCTATCAATTGTTTAATCTGGAACGCGCGGGGTTTAAACGATAAAGCACGCAGGGACACAGTTCATCATGTGGTTCAATCCTGTCGGCCAGTGGTTGTGTGTTTTCAGGAGACTAAATTATCTTATATTTCTGAGTTTGATGTGAGCAATATTCTGGGGCAAGGCTTTTCTTCATACGTGTACCTTGCAGCAAAAGAGATGAGAGGCGGAATTCTGGTTGCTTGGCGGGATGACTTGATCTCTGCCGAGAGCCATCGAGTTCACCGTCACTCAGTTACTGTCAAATTTTAGATTGAGGGAGAAGAAGCATGGTGGTTCTCGGGTATTTATGGGCCACATCAAGACGCTGACAAACCAGCTTTCTTGGATGAATTGCGGGAAGTGCGTAGCTTCTGTTCGGGCCCATGGATGTTGGCGGGGGACTTCAATATGATATACAGCTCGAAGGACAAGAATAACGACAATGTAAACAGGGCAATGATGGGGCGTTTTTGCCGCTTTGTGAATGAAATGGAGCTCAAAGAGATACCGCTGTTGGGTCATCGGTATACCTTGTCCAACAAAAGAGAGTCGCCAACTCTTGTTAAATTGGACAGGGTGCTTTGCACAGCTAATTGGGAGGATATTTACCCAGATTGTGTGCTGTAAGGTCATGCCACTGAGATGTCGGATCACTGCCCACTAATTCTTGGACTCAGGGATGGCGTTCAAGGGAAAAGGCGCTTCCATTTTGAGAGTTTTTGGACGAAATTGCCGGGATTCTGTGACACGGTGGCAGCCTCTTGAGGGAAAGAGGTGCAGCCATGCTGTCCGCTGCAGTGCATTTCCATCAAGCTTAAGCGACTCACGCGTGCTTTACAGTCATGGAGCGCAAAACGAGTTGGACATGTCAAAACCCAACTCGCTGAGGCTCGTGAGGTGTTATACCGGCTGGAGATGGCTCAGGATAGTAGGGCCTTAACACCAGGTGAAGACTGGTTGAGGAAAGAGCTAAAAAAACTTTGCTTACGCCTAGCCTCACTGGAAAGAACAATTGCAAGGCTGCGGTCTAGGGTCAGGCAGTTGAAGGACAGGGATGCTAACACCTCTTTCTTTCACAAGCAAGCATCTTATAGGAAGCGAAAGAACTTTATACCAAAGCTGATTGATGGTGATCTTATAGCAACTTCACAGGAGGCGAAGCACAAGGTATTGTTCGAATTTTATGACAGCCTTTTAGGGTCGGCCCCCGACAGAGAACTCGCTTTGGATCTGGATTTCTGTCACCGAGAAAGCATGCATTTGTCTGAGCTCGACGCCCCTATTACTGAGGAGGAAGTATGGGCAACAATCAAGTCTCTGCCATCGGACAGAGCTCCAGGACCTGATGGGTATACGGGCCGCTTCTACAAGGCGTGCTGGTCGATAATCAAAATGGACATCATGGCAGCCATTATCACCCTTCAACAAGGGGATACCAGAGGACTGGGTTTGCTAAATGCTACATATATTACTCTCATCCCGAAGAAGGTGGACGCTGCAATGGCTAAGGATTTTCGCCCAATAAGCCTAGTACACAGTTTTGCTAAGTTGATCACTAAAATCCTTGCTAACCGCCTGGCCCTCGGCTGAACTCAATGGTTGCTACAAATCAGAGCGCGTTTATCCGAGGACAATGCATACATGATAATTTCATGTTGGTGCAACAGACAGTGAAAATCTTGCATCGGCAAAAAGTCCCCAGTCTCTTCCTTAAACTAGACATCACTAAAGCATTTGATTCGGTGTCTTGGGCTTTCTTGCTGGAGGTTTTGAGGCATATGGGTTCCGGTATGGCTTGGTGCAATCTGGTTGCCAACTTGCTTGCTACTTCCTCAACTAGAATCTTGCTTAATGGAGAACCAGGGGATTTTATCCAACATCGTCGAGGACTATGGCAAGGGGACCCCCTCTCCCCTATGTTATTCATTTTAGCCATGGATGTGCTGAATAGCTTGTTTGCAAAGGCGGAAATTGAAGGATTGCTGCAGCCACTATCCAACCGAGTGGCTGGACAAAGACTCTCTTTATATGCGGATGATGTGGCTCTCTTCATCAGACTGGTTGATGAGGAGCTGCTGCTTACTAGGGACATTCTGCACATCTTTGGGAAGGCCTCGGGGTTGGAGACTAATCTACAAAAGAGCAACATAGTGCCCATCAGCTGTAATGATATCCCCTCGGAGGTAATTACCGAAAATCTGCCATGTGCTGTGGGAGAATTCCCATGCACTTATTTGGGGCTGCCATTATCTCACAAGAAACTCAGGAAGGCCGATCCTATGCCATGGATCGAGAAAATTGCAGATAAACTCCCAGGTTGGAAAGCAAGGCTCATGAATAAAGTCGGGCGTGCTACTCTGGTGCGTTTTATGCTTTCTGCGGTCCCTGTGTATCTGTTGATCACAATGAATGTCCCCAAATGGTTTATTAAGGCGGTGGAAAAAAATTCAAAAAGGATTCCTATGGCAAGGAAAGGAGAAGGCTAATGGGGGTTGTTGCCTAATCGCTTGGACCAAGGTGTCCAGACCTTTGGACCTGGGAGGACTAGCCATTCCCAACCTAGAGGTGTTATCCTGGGCTTTACAAATGAGATGGCAGTGGCTTAAAAAAACACGGGTGGATCGACCTTGGACTGACCTGGAGCTCCCCTCACACCCTAATGCACTGGCTCTTTTTGCAATTGCAGTCACTACAGATGTTGGCAATGGAAACAGCACCCTCTTTTGGTCTGACCGATGGCTACATGGATGCTCAATTGAAAACCTTGCTCCGGCTGTAGTTGCCAATATATCACCAAGAATCCGCAAGAGGAGAACAGTGGCTGATGCCCTTGATAATGAAGTATGGCTGCAAGATATTCACAATGGTGGAGGGCTGTCATGGCATGGGATCAGAGAGTTCTTTAGACTATGGGACTGCTTAAGGAACGTTACTCTAACTGATCAAGAGGACCATCACATCTGGAGATTCGAAGCATCAGGTAGCTACTCTTCCAAATCAGCATATAGAGCTTACTTCAATGGGTCTGTGATCTTTGAGCCTTGGCGTCGCCTATGGAAAACTTGGGCACCACAGAAGTGCAAAATGTTCTTGTGGTTAGCAGTCAAGAACAGATGCTGGACAGCTGATCGATTGGCGCGTAGAGGCCTAGAGCACCCGGAGAAATGTCCTCTTTGTGATCAAAAAGAAGAGAATGTTCAGCATTTGCTATCTACCTGTGTGGTGGCAAGGCAGGTGTGGTTTCATATTTTTGACTCACTGAAACTAGTCGACATGGTGCCTAGGGTGGTTGAGAAAAGTTTTGCCGAATGGTGGAGACGTGCAATGAAGAAGGTCCCGAAGGATAAGAAGAAAGGAGTAAATTCCTTGATCATCTTGACCGCCTGGAGCATTTGGAAACACCGAAATGCTTGTGTCTTTGATGGAGCCGCCCCTTCGGTTTCTGCTATTCTGCGGGAAATCAAGGATGAACATGGTTTATGGTGTATGGCCGGCGCTAAAAAGCTGGAAGGTCTAGGTCTTGCGGGAGGGATTCTGAGTTAGAGTTCTGGTTTCCTTGGTCAAGTTTTTTCAGCCGTTGTTTAGTGGGTTTGAAGGCTTCTGTGTTGTAAACCGAGTCTCATATCCGGTCCCCGTATGAGATAAGGATGATGTAGGGGGACTATTTTTCTCTCTCTAATTCAAAGAAGCGCAGCTCTCCTGCGTTTTCGAAAAAAAAACCATAAAGGTGAGATGAAAAGGTTTCATTTGACTATTTCCAAGGCACCACATCATTTAAAGGGGATTGAGTTCATAAATGAAACAAGGTACCTCAATGCACAGTTTTATTCCACATTTTTCATAGGTTAGCGGTAACATTTAATGGGACACGCCGAGTTGGACGCAATTAGATGAAATGAAACCTTCTAGCCTTCTGTGTTAGTTTTAACCAGTTTCATGGTCTTGAATCACATACACCTAGTTTGATCACCATAAAGCCCGTTTTTTCTCTCTCTTTGTAACTTCTTTGCCATGTCACAGTTTTGACGATGTGTCACCTTATTCAATGGAGATGAAACTCCCACTAAGAGAATTCGAGGGGAGTCTGTCGGTGATTAGTAGTATGCGCACCGTCCAATGAGAAAGATTTCCATCGGATGTTAGTAAGTCTTCATTTTATTTTGGAAAAATGTGATTATCAAGTTCCTCCTAAACATTGCCAAAATGTGTGCGCTCTTCATAAAAATGCGCCTTTATATGTACTATCTTTAGGCCAAAGGCTATTTTCCAGATTTATTGAAAGCTTAACGAATAGACAACATCAGTCTTACAGTTTAGCTGCACCTGCCCTGCCTTTATATGAACTTTGGTAGAACAAAGGAACATTTCCTTCAAACTTTGAACGGAATCACCGGACTCCAAGTTATATACCCCATACTCGTGTAAAATGGGCATCAGTGGAACTTGAACACAGGAAGCGCAGCAGGACAACCCCCAACCATGGGATTCCAGATCGGACGGCTGCCAAGAGATGGCCTCTAGCGCCGTCTCGCGACGCGCCCCCCGCGAGGAAACGAGCACGACGCGGCGACACCCCGCCGCCGGCGCGCCGTGCTCCGCCTGCGCCCGCCATCCCATGACGCGATGCCCCCGTTCCCCACTCCCTCCCCCGCCGCGCCGCCTGGCGTCGCCGCCGTGCTCCACCTCCTCGAGTCCCGCGACCTCCCGGCCGCCGCGCGCCTCGCCGCGGCCTCAGCCGCCGCCTCCCCGCTCCCGCTCGCCACGGTGCTCCTCCACCGCCCGCTGCCCCCGCGGCTCGGCTACTGCCTCCACGCCCGCGCCGCGCGCTCGGGCCTCCTCGCGGACCGCTACCTCGCCAACGCGCTGCTCGCCTTCTACGTCCGCCTCCCGGGCCACCTGCCGCACGCGCTCAGGGCGTTCGACGACCTGCCCCGACGCGACGTCGTCGCGCACTCCTCCGTCCTCGCCGCGCTCCTCCGCGCGGGCCACCCGCGCCGCGCGCTCCTCCACCTCAGGACCATGGCCTCCGGCGGCCTGGCCGACGACGAAGGCGTCGCCCCCAGCGCGCACGCGCTCTCCGCCGCCGCCAAGGCGTGCGCCGTCCTGCGCGACCTCCGCGCGGGCGCCTGCGTGCACGGGACTATCGTCGTGCGAGGCTACGGCGACGATGGGGTCGTGCTGAGCGCGCTCGTGGATATGTACGGCCACTCGGGCGCGCCGGCCGACGCGCGGAGGGCGTTCGAGGAAATGCGCGCCCCGGACGGGATATGCTACACGTCACTGATATCGGCGTTCGTGCGAAACGACTGGTTCGAGGAGGCCCTGCGGTGCTTCCGCACCATGGTGGCCACGAATGGGGTGTGGCCAGACGGCTGCACATTTGGTTCCATGATGACAGCGCTGGGGAACTTGAAGAGGGCGAGGCAAGGCAGGGAGGCGCACGCGCAGGTTGTGACGCGTGGCCTATGTGGGAATGTGATCGTTGAGAGCAGCACGCTTGACATGTACGCCAAGTGCGGGATGATGGTGGATGCACGCAAGGTGTTCGACAGGATGAAGGACCGGAATGCAGTTTCATGGTGTGCACTGCTTGGGGGGTATTGCCAAAGTGGGGAGCATGAGGAGGTTCTCTCATTGTTTCGGCAGATGGATACAGAGGACGATGACTGGTATAGCTTGGGAACTCTTCTGCGGTCTTGTGCCGGCCTCTCTGCAATGAAGCTAGGAAAAGAAATCCACTGCCGTTTTTTGAGGATGAGAGGCCACGGAGACGTCATTGTTGAATCCGCACTCGTGGATCTGTATGCGAAATGTGGTGAAGTACAGTACGCGTATACGGTTTTCGAAAAGAGCAGTGTCCGCAACATGATTACTTGGAATTCCATGATTTGTGGTTTTGCTCAGAATGGCCATGGCGAACAAGCTATCAATCTGTTCAATGAGATGGTCAGGGAAGGGGTCAGGCCAGACTACATCAGTTTCATCGGTGTTCTTTTTGCCTGTAGTCATACTGGTATGGTTGAGGAAGGAAGGAACTACTTCAACTCGATGACCAAGGACTATGGCATCGCCCCTGGTATTGAACACTACAATTGCATGGTTGACCTCCTCAGTAGAGTAGAGCTTCTGGAGGAGGCGGAAGATCTGGTAAACAAGTCACCGTTTAGAGATGACTCGTCTCTGTGGGCAGCAATCCTTGGTGCCTGCGCTACACATACTAACCCAGATGTAGCAGTAAGGGTTGCAACGAAAATGATGGAATTGGAGCCTTGGTACCACTTGAGTTATGTTCTTCTCCAAACTGTGTATAGGAAAATTGGGCGATGGGAAGATGCTGAGGAGGTAAGGAGTCTTATGGAATCAAGAAAGGTGAAGAAAGAGCCTGGAACAAGCTGGGTTGATGTAAATAGAAGCAAACTATACATGTGCAATGCAAACAGGGGTGAAGTCCTTGCAGTCCCAGGATAACAGCGGAACTTGATAAGTTCTATAGAAAATGGATCTTGTTGGTATTAATTAGATGAGATGACACCTTGATTCTACGGAGGTGACATGCATGATTTTTTTGTCTGGATCTACCCCTGAATGCTAAGGATGTAACTTCATAACTTCTAGCCTCTGGGAACACAAGAACAGATGAGGAAGTACAGTCCATATAATTGATTCGGCTTTGGTGGTGATCCAGATATCTGAAATAATGCTATAAGTTATTTCTTGATTGTTTGGACTAATTTTAACAGATCTTGTTTTGGAAAGGCTGTGCTTCTATGAATTGTCGTTGCAAATTGACACCAGTTGGCATCTTGTGGAATTCAATACATCAATTGACAGAAATCATGATCGATCTGCTGCACTCTGCTTCACAGTTACCGCATATGTTAATGTCTGTGCAACCACAGAGGCTCTTAGGGGTTGCAGACTAGGGGTGGTTGGCGTTGGCCATCATGGAGACAAAAGGGATCTGTCAAGCAAGCTGTCCACAGCTGTAAGCTTCCTTTTGTAAGGATGAGTACTAACTGTGCGTTGTTTTAGTAATCAGTCATCTGGTTTTCATAATTTTCACCAGATCTTTGCTTCCAGCAGATAGCATAACTAGTTTCAGTCCAAGTGTCCCTTCAGGATTCAAGATGAGTCACTCGTGTTATGTTTCAGTCCAAGTGTCCCTTCAGGATTCAAGATGAGTCACTCGTGTTATGTTACTCCAGTTGCTAAGACCTCCTAGGGTAGAGTGAGTCTCAAACAGTGTCATTTTTTTTTGTTGGATATTGATGTACAGTTTATTTTATGATTTTCCTGATTTTTGTTCTAAAGATTTGAGCAAATTTTGTGCCGCCCTGTCTTTGATAAATAAATCAGCAATTTTATACCTTTCTATACGTAACTGTGCAATGGAGAAGTAATTAGAGAAGTATCATGCATCCTTCGAGAATCTGCTCTTTGTTGAACAATCAATGCAATTGTGTTGTTTGATCTTGCAAACTAGTAATAGAATTGAAGCTATTCAGAGACATACTCCTTTATTTTAGGGTCAACAATAAACATATTGCCGGCTGCCTTTTGATATTGCTGCAGCCTCACAGAACTCAAACTCCGGATATTATTGTTGTGGGTAAAAGGCAGTACAATTAAGATTTATGAAGAATAATTAGGATCAGATTACTCACAATATGATAAGTTGATGACTTCCTTGTTTTCTGACTTCTTTTCATCATTGTTAGTGGTATTTATAGATTCAGATGCTGTGCGTGTGCGCGGAGGAACTTGTATGTCTGAGGAAGTGCTTTCTGAACTGTGGATCAAAGTGGATGCTGTTTCGCATATGATGGTTGACATTATCTAATCTCTTTATATACATGTCCTCTTGTATGACTCACTCTGATGAGCTTACTCTGTTCACATACACTGGCAATAACTGATAAGGATCTTATACTCAATTTATACAGTATTAGAAGATGCCACTCTTTCTGTTTCAGGACACTAAATGCTGTGCGGTTATCAGCCTTGATGTAATATAACAAGAGAAGCTCCCAAATTATGAATCAACAGCCACTTTCATATCGTATATTATTTGCAAATGAAACTCTGCAGCACGCATGCAGCGCCAACTGCAGTTGACATTGTCAAATCCGCCGTAAGATCTTGGAAATTTTACTTCTCTCTGTTCATTGACATTTCTGTGATACAGAATGGCAGATTACGATAGGTGCTCAAAAGAAAATCTTGGAAGGAATTACTGGCCTACCTATTCAAATGATGCTTTATCATGGATTTTACCACCTCCTTCCGACCATAGTCATCTGGCAAACTTAGCCTTTGATTGTCCGTAAGTGGCTGCGATTTCTTGTTGTTCTGTTCTTTAGCCTGCTGACTTTCATCCTTCTGTTTCCAATTTGTGGATTTGGTTTCATGTGTTCCAGTTCTACAAGACACCATGGGGAACAGTTCAGCTGCTGCACTTCATGAGTGACAGTCAAAATTGAAACATGCTCGGCACCAAATCCCAGCCCCTCGTACTAAACTTGGAACAGAGAAAGCTCCCTCTCCGGTGAATTCTGACCTACGGCCATGCGGATCTGGTCTGGTGCTGTCTGGATTTTGGTTCTGATGCACCGTCACCGGCACCACCAGGGGGGAGAGGTAAGCAGTTTCATCCAACTCTAAACCATCCTGAAATTCCATTATTTAGCTGTCTGGTGCTGTCTGGATTTTGGTTCTGATGCACCGTCACCGGCACCACCAGGGGGGAGAGGTAAGCAGTTTCATCCAACTCTAAACCATCCTGAAATTCCATTATTTAGCTGATAAACTCTTACAACGCGTCGACAAGTGTCCATCCGATGATGGGAATCATGTGCACGAATCAGTAAAGCAAGAGAGAAAAAAAAACACATTTTAATCTGGACCTTTTGCGCGGATCAAGTTCCTTGCTGAGCTAAGCACCAAATAAAATACTGCTGCACTCAACCTCTGCTCTCATCAACCATGATATGGAAAGCAGCAGCTGATCTAGTGATCTGATCTTCCCCAAGGTACGGTAATTGGCCCTTAATCTGTTCTGTCCGTGTCCGGGACGATTGCTCGTACTGTCCTGCTGTGAATGATTTCGCTGTTTTGGTGATTGCTCTTGCTTCCGTACGCGATTACTGCTCTGGATATGGACGGGCCACCTCCCTTCCCTACCAACCATGGATTGGGTTCGGTTCGGTTCAGTTCAGTTCATGGCCTGACGAGTGTGGAATGACGACGCTGTTGAACTGGAGACCGGCACAGCCCTGCATCGTCGGCTGGTTGCAGGATGGTCCGAGCTCTGGGGCGAAGACCATGCCGCTAGCGACTCGTAGCCTGGTGCCGATCTAGCGTGGCTGGCTCCGTGACTTTTGTGTCCAGGATGGTAGGACCTGTAGCATGCTTGAGTGTGTTGTACACTTGCAGCTGCAGAGATGTGAGAGACAGAGGGAGGGGAGAAGGGGACCATGGCCAGGGCCGGGCAATGTGCCTGCACCCAAGCGCAAGCAAGAATCGGATTAGGTCGGATGCATGGATGAAGCAAGCCATGTGACAGTTCAGTGTAAAAAAAAGGGTGAGCGTCTAGAACCTTTATCCCCGGGCCCTTGCAGTGTCTTTCCCTGCTAATTGGCTGGAATTGCTAGCTTGACAAGGGACTCCCATCTTGCCGACAGGTTTCAGTCTTCAGCCTCACCGAGGTCTTCAGCACTATTTTGCGTCAGTGTGACAGTGTGTGTGTGTGCTGAAAAACCTGACTTCCAGGGGATAAAAAATGAGGGCTTCTGCAGTTGAAAGATAACAGGTACACAAACTGAACTGGACCTATGTTATTAAGCAACTTTTTTTAGGAAGTTAAGAGATGGTTACTGGCACTATCTATCTTGAGCCATCAGCTCAAGCAACCGGTATGCAAGTGCAACCGGACAGGAGAGTGTCACTGTGTGAGCATAGCACAGGGCTACTACTTTTTCAACTGCTTACTTGGAACAGTGGCATAAAACAAGATGCTCATCTCCAGCTCGAAAGCCCTCACGGCTCTGCCAGGCCAAAGAAAACTAACACATGGGGCCTCCTTTCCCTCTCTCTCTCCTCTCTCATCATGGAAGCAGCCATGGTCTGTGCTGCACTGCACATTTCCTGCATGGATCCACCAATCAGATGCGTGCACTTCACACCCAAAGTTGCACTGCACCAAAGCACATCTCGCCGGGGAAAGAGCTTTGCTCAAAGCATGCCCAGTCATCTTGGATTTAGCCGGTTCGCCCGTGGCGGTTGGCCTGCTGCTTCCTTGCTATAAGGGGTTGCAGGACGGCTGCACGGCCATCTCAGGCAGCAGGGTGCACGGCAGCACGTACGGTACTGTGGAGTGAGTGAGTGAGGGGAACAGAGCTAGCCAGCCGCTCAGGGCCTTATACCACCAGCCATGGCCATGGCAGGGTCACCGGCTAGCTCATTGCAAGGTTACACTCCCCTCTAGTTGGCAAGGTTTCGCAGCACCCCAGGGAGATGGGTATCGCCGGCGGCATTGTCCGGAAGGTCTTCTCCAAGAGCCCCTGCTCGTCGGCCGGCAGCCGTGGCCACAGTGTGCGTCCTTTCTCACTTTCTCTCATCCCTTTATCGCTCTGTCATCGCCATGTTAATAAGGCATCAGAAGTTTGTTCTTTGGTACTTCTGATTTTCTCTGTTGGGACGCATTGTTCCAAGTGCTAGAGTATGCCGTGTTATTGTAGTTGAGTGCCAAAAAAAACATGAGGTGAAGATCATTCTTCACACGCACAATCAGTGGTTGCCGGGGAGGTTAGCACTTGGGCATTGCGTCTGCACTTGCCATGGCGTCTTCACACGCATATATATGTTGTCTGAAAAATGAACCTAATTAAGCTTGCTGTGTCACTGAATTGACGCTTGCATGATGGACATGGTTGCAGGAGAAGGGCTCTTCTGATCACCGGAGAAGATGGAGCTCTCTCCGGCTGTACCTCTGCGGCGAGGAGATGAACGCGGCCCCAGAGGAGGAGGACGACGAGACGGCCTCCGTCAAGAGCTTTGAGACTTGTGTCATGCCGCAGGAGGCGCATGTTGTGGTGGCTCAACCGAGCGACTTGCACGACGCTGGCGTCGACAACCCTGGGGAGTCTGAAGATCAGAGGATCACCGGCGAGGAGAGCCACATCGTCGTGCGAGCGGAGCCTGCCGGGGCAGAGGGAGCGGCAACGCTGATCCAGTCTGCATTCAGAGGATTCATGGTGCGATCCTAGTTTCAGTATTCGACTAGTCCAATTTCCCAGTAAAGAAGAAGAGCCATTGTTCACGCAGATACATTTGTGTTCCGTTTGCTGAACCGCAGGCGAGGAGGCAGCTGCAGGAGCTGAGGAAGCGCAAAGAAATGGACGGCGGCGGCGACGAGCCCAGGAGCCCCACGTCGGCGTCTGTCGCGACGTCGGTGGTCGTCCAGGTGGGCGAGTCGCTGAGCAACCTCCGGCTAAGCGAGGACAGCGCGTCGGTGCAGCAGCGGGGCAGCCAGAAGTCGCGGGCGCCGCCGCCGCCGGCGCCGGCTTTCAGAGTGAAGGTACGGCACATTGCGCGCAGCGCGAGCAGATTGAATTCCAGAGTTCGTCGTACGTCGTAGATCGCCATTGCTGATGATATAGATGCACGCACGGTCTCAGGAGGAGTGGGACGACAGCACGGTGAGCTCCAACGTGTCGAGGATGAGGATCCAGAGCAGGATCGAGGCCACGACGCGGCGTGAGAGGGCCCTCGCCTACGCCTTCTCGCAGCAGGTAACCAATATAGCAGCGTGCATTGCCATTGCTTCGAACAGTTGTGTCGGGATCGAGACTTGTGACACTATGGTGGTGGTGTCAGCTGCGGAGCTGCGGCGGCACGAAGAAGCGGTCGGCGCGGCCGGACCAGGGGGAGTTCAACGTGGGGTGGAGCTGGCTGGAGCGGTGGATGGCGACGCGGCAGGCGGGGGAGCCAGCGGCGGCGGCGGCGGACGACTGCATGAGCCGGAACGCGGACGCGGGATCGGCCACGGCGGGGCGGCGGGTGGTGGTCGTCAGGAGGCGGAGCGACGTCGCCGCCGTCGAGGAGAAGGAGAGCTGCGGCTCCAACGACGTGTCCGCCGTCAGCTTCGACGGGTCCAGCGTCGGCGGCCGGAGCGGGCTCAGCTGCCACAAGCCCGGCAGGAACCGCCTCAAGGGCGCCAGGACCCTGCCGCGCCGCAAGGTGGCGTCGGCGGACCACCGCCTCCAGACAAGATCGCACAAGGTAACCACTGGCCCATCCTCTCACTGCCGTAATTTCGCCGCCGAACTTGAGCTATGCGACCGTGCTGACGTAACGATTTGCCGGCGATCTCTCGTTCTCTTGTGATAATGCAAAGGTGAGCAAGAAAGGGCACAAGCGAGAGGAGGCGCCGCCGCCGCCACCGCCGCCCAAGGAGCAAGCCGAGGCCGACGGATACGACGCCGCCTCCCAGCCTCCAACGGATTACTGCTGAGGTGGACACCCAAGCTTCGTGACGATATTCTGTACAAACACCATGATTTGGATTTGCAACGCTGCTTCCTCAACCTCAAGTAACCGACGATTTGTTTGGGTTTGCGACAGTCTGAAAGACTGCCCATATGTCGCGTCTGCCGTGTAAAGTTCTTCGCTAAATGCTGCATCAGACGTCGCTGTCTCCAACTAAATTTGCTCTTCTGCTGCTCCCAAACAAAATCTGCTGTGCAAACGTTCTTGCTGCTAATTTCACCAACGGCGCAGCCGACGAGCTGACGTCACGGCGAAAGCTACACGATGAACGAGTCCGCCAGGCAATAGGACGAGAGCAACGAGGAGCACCGAGCAACGACACAAAAACACGAGGGTCATTCTGTGAAATCATATCCAGCTCCGTTCCGTTTCCATTCCATAGCAACTGCATCCGATCTACACCGCACCAACGTCGCCTGAGAAGAAGCACCGGCGGCGAGCCAAACCGGCGACGCCACCACCGTTCCGCCAATCCGCTATAACTCTTTTGACTACTGCACTGGCATTTATATTTCTAAGCACCGACACGACGGCTACCGACGACGGTCAGGGGGTGGAGGGCCCCGTGTGGTTGCTGGACGCCTGCGAGGCCGCGTCCTCCTTGGCGATGGCGACGTGGTTCACCGGAGCCACCGGCCTGCCGGCATCCCTCCGCCCGTCCCGGCTCGCGGTCCTGCCACCGCTCTGGAGGGCCGACAGCCTCCTGACTGGTGTGCCATTAACTGCACCACCGCCACCATTAGCCCGGGGGGCTCCAGCCACCTTCCTTGAGGATTGGGGACGCGCTGGGCTGGGCTTCGAACCGAACAGCTTCTCCTGTTCCGCGGCTAGCTGATCATTGATCTTTTTCTGGTCCTGAAAAAGGTTGCGAGGAGGTGTAGAACATGGATTAGATAGTTGTTCAGGAACCAGACATAAGCAACCAAATTGCGGAGTAAGAAATAAGTACCCTCATTCTTCGCTTCTCGTCTTCCTTCTCCTGCCTCAGAATTTTGTACTCATCCAGCATTGCAAGGAGAGCAACACCGTCGTAGGTGAATGGCACGCCGTGCTCTTGTTCCCATGCCCGTGTCTTTGCAATAAGTGTGTCAACAATAGCTAGCACAACAAAAGCATCGAAGGTTGTGAATAACAATGTCTTACAAAATTCCAAGTCATTTAAGCAAGTATACAAGCGGGGAAAGTTTACTCGCCCCTGTAACATGGTCTGATTCCCACACCAAGTTCTGTTAATGGCTGGAAACATACCTGGAATTTTATTGACCAAAACACGAGCCTTTTCTGCGCGCTTCAGATTCAGATGTGCACCCCTGCTTGCACTGTACCTGTTATCATCCTGCCGTCAAGAAAGCATCAATGTCAGAAATCTTGTGATAGCAGATAGTGAAGCTACTGGGTAGTATACAACAACAGAAATTCGATTTGAAATATGGCAACGCGTACAGGAGCCAAAGCACAGATTGGTATAACTTCCATGAGACAAATCACTAGACTAAATAATTGGTATAAGTAGCAGAATCAATTTTAATACCCGGCTATAGTCTTCAAGCCAGCTCTCTTCTTCACATGCTGACATCCACCTATCAACCCTCTCCAATATGTCCTTTCTGCTTAATGCCTCTTCATTTGCTTTAAGTATCTGGTTCTCCATATCAGCCAGCAGTTCCGAAGGCTCAAAACTACTAGAGTCGATAATAGACATTATTCTATCTCTGGCAACACTAGAATCAATTGTGATGTGAGCCTGGGCATATATATCTTCAAGCTCATTCTGCTTCTTGAATGCAATATCCTTCATCCTACTAGCTTTTAGCTGATCGAGCCTTTCAACTTCAAGTTCAGCCTTAAAAGTATAAAAGTAGTCAGTAACAGGCAAACAGCAGCATGCTTATTTAATAAGTCCAAGAACAATCGAAAGAAACCACTTTCTACAACAACAACAAAGCCTTTCAGTCCCAAGCAAGTTGGGGTAGGCTAGAGTTGACACCCAATATAAGCCAATAATCAAGGTTCAGGCACGTGACTGTAAATAAACGCAATAAAAGAAACCACTTTCTAACCTGATCAATTACATCAAGAGCCAGAGCTCCTGGAACTGTCACTTCATCCAAAGTTGAGGACATATTGCATGTGACGTGACGAAAAGGCTCACGTTCCTCCACGGGGGCATCCATTAGGTTCCAAAGATCAGATAGTTGGGAAGCTAGGGCTTGAATCTGAGAAAGCATATCAATAACCGGAAATAGTATCCACGATGTAAATAATATATCAGAGATTCAAAAGGGATGGATGATCGAGATCAAGAACTCCATTGCATTTACCTTTGCAAACCTCTTTGATTTTTCTTCTTGAAGTCTAATCACCATTTTAGACAGCCTGGATAAAGTTTCATCACTAATGCTCTTGGATTGAACACCAACAGAATCATCAAGGCTAGGATGAACTTCAGTAACTGTGCCCACAAAATCCATGCCAAGTACAGAACAGAGATCGTGCACTGAACTCACAGATTCGAGAATCTTGCGGAGTCTATTACTCTGCAATGCAGAAAAATATTTCAGAAGTGCTATTTGAGCCCACCAATTCTTAGTAGTTCAAAAAGATACTAGTATGATTATCCTCGGCTGTATCAGTGGCCTATTGCCTTGGTCAGTAATATGGTGGCAATTGAACATGTTAAGTTATTCAATTTTAGCACAAAAATAGAACTTGCCCAGCACATAAAATGAGCAAACTTATGCACTATGTCAAGGGTCTTCATCCCTCTATCATGGTTAGGGTTTTAGGGTTGTGGCATAGCCAATTAGGCAATTTAAGTAAAAACAGCAGTGTAAGTATTGCACAAAGGAAACCAAACTATGAAATTAATAACAACCTTTTCCTTTTGTAGGGCTTGTAGTTCAAAAAGAAATTCATTTAATTTCTTTACTGACAGATCATCCTCATTAACATGGGGTGTTTCCAAGTGTTCACCAAATTGGAGACTCCCAGTGATTTCACTACGAAGTGTCTGAATCTGAAGTTGTACGTCAGCAAACTCTTTCACCCTACTGTCTCTTTTCCTGCATAGTAGTTCCAAGGCCGGAGATATAGCTGCTAGTTGCTCCTTGATCGTACCAGTTGTCTTGTCAGGCTGTAATTAGGAGCAAAGAGCCCTATATCAGGGAAATGATTCTATAACTGAAGATAAGATCTTTCAAAACATAAAAGCCAACAACCTATCAACAGAGTATACTTCTTTCTATAGTGGGGAATCATGTAAAACAGGGGCCTGTTTAAATGGAAAGGAATATCTTTTAAGCTATCCAGTAACACATTCCAGCAGCCATAAATTACACATTGCAGTTCAATGACTTTGTTTATATGTTCTAAAAGCAATGTATTCTGCTTTAAAGGTCACTGTATTCAAGAATAGATTTTTTTTTCCCAGTAACTTACAATGCCAGAAACAGATAGCTCGCCTAATGCGGAAAGGAGTCTAGTCAGCTCGGACTTGGAGTTGGCAAGCTGTTGAAGGAGATGCGCTCTGGAGCTAGAAGCCTGAGCCACCTTTCTCCTATAAACATCTAAGCACTCCTGCTCTAGTTGAAGTAACATCTTGTCACGATCATCATCGCTTTCACCAACCTCATCCCAAATCACCTGAAATAACACATATCAGTCAATCGTCCAATGCTGTACTACCCAATCTTGTAGAAACACAATCTTAATTCTTAGCTGATGTAGATTATGAGTTTGAATGGTTTTATTTTTATGCTGCCACTGCTTTAAGCCTCAGCCCTTAAAGTTATAAAGCATAAAGAAAAGAAAAGGATGCATTTAATGTTTGAGCATTGAACTATTCCAAAAATAGCAAAGCACCTGAAGTTCCTGCAGCAAAGACCCACATGTTGTTTCACCTAACAATGGGTCATTGTGATCTGCCACTCCCATTTTAGATCAATCTGCATGAAAATAATAGGATTATTTATGCTTAAAATCATTCAGGGTAATTAAAGTATGTGTATTATGACTCATGAAAAATGTATTCAGTTCACAATATATATATCCAAAAGCAACAGAACCCAAGATAATCCATCTCCCAACAAAGTTTTTGAACCAAAAGCCTAAAAAAGAAAATACATGGAATACGGTATGCGACAAATTTTAGACCACTTTACAAAAAAGAATCATTATGGCTGCTGAAGAAACACTATGTAGCTTTTTTATACAGTCCACTACTAAGACTCCATTGATCATGTAAACACTAATAAGCCTACTTAATACTATTTCAGTATTATAAATGAAGTGTAACAGTTTTGTTGGGGTGGCAAAGCTATATTAGAAATTCAGAATGCAACCTGAATCACTTACACAGCAATATCAAACACAAATAAGAGAAATATAAATTGGCAATACTAGACCATGCCCATCATACACCATATATATAACAATGAGCCTTCCATACGCACTTTTAAGCAGTCAATAAATGCTAATAAAATAAAATAAAATGTATCAGCTGCCTTCCTCGGCACAAAATTTCCTGAATAAATGCACAAACAAGATGTCTACACCTAGCAACATTCCAGTGTGCCATCTTGACCTCACGGGACACTGCTTGTTAAGTAATAATAGACTAATAGTACAGCAACAGTGCTGAACAAAACTCCAACCCAACCGACAGAAAAGAACAAAAACGTGCAAAGAGCTCATCTTCTCTTCTGCGGGATATTTAAGAGCCTGGTAGGATAATAGCGACAATTCATGGACCCAACCCTCGGAAGGCAAGGGGAAGGAAACAAAAAATTACTCTGCGGCACTAGAAGCTACAAATGTCTTGATAATGTTGAAGCACGGGGACATTGCTACATCGAACTACAAGATTTATGCTAAAACAAAAAAAATGGTGTTTTTCGTGACCCTCATGATCTGCATCTTCAACGCAGAGAAATAGTTCCGTTTGGTGCATATAAAATCTACAATAATTATGCCACCTTACCGACAGTCCGGTATCCTCGAAGATAATAACGCGCAGAACAATCTCCAAAATTCGAGAACCCGTGCCCACGTATTTCCGCTCACTGACTCAGTGAGTGGGAATGGGGACACTGCTCCCCGGTTCAAAAAAAAAAGAACAATCTCCAAAATATTAACACACAAAACATCCCAGAATTGCAATGCGCCTGTAGAAACAGCAATCTTTTTCTTGTCAAGAGTAAAATCCTTGAAGCCAACAGGAGATTCATCGAACCCAAATGCCCAAACACGAAAGATCCAATCGAACCACCCCGAGTCCGAAATTTGGAAACCGCCAGGACTCGCGATAGACCCGGCCCCCTAAAAAAGACACGACACAAACACGGGAACAAACCAAGAGGCGCCAGCAGACCCCAGAACCCTCGCAGACCCCACGGAAATCAATCGTTAAACCATCCAGCAAACACGCAAGAACCCCCCAAACGAAAGGGGGAGGCATCTTCCTGCCCCCGCTACCAAGAACCCTCCATTTCGCGACGAGATCGCGGAGCCGGAGCACGCGCGAAGAACCGGCGGAGCGCCGCGACTCGAAACGAACGGGCGCATGGGGGCAGGCAATGGCGGTGCGGGGGGCGCTCACCTTGCTTGCCGCCGCCGCCGGGTTCGGCTAGGGTTCTCGCGGCGGCCGCCGCCTCCTCCTCTTCCTCCTGTCCAGGCTCGAGCCCTCGTGGGAGGACGCGCCGGAGTCCCGGGGGCGACGGGATGCCTTGTTGGCTCCTCGTGCCAGCGGTGGTGACGGCCGCCGAGAGAGAGGAGAGGAGGCCAGGAGGGGATGGACTATGGAGTGGAGCGGAGCGGAGTCAGAGGAAGGTTGACAGGGAAGCGCCGAAAAAGGCGGTGTGTGATGTGAAGAAATGGGGCCCGGAAATTGGGACCAGGAATAACAGCACAGGCCCAGCAGATGCCGGGCCGGGCTGGGCCGGTCTGGCCTTGAGAGTATAAGGGCTTGTTTGCTTTACGGCCACACTTGGCCACACGATATTTGTGGCCGCAACCTGTGGCGAAAAATTAGAGACAAAAGCTGCCATCGCCTAAGCCTAGGAGCTAACCAAGCAGCGTCCTGTTTTTGTGAGGCCGCCACAGCAGTGGCTAGGCTAATTATGGCGAGGAACCAAGCAGCCCCTAAGGCTGTCCGCACTCGTGGTCATCTATATTTATCCTCTAAAAGGCATATTCTATCCTGGTCATCAAGATTCTTTCCTCTATACTGATTTCTCCCGCACTCGTGGTCATCTATATTCATCCTCTAAAAGGCATATTCTATCCTGGTCATCAAGATTCTTTCCTCTATACTGATTTCTCCCGCACTCGTCATCCTCTATATCTCATACTCTATACCAACTACTACGACGCGGGACCCACATGTCAGTTTTTTTTATTCATCCGCTCTCTTTCCCTGTCCACACACCTATCTCTCTCTCTCTCCGTCCGGCTCCTTTCTCCCTCCGCCCTCCTCTCTCTCTCCGTCCTCCTCCTCTCTCTCGGTGCTCCACGCCCCGCTCCCCCTGCTCCCCTCCAACCGCGCGTCTCCTCCAGTCATCTGCCTCTCCGTCTCCGCCAGCGTGCCCCTCTCTCCCCGGCGCACCTGCTTCCTCTCTCCCCCGCGCCGCGAAAGAGTGGAGGGAGGCGGTGGCGGGCGGCGTCCGGCAGGCGCTGCGCGAGTTCTTCGCGTCCATGGGCTACGGCGGCCTGGTGCTGAGGCAAAGGCGGGAGGGGCTTCGGGACGGGGTCGGCGGGGACCTGCGCTGCGCCTTCGAGGCGTTCAAGGCCGTCAAGAGGTCCGGCCGAATCACCCTGCGCGGGCTGCAGCGGCGGCGGCGGATCTGGTCGGGTGTCGGGCGCTCGCCCTCCTCCAGCACGGTGAGCTCGGAGGACCACGGCACTTCTCCCTCTTTGGCCGCGCCCATCCTCCCGACGTCGCCGGCCACCCCTCCTCTTCTCCCTCTGAGCGCGAACGCGAAGTGGTTGGGCGGACGCGCGGGCCCCACGCCCACGTGTGGCGGGTAGCGTTCCTCTTGGCGGATGCGGAGGCATCCGCTCCCGTCCAGGACGGGATGGCGTTCCCCGGTGCGGGGGCGCAAAACGCTATCCCCGTACTGGAGTATCCTTTACAGGATGCCGGTGCGGACAGCCTAAGGCCGTGGGCTGGGGTTGGGATCTCGGGCCCGCCCACGACGACAAGGGGCCTTGTTTGAATGGGTATAATCAGAAGGGAAAATGTTTATTGCCTCTGTCAACTAACTTCTTCAAAAAAACCAAAATAAATTGAAACTAGTAGTCAAACGGCGTGTTTTTTCTGTTTTTTCTGACCATGCTTCTCCCAACACCCCCATTCTCTACTCCTAAGAAAACCAAACGTCGAAGTTTTGCGTCCGTTCCCTTCGTCCGCGGCATCATCCCGTGCGTCCTTCGTCCCCCCACCCCCCTCGCGCTCGCATCGCCCGCCCCTCTCCCACGCCCACCGCCACTCCCATCCGCCAAACCCTAGCATTCAATCCCATCGATCCCCGTCCTTCCCTACTCGCTAGCCGCTCGCTCGCCGGCACGGCGCGACGCTACTCCACCCGACGCAGCGGGAGATCTGGGGCCTCCATCGGACGGCCGCGGTCCTCCTCCCGTGCTCACCGTGGACCAGATCAGAGGTAGCGGCCCGCTTGAAGGCCGGCGGCGCCCCCTTCCCCTCCGCCGGTAAGCCTCGGTACCTCTGCTGGTGAGTCGCTCGTCGTCGCCCCCCTTCTCCCCCTGTTCTTCAGACCCTCCTTTCTCCCCCGCTCTCCATCTTGAGTGACTCAGCTTCCTCGGCGGCGGGGCGTCATCCTGCAGGGCTCTGGCGTCCGGGCGGGAAGGGGGGAGTTGCGAGCAGTGAGAGATGGGGCCTCGCGGCGGACGGCGGGAGAGGGGGTGGGAGTTGCGAGCAGTGGTCGCTGGGGCCTATGCTGGCCTCGAGCTCGCCGCCGGCGGCTCGGGCCCCTGCCCTGTGGGCCTCGACCTCTATGGCCGGTTGGCTGGCCGACCCCGGCGACATCAGCTGCGCCTCCCCCGCTGCCGGATCCTGCACGGATGAGCTCGTTGCGGGCTGGGGGAGGCGAGCTTATGCACCCCCTCCTGCCACTTGGCCCACACTGCCGGCCCGCGCAGCGCGCGGCAATGGCCTACCACGGCGCGCCACGCTCCTCATCGAGCAATGGGCGACCCTCTGCGCCATGGGTTCTTCTTTCTTCTCTGCCGGCCTAACTGCTTCCCGTCGTTCCCGAGATTCAGTCTCAGTAGCAACGCCCTTGAACATCGTCTGCTTCAAAAGTGTACGTATGCAACATCTTTGCCTCCAAGTAAATCACATTGAGTTTTTTATTCAGTTGCTGTGTACAGGTCGATTCCCTTCACTGAGTGCATTAGTTCAATTGTGTGTATGTCCGATCCATTTGTTTTGTGCTCTAAAAATGTTCGATGCAATGCTTCTTAAAAAAGACATGAGGAATACATGGAATAGCAGAGGGTTTTTCTTATATGCAGAAACATATTGTTTATAGATTGTTTATATGCTAGAAAGAGGCTAATTGGAATCCCTGATAGTCCAAAGTAGATGCAAAATCGAGTTAGTCTCTGACCGGATCTGCAATGCCAAGGCTCTTCTTAGAATATTTCAGCTGCTCCTATTATGTAATGTCATTGTTGGGGTTAAGAAATTTAATCCTGGATTTAGGCTTAGAAGTCAAGTGGTCATTTTTACAGTGAAATAGGACACTTTCTAGCAGCCCATATTTTCCCCTTTTGATATCTTTTCAAAACGGCGTTAACTTGCTGGTTGGATGCAGGTAATTTGGGCAATATTTTCCTCATAATTATTCCAGCTCTTTGCAAAGCGAAGGGAGCCCGTTTGGGGAACCTGATGTTTGTCAGACTTATGGAATAGCTTATTCTTCACTCTCAATGGCTGTAAGTCAACTGCTGCTGGAGTATTTAGTACAATTTTCAGAGCACGTAAGGCTGCTTGTGTGTGTAATCATTTACAATACTCAGCCACTAACGTGAATGACTTGTTGCAGTCTTGCAGATCGGTGCTGTGTTTCTATGGTTGACTGTTAACAAGAAACATAATCCTTTAGATTTTGCATATGAATGCAAGTTTCCTTCCTGTGTGCTACATACATGCGCTTATTGCCTACCTGTTGCTCTTTTGGGACAAACACTGTAGAAGCATTCACATGACATGAGATTGTAAAAAGTAAGCTGTCATTAATCATGTGTTCTTATCATTTGTCATAGGAATTAGAGGTCATTTAGATTAATGGCAGATGTGTTCATTGATGCTTATAAAGGTAACTGTCAGTCTGTCACTACATACTGCAGATCCAAGAAGTGTGACTTTGCCAATGGAGGTAATTCTTGTGTGTTTGTTTGCAGTGTTAGCTTAATGCATGGCTACATTTTAGATTTCTATGCAGGTACTATAAAAAGGCTCTTGAGATTGCCAGTGTGCATCCCTTGCCGTCGTTGATGAAGCAATTTCAAATTAGATGAAGACCACTCATGTGTTTTTATTTCTATGTAACTTTTGGGGGTTTGAGTTCGATTAAGTTCCCCATTTGAGATAATGTAGTGACATAATAGGCAGAGTAGCTTCTCCCCGTCTGTTCACCGTGAATGTGGAGTTGTGCCGTAGCTGGTGTTTCTAACTGGAGATCTCATGATGGTTTCACTTATTATGTTTTGTTGATTCTGAATTTCGTCCTTCATGCAGCAGCTGAAAGATGGATGCAAACAGGCACCATAGTGTAATTCAGCAGTCGTTGGCTGCAGAGCAAGAGGCTCAGAAGATTATAAGTGTAGCTAGGGCTGGTAATATGTATGTACTATCTTATTTTTGACACAAATTATTACAAATAAGGACAATGTTTGAGAGTAAGTGCCTTGTACATAAGAGCACTCTTCATGTTTCTTTTGGGGGTATATTCCACATTGAGTAGAGACATATTCACTTCTGAACTGTAGGTGTATCAGCATCATTGTAGAATTGCTTTTGATATGCTGCATATTTTGCTTGATTCTAGCAGCTCTTGGCTCTTTTGCAAGTTGGGCACTTAGGCCATGCAAACAACAGAAATTTATGTGGGCAGAGAGGCAGAAATGGTAACGTTATGTGCGTGTCTCTGTCACTCTTGTTTGGTGATCTTAATACATGTGTTTTTATGGCTATCTATGACCACTGAGATTTTTATGTGTTAATCCATTCAATCGACCGGATGGCCAACCAATAAGATGTGATTTTGTGACTGATGTATTGGCGTCTGAAGCAAATGTGTACATGAAATTCCTACCGTGTGATTTTAAAAAAATATCTTAGCTAGATAAAAAATATGAAATAAAATATAGTTGTTATTTGGATAGTTTCAATCATGTTAATACAATTTTGTTTTTGAGAGAACTAAGTGTTGGTTGAACTTTTAAAATTATTGATGATTTGTTTGAGTCATATTATTCAACTCATTCATATTATTGTGTATTCGTTTGAATTATAAAATATATGTGTGTCTACGTGCGTCATGTCACACGTATTTGGAAATCTAAATAAGTATGTTTTTTGTCGCGTCAATTTATCGCTTCTAAAATTTTGTTTGTTTGAACCATATTATTCAACTCATTCATATTAGTGTGTATTCGTTTGAATTATAAAATATATGTGTTTATGCGCGTTCTGTCACACATATTTGGTAATCTAAATAACCTTGACTTTTTTGCCGCGTCAATTTTATCACTTTTAAAATTTTGTTTTCTTCCCGTAGCAACGCACGGGCATGAACCTAATTTATACTAAAACGCAGAACCTAGTCCAGACTCGCTTCTCAAATAAGCGCATTTTCAATAGTTGTGCAGCTTATCTGAGAAGCGCTTCTCTGGACCGTTGTTCCAAACAGGGCCAGTACTACCTGATGCTCAAAAAAAAAAAAACAGTACTACCTTTTCCATGGGTATCTTCGTCACCTGGGAGCTAAGAAAAATGCGTAATGCTGTGATTTTCGACTTTTGGCCGTGAGGTTCAGAGAACTAGCTCTCTCCAAGTGCTTCGCTTTAGAGAATGATCGTAGACTTCTTCTTTTTTTCAATGGCTAGGTTCAATTTTGATTAGTATCTTAGGTGGCGTTTGGTTGAGCACCACAAGCAGTAACGTTAATGGAATCGGAAAGCAACGCAATCTGTTACAGAGCAAGCGATTACTGATTTTGTTTGGTTCACTCTAGCACACACTAGCAGCAGGAATAGCTCCGTAACGTTGGCAAGCCACTCCCATTGATTGGACGGAAAACTGATGTCGCGGTCGCGCATGCACTGCCGCGGATGGCCAGCTCGCCCTCGCTCCGTCTCTCTTTCCCTCTCTGAGGCAACCCCCGGCGCTCGCCATGGCCAGACCACACCGCTCGTCGCCGCCGCAGATGACCGCCGCTCGCAGAGGCGTCGTACTCGGCTGTATAGGCGAAGCAGTTGCGAATTCTCTCACCGGCGTGGAGGTGGGCAGCAGCATGCAAGTCATCCACGTTGCTCCTGGCAAGGTAGAAGATGGAGAGGGGCAGAGTCGCGAGGGAGTCGCTAGGGAGACGAGTCTGACTGCGGCGGCGGCGGCGCGTGCAGAGTCGCGAGGGAGACGAGTCACGCCACGCGAGCGGTATCGGATAAGCCAGGGAGGGGAGCGGTATCAGATTTGCATGGGCCGGTATCCCTTCACACCGTGATCTGTTACGGAGGAGTCCAACCAAACAGAAACAACGGTATCAAATAGCACGGTGACCCGATGACGCCCAAAAATTAGCGAACCAAACGCTACCTTAGTTGTTTCCACTCCTTTCCCTCCCTCCAGTTATAAGTATCTCTTGCTATCTGAACCTTTCTACTAGTCGTAATAGAATATTAAGTGTGGTGGGGAACTCTCCCAAACTTAGCTTTTCAAAAAAAAAAAACGACAATACTACTCTCTCCGTTTCAAATTGCAAACCATTTCACCTTTTTTGGAGAGTCAAACCATTTTAATTTTGACCAAAAGTATAGGGAGATTTACAAAGATTTATGATGCTGAATAGAATAATCCAATAGTATTTGGTATTATAAATATTAGTCCTTTATTGTATAAACTTGGTCAAACTTGCGATGGACGACTTTTAAAAAAAAGTGGAATGACTTACGGTTTGGAGCTGAGGGCCTATATCGAACCTGAAATATGTGTTATCTTTTCTGCTAGCATAGTTTTAACCTCGGTTTTGTGCAAGTGTACTAATGTGACATTGACGAAGTCCATGATCGACATATCCACTCGTTTTTGACCCACAAATAGCACAACCCCGCAGATATAGTTTCCATCTCTCCCCCTGTTATTGTTAACTCAATAGCAGGCCTCCTTGTTTGAGATGATTTCGTGAATAACATGACAGAGGTGATAGTCCCATCGAAAATTTTTATGGACCACGATGGCACTCAAAAATTGAATAACAATTTTTCTTTACCAGTAACGCTAATGATGTTGATGATTGGAGCAGACATGAAAGAGCAACTAAACACAGCCAACAATGACTCCAACAACTGAAGCTTCAACATCCACAAGATGTCCTTATAAATTACAAGCTCGTGATATATATTTCCAAAACTGTCCTGCAAAGATAAGTAGATGCTGGAAGCAATGGACCATTGGCATATACATATGAGTTTTATACTGTTATATATTTCACGATCGATGATCGCACGTCCTCCATGAGAGCAACAGCCTCATTCTGCAAAGTAGATCAGCAAAAACAGAAAAGTTAAGATACCTCCAAGAGTAGATGATCAAATATCTGCAGTATTGCTATCTATGCTGTAAACTTCATAGAAAGCAGAGACACTGCATCACCTGATCATTTGTCTTTGCACTTGCTATATTCTCATCAAGAAGTGTAAGTATGGAAATGTTCAGCTCATTCCGCTCAACCATTTCAAGCAACTGTGTAAGATCAATTAATCAACAACAGTACCAAATTTATAGGCGTACGAAATAAGTTACCAATGAAAAATATCAAAAGACTATCATGGATCTTACTGTCGCTTTTCTGTCACTGGATTGCAGAATCTTCATTAGCCGTTCCTTCGCAGTCACAAGGTCATTCTGCAACTTGTCATATGCCTCTGCAAGACCACCAGGGAATGTTGTTACAGTTAAACAGAGTTACATACATTCAGTTGACACATCAGTAGATAATGTCACTGCAGGATTTGACTCACCAACTCCCTCTTGAAGAACCTTCTGCATTGCCTCCAATTCAATCAATCTGTCTTCCATCTCCTGTGGCATCGTGTACAAACTGATGTCAGTAGAGATGGATTATCCAACGAGCTAATCAATTTTGCAAAGGACGCCGTACCGCTGTTCTGGTGACTGCAAATTTGATCTGAGCTATTTCGCGCGAGATATGGCTGAAGAAGGCCTCGTTCAGCCTCGGCCGTAGCCTGCCGATCTCGACCTCGATCTCGCGGGCCTCCGTGTCGAGGAAGAACTCCACCAGGCCGGCGTCCGTGTCCGGGATTACCCGCGCCTATCCTAGCAGCAGGTGGAAATCACGCGCGCATTCAAGACTGGGAGCACAGCAGCCTCATGCCCAGAATCTGTTCGAGGAAAAGGCCAGCACGGGAGCTCGGGGATTGCGCATGTACCTCGCGCTCGCTGCGGCGGCGCTCCTTCTCCTCGCGCACCTGGCGCTCGAACGCCTCGCGGGCCTCGGAGTCCCTCTCGAGGCGGCGGCGGAACTCGAGGCGCGCGATGTGCCCGCCCTGCGGCGCGCTGAGGATGCCCTCCGGGTCCTGCCGGGCGCCACCCGAGCCGAGCCAACCAGTCAAGAAACGAGGGACAGGGGTCGTCGGCGTGGACGGCTAGTCCAGCCGCGAGAGGGGGCAGGGTAAAGGCGTGAAGTGGAGAGCACGTACCCATCCAATGCAGGAGATCTTGGCTGGGACGGCGCGGCGCCTCGTGGTGGGCGCGCGGCGGACGGCGAGGCGAGGCGCGAGGAGGGGGCTCTGGAGGATGGCGCCACGGAGGGAGGCGGAGGAAGCCATGACCGGAGCAGAGTACGTTATCCGCTGCGTTCGCAGAGCGAATGGATCGGCAAGCGTCCACACGTGTTTATGGAGGGCCTGACAGTTTCGGGCCGGCCCAACTACATGGGCCGATAGTTCATATAAACAGGCCGTAAAGCTAAGCTGCATGTATGCGGAGGAAAATAGGAAGCCGATCACACCACGAGATGCACAACAGGTAACAAGGTAACAGAGAGTGGAGCCAGGAATGAAGAACAAATTCATGAAATCTTCATTTAGATAGACGTTGAGGCTATACTGAGAACTCCAATACGTGGACGTGGCCAGGACATATGGGCCTGGGAGTCGGTGAGATTGGCGTACAAGCTGCTAGACCATGGGAGGCAGCTGCAGCAAGACAGAGAGGGAGTGGGTCCGTTGGTGGATGATACATGGAAACATATTTGGAAACTCGACGTGTCGCCAAAAGTCAGGGTGTTCTGGTGGCGGTTCGTTCATGAATTCCTGCCGGCAAAGGAGATACTCCATAGGCGTCACATTGAGCAGATCGCAAACTGTGACCCTTGTGGTGTGCCCACGGAATCAATCCGCCATGTTTTGATGGACTGCGTCATAGCAAAAATTTTCTGGGAGCAAACAAAGGAGCTAACAGGTGTTAAACTTCCAAACCTGAGACCTGAAACATGGGCAAGAGATTTGCTGTTTTGGGGTTCTGCATTGGACAGAGCTATTGTAATCTGCGACATGTGGTCCCTATGGATGTTCCAGAACAAAAGGAAACATGGTGAGGCGACAATGCCAATCAACCAAGCTGTTCTCAGGGTCCGAGAAACAGTCTTTGATCTCTGACAAATACTACATCCACAAAAACCAGTCAAAGAGGCAGAGGCTAAATCAAGATGGGAGCTTCCACGTGTTGGAAGGGTGAAGTGTAATGTGGACGCCGCGTTCAGCGTTGAAACCAAGCATGGTGCAACTGGTGGAGCCCTGCGCGACCATCAGGGAAGGTTTCTTGGAGGGCATGCGAAAGCATATGATCAGTTCATGGATGCACTGACAGCGGAAGCCTGTGCGTGTCGGGATGGAATGGAGCTCGCTGCGAAGCATGGGGTACAACGTCTATATCTGGAGACAGATTGTCTGGAGCTCACCCGGCTATGGGAGAACAGGCATGAAGTACGTCCGGTGATCGCCCCTCTTCTGATGGAGATCCAGGAGCGAAGTCAAAGTTTTTATGCCTTTTCTCTTATGTATGCGAGTACATCGTGTACTAGCGTCGCTCATGAGATGGCCAAGCAAGTTATGGCTGATAATGTGGCGGTGGAGTGGCTCTCTGAAACTCTGTCACACATCCGTAGCTTACTGGAGTCCGATTGTAATCACCATATCTTGATATGAATGAAACTCCGAGTTCCAAAAAAAAGTATGCGAAGAAAAAAGTCCATTCCGTAACCCTCATCTATCGTCGTCGTCTGAGTTTGAACCTCCAACCACAAAATCAACAGTCGATGACACTCGAACTCTTAAAACTGGTCGTTTTACATGTTTCAGCGGGTTTGGAGGCCGGTTTAGCCGACGTGACTCCACATGGGCACCACTTAGGGCCATCCGACGTGGATTCGGCAGCTGAGTGAGCCGCCCGCCTTTAAGGTCGGGTCCTAACCCTAGCCTCCCTCTCTTAGCCATAGCTCTCTCTCGCTNTGGCTCCGTCTCTCACCCTTGCGGTCGTCCTTCTATCCGAACCCTAGCCATCAATGGCGAGCTCGAGTGGGTGGCGAGTTTCCTCATACTACGAGTATGGGACTCGCGAGTCTCCTATTCCATATAGGATTGGTCCACTTGACTACGAACCACCAATTTTTTGCCATTGCGGAGAGAAGGCGGCGTTGTGGATCTCGTGGAGAGATGACCAGCAAGGGCGTCGGTACTTGAAGTGCTACAAAGCTTGGGTGAGTTGAAATCTGGGTGATTCGTCTTGGGGATTTGTTGATTCGATTTGAGATTGATATGGGTTTGATTTGGTGTTTTTTCAGTACGAAGGATGTGATATTCACTGTTGGTATGAAGGCCCGTGTGAGCCTTTTGTGCGGAGCTTGCTTGTCGATCTGCACGATGTTGTGTGGGCTTTGAAACGTGAAAGTGCGCAGCTGAGGAGCTCACTTACTGACGTAACATTGTAGCTAGAGCAGAAGAAGGAGGAGGCCAAAGATGTGTCGGGAAGCTTGATGCTGAAGGTTTGGTTCTACAGAAGAAAGTGAGAAGCCAGTGAAGAAAAGGCGTTTGCTGGTAGTGATGTGTGTGGTGTTGGTTGTAGTTGTCATGTTCATGCGTTTGCTGTAGTTGTGATATTAATGGTAGCATTGTCAGGTGTGGTAGCAATGTTATATGGTCAGTTGAAGAACCAAGTCCAAATGTTCTGTAAGTCAGTGTTGTGTGAACTAAGTTGCAAATGTTTGTGTCAGTGGTATCTATGCAATTTGATGATATGGTGTCTCGGATCTCGAGTTGCACAATGCACATCCGTATATTTCGCAAAAAAAAGGCACATCTGTATATGCAATTTTAGAGTTTAGAGATTGAGATCACACAAGTTCAAGGATATTTTACTCTTATGTAAACATGGATATATGTTTTTCTAAAAAAAAGTAAACATGGATATGAAATATGAATGAGACCCTGCACAATTCAGATTCCAGA
Source organism: Alloteropsis semialata (assembly GCA_004135705.1). Classification (NCBI taxonomy): domain Eukaryota; kingdom Viridiplantae; phylum Streptophyta; class Magnoliopsida; order Poales; family Poaceae; genus Alloteropsis; species Alloteropsis semialata. The sequence continues at coordinate 13,011,538 of CM014273.1, read as the reverse complement.
GACGACCGTATGTGTGTCAATTAAAGTGTACCATCAGACAGTCACACAGACATGATAATCTTCGCCCACCGCTTAGCGGATGCAGGCGAACAATTGGTTATTCAAGAATCACGCACGTACGTCTTCTTCCCCAGGTCACCGGCCGGATCAGCACGCTCCCTGGGCGAAGCCGACGACCTTCCTGCCGAGGTCGTAGAGCACGCCGTACGTCTTCTGCTGCGTGTTCCCGACGATGGCCACGTCGGAGTCGTCGTCGTTGGCCGCGAACGCCAGGCACGCGAGCGAATCGTCCACCACGTACAGGATCCCCTGCGCGACCACGTCCAGGCACGCGCCGCCGTCGAACACCAGAGACACCGCCGGCAGCGCGACGCTCCCCTTGTGCCCCGTCAGGTCGTAGCAGGTGTCCAGGATCGAGAACGCGGCAGCCTTCTTATACCCCAGCCCCTCCATGTCCTTGGCGAACGCCGACCGCAGCGGCTCGTACGCCGAGGGGGGCAGGCGCGTGATCACCGTGCCGGAGTCCACCAGCGCGCCGCCGGCGGAGAAGACGGACCCCGGGATGGGCAGCAGGTGCCCGCCCACCTTGATGCCCGTGATCCCCACGTAGTAGAACGTCGGCCCGATGTCGGTCAGCATCGGCGTGAGCCGCGCGTTCGGCGCCGGCGCGCCCGGCCCGAAGTCCAGGAACCCCGTCGTCCCGGACGCCGTCGCCGGGAGGCAGTACGCGAACACGCCGCCGTACTTGCCCTGCGCCTGCACCGTCAGCGACGTCTTGCCGCGGCCGAGCCCCAGCAGCCCCGCCGCCCGCCCGAACAGCCCGTCGTTCCTCTCCCCGCACCCGAACCGGAATTCCTGCACAACACGCGCACCCCCCGTGCCATGAGATCTCCGTACGCGCGCGGACGTCGAGGCCTGATGCAATGGAGGTGCCTCGTGCTTACCTTGATGGCGTCGTGGGCGAGCGTGAGGGTGTCCTGGGCGTAGAAGCCGACGGTCAGGGAGCCGTCGCCGTACTGGACGGCGTAGAGGCAGTGGCCGCCGGAGCAGCCGCTGCTGTAGAGGTCGTCGCAGTAGGGCGAGGAGCAGGAGATGTTGGCGTAGGTGGAGGACTTGTCGGGGCTGAAGAGCGGCTCCTTCTGCCGGTAGCAGGAGACGACGCAGGGCTGGCACTGCACCCACGTCGTGTCGCTGCCGGTGTCGAACACCACCGTGAACCGCGACGCCGGCGTGCCGATCCCGATGGGCACCACGTAGTTGCCCGTGCCCAGCGCGCGCCCGGGCGACGCCGGCAGGCTCGTCGACCTGGCGTAGGACGAAGCCGACGGCGCGCCGGGCTGGAGATGGACCGGTGCCGCGGCGCGCTTCGGCCTCGCCCGGCCGGTGGTCTCGGAGACACGGCGGCGGATGTACTCGACGCGGCGCTGGTCTGCGGCGAGGATCTCCGTGTGGGACGGCGCCTTCCCGCGCTTGTCGGCCAGCGGCGAGCACGGGCCGTGCTGGTGCACGATCGGCATCCTCGTGCCCGCATGTTGTTGCTCTGAATTTTGAGACAGACGTTCAGTTCGATTTGGAATTCAGAATCGATTTCAAAACCTTCTGTTTGTAATTTGCAAACCATAACTATTTTGAGAAACACAAATCTTGAGTGAACAGGAAACTTGGTATAATTATTCCGAGGAAATTTTGTGGACTTCAGTTTTAATCCACAAAATATGGTAAAGAAAAACACACACATCATTTTCAGAAAATGAAAGGTGTTGTTGTATCTGGTGACGGGTTGTTATCATTTCTTTGTATGGGTTTAGCCATTGCTTTAGCTTCTTGCTGCCCATTTCGACAAAGGACTCTTCGACAGCACAATATCTGTGAACCTTACAGGTCCTGCAGTAGAAGAGTCCCTGTTACATCACTTTGTAAAGATGGTGAAAACTACTCCGAATGTTACTGTTAGTCAATTTTTCCCGTAGAAATAACTCATTTTTCACCTAACTTTCTAACGAGGATTTCTATGTTCAATGTTTCGCCTGCTTCCAGTACTGTCCACTCAATTATTAACTTTTACATATACTCCTGTATACTACCTTCGCTTTTAAATATATGACATCATTGACTTTTTTTCCTTCGTTTGACTATTCGTCATTTCTACAAATATTTTTGCAAATCGATAAGTCTACGAGTTAAACCCAAAGTATTATTGATAATGGATGTAATGGTATCCATTTTACTCTATTTAAGAAACTAACTAATAAAATATTATTGGTCAAAGTTGAAGTAAAAAATCAACAGTGTCATATATTTAAGAACGGAGGGAGTGTACTTTAGTTTTATGGGTACCAAATATTTGGGGCACAACATGTAGGAGCTCAAATGTTAAGGTTCGGTGCAGAAGTTAGTCTCCAATAAAAAAAAGGTAGTTCATTCCTTCTCAAGGTTCACATAGGTGCTACTTGAATCTTTGCTGCTTTGTTTTAACCTCAACAATTCAGATACATTTCATTGCACAGTATATATGAGCAGTCACTGAACCCAAAATTAGTTATGAGTTACTTTAAGCAAGTGGACAGGAATCAGTGTTCATCCAAAACACAGAAGCATGAGCTGCAGCAGTAGTAAATCAGGAACGGATAATTAAATTAACCTTGTGGTGTGCGGCAAGACGACGAGGCTGCGGCAGGGAGCAGGGACTCCGCACTCAGCTGCACGTGGGAGCTCTCTGCCGCCGCGCCGTGAGCAGCGGCGGCGGCAAGCAGGAGGAAGACGAGGAGGCAGAAGCTTCCATGGCTGGGGCGGCAAAAAGCAGCCATGGGACGCAGACGCGCGCACACCCTCAAGTGGCTGTGAGAAGTGGGGGCGGCCGGCCGGCTGGGCGAGAGTGGAGGGAGCACATCCGCCGCACGTCTCGTTACGGCAATCGGGCAAATAATGTATATATAGGCTGGAGCTTTTGATACGAATCATACGGTGGAAGACGAAGATATGGTCCGTGCACAGTTGCTGCCTGGTCCATTTTGGAGAGCTCCTGCTAGCTGCATCGGCCTGCATTGTCCTTCAGTCAGGGCTGCCGGCGTCTGCAGGGCAAATCTTGCAGGTGAACAGGGGTTGCTGGGTTCTATCTGACAGACGACGCTTCAACGATCTTTCAGACCTCGCGTTTCTGAATTCTGACAGGTTTATTCAGGGATGTTTCCTGACAGATTAAACACGGGGTTATGACAGAGGGACAGAGTTTGTCATGACAGAGGGACAGCAGCACTTTTTTTTTCTGGAATACACAGGAGAACTACACGTAGACCTGTCACTGGGAAGGGTATGGAGAAACCCACTCTTGTTCATATCCAAATCCAAATATGTATTATCCAATCCTCACCCTCCCCATTCTCACCCATGTCCAATGGATAATTTTTCTTTAACTAGATACTATACAAATCTAATAGATAAATAGTTTTCTCCCCATACCCTACCCTCTCCATTTCTAATGGATAAGTAATTTTTTGTCCATACCCTCCCCATTTGAGGTGGGTGTGGATTTGGGTATAAATTATGGATACCCAACAACAGGCCTAACTACATGTCTTTGTATTAAGATGAAAAAAAGGTCCAATTACACAAGAGCAACCCCCCACCTGGGACCATAGTGAGGGATACACAGTACTAGGAAGAGAAAAACAATAACAAAGGGAAAGATCTTAAGACCAGACAAAAAACACACACAGACTAGCCTAAGCTAGCTCATCTCCCACTCCCGGGTTCAGGGCAGCAAGGCCCTTAGCAGCAGCCAACATCCAAAGCTGGGATTCATCCTTGAAATCTTGGAGTCCCTGCTGCAGATTGGGAGCCATACCATCGAAGACATACACACATCCCTATGTTTCCAAAGAGTCCAGACCCCGAGAATACATAGGGAGTTAAACCCCTTTTTATGCTGTTTCTTCAATTTTTTTTAAGACCTCCACCATTCCGCAAAGGAGCTACTTCTGTTGCTGGGCGTAAGGTGCGCGGAAACACAAGATGTAAGGATGTACTGCACAAAATGTAGGGACAGCAGCACTGGAAGTCTGAATGATTGGGAAGAAGCGTGTAAGGATGGCTATTCGCTCTGATGCTTTGCCCATCACCTCTTTTGGGTGCAAACACTGTTGGTTAGGCGTGTAGATTAGTGCGTGAGAGTCACTGTCCATGGCTCCATGCGCGTCCCTTTCGCGCAAGGGCCGCCACAGCGTCGTTCGGATAGAGCCTGATGTCAGGGCCAATTGTTCCAAGAACGAAGAACCTCTTGTGCAAGGACCGCCACTTCATCGTCTGTTCAATTGTTTCAAGAATATCATGAGGGCGTCTCTATCCTTTATTTCTGCCCATGCATTATAAAGCCTATCTGCAACCGGCAGTTTTCATATGAAAAGAATTCAATTTCAGTGGGGCCCGGGATAGAAATAATGGATTTAGTGTTCAGACAAAAAGGCAGTTTAGTTCTAGAGGAATCGTGCTTTTTTTTTTCTTCTTGGAGACGATTCTATCATTTCTATATTTGAAGATGATACGTACATTTGACATATTTATCATATTTACTAAATAGGCATTCAGTTCAAGTGTTGGGTTGGATTCCTCCGCCCCGCCTTGCCCACAAAATGTTGAAGGAAGAAGAAGCGAGTGCAAGAGATGTCTGCCTAACGTAACCCACATTCTTGGCGGAACACGAGATCAACCCTCAAAATATAATATAATTACGAATATTAGAAAAACTTGAAATATCCATATCCTTATTTGAGCGTCAGGATGTTGTTTGTGGCCAAAGTTAGGATGCACAGTTGTTCTGTGAAAATTCAAATGAAAATGATAAATTTCAAGTACACATGCTTTAGATTAAAAATCCCTAGCAATTTTGCCACAAGCAACATAAATGGATGCACTACTTTTTTTTATAGTTTTCATGTTTCCGCCAAAAATGTGGTTTCCACCTAAGATTTTTCTCATAAAGTTGACCTGCGGACCTTTGATAACTAGAGGCCCACGGTTTTCTTGCTGTCCCAATAGGCTAATAGAGAAACAACAATTCTGCCTGAGGTTATTCAAAAAAAAATTTTGAGGGTAGAGGTTATTCAATTAATCAATTTGAGTGGGCACAGAAATGTCTTCCTGTGTTGGACCAAATAGATAGTTCAATTTTGTTCTTGAAAACAAATTGATAGTTCAATTCTGTTCTTGAAAACAAATTGATAGTTCAATTCCTTAAGTAGTCGTGTGTTTTATATTTTTGGACAAAATCATATGCTTTTTGCTGTGCTCATACATCATGTCTAGCTTTGAGATCTCGACAAGTAGTGCCGGACCGAAAATAAAAATAAGAGGGGCTAATTCAGTATTATAACCAACTAATCATTTAAAAATACAGGAAGTGGAGGTTTTGCATGCCATGCATGCATGCAAAGGAAAACAGTAGAAGAAGGATCGATGACCAGTTTGGCCCCATTGTGTGGGTGCTCTCAACGACGAAGATAAAAACACGCCTATTCATGGACCCATGCAAAATTCCAGAGCGAGGAGACCATATATAGATTGTCTAGGTACAGAGCAGCAGTGTGAAGAGACTAGAGAGGATAAGAGTGTACTTGCAAAAGAAAGAAATGAGAGAAGAGAAGCCAGAAAATTTTTCAGCAGGAGGGGGAGGGG
>CM014273.1:12979738-12996273 GCA_004135705.1 Alloteropsis semialata | reverse complement strand
AGGAGCTGTTTCCCGTAGTGACTGTAAGTGACAGCAGCACCATGATAGTAGCTTGAAAATCACTTAGACATGTTCAATATTAGTAAGATCAATCAAAAGCAAGGAATGTGCTCATTTATGCCGGTTGTAAGCAGTGCTACCGCAGCTTGTGCTTCCGAGAAGGCTCATGATCAAGACGTACATTGTGGGAGGTGGACGAGTAGTGTTGGTGGCGGCGAGACGAGTTACAGTGTAACAGAGGCTCTAGCTACAAGAGATGGTGTTGACGCTTTTTCTGGTCAACACACCGAGATATGCGCTAGCTTGCGCGGATCCGCAACGGATCGATAACCTGCAGCATGCCCTGACAAAACCGGTTAAACCGGTTTGGGGATCCGGTGAAACCGGTTCCCTAGGGTTTGCTGCGTGAACCTATGAACGTCAGCCCAGGCGGGACCCCGTCAGGGCTGGTGCGTCTAGGGTTGTTCTGAGGTCGGCAGGCCACTCAGAACGCCGTCAAACTCCGTAGAGACGAAGCACGAATAGCAGGAGGGATTGAAAAAGTTACGGTTTGGAAGGGATAAAAAGTAAAGATACTTGTATTTGATCAATTGGATAACCCTCAATCGGCCATGGCCCTTTATATTTATAGGGTGGGGAGGTGTTGCCCCGTAAGAAAAATCCTATTACAACTCGGAACTACAAGAAGAGTCCAAACCTACTAGGACTCGGGGAAACCAGTTCCACCGGATTGCCCTGTCAGACGGGCAACAGGAACCAAAACCGGTTCCACCGGTTCCTAAATCTGGTTCCACCGGTTTTCTCTGTCAGACTGTTCTTGTGCCAATTTTGATCGTCAACATATGCCCCCTGTTTTCTGGTAAAGCTTGCGTAGCAGAAAACATAAAAGCACAAAAACAACACTAAGGGCGATGTTTAACACATAATCCATCGGCCTTTTTACTCTAAGAGCGATATCACAACATATCGGCCATCTCTTGCAAAATCTGCTCAACAATTTTGCATATATCGTTCTCATATGCCCGATAGTGTCTAATCATTTCCTGCAACCACTCTATATTTATATTCATTCACACCATACAAAAGTGGTCTAACCGACTTTCAATCGGCTTCATTGTGACAAAGAATAAAACCATCTCGTGTAGACCTTATAAACCCATAATGTGAAACGTCTACACCTGTCAAGCACTTAAAGTCACCATGTACACCTTTAATAGAACCATCAGCTGCAACATAAGCCGATGTATCACCATGCACAATCTCTAGCTTATCGCCTATCCATTGCATCAAGAATTGATGCAAGCTAGAAGGTACACATTGGTTCGCATGTATCCAATCATGCCCCAAAATCAAACTAAATTTACCTTGGGTCTCAACAACGAAGAGTGCAGCAACCAATGTCTTGCTTCCAATAGTGAGATCTATAGAAATAATTCGTTTAGCACTTATAGGATCATCTCCTCCCACACCACTTAAAGCCATATCAGTCTGGATCAACTCATCATCTGAATATCCCAATTTTTTGAACAAAGTATAAGGCATTAAATTAACAACTGCTCTACTGTCAACCATCATGTGAGAAATTGGCCTCCCTTTGATGTAACCTTTCATATATAAAGCTTTCAGATGATCATCACTATCTTTGGGCTTATGAAATAATAGCTTCTTGTGGTCCAAATTCAAAATAAGCCATCCCCTCCTCCGAAGGCAAGTGCATTCCATCAAGATTAATATCCATTTGCTCTGAAGATGACTCATAATTTAAAAATTGTTCATCGTCCATATTCTGGGAATCCGATGACAACTTCTCATTGCAATGAATTAAATCAGGAGAAATAATATTAGGATTTAGAGAAACCTGCACTGTGTCAACCAAATCTGCTTCTGCCGTCGTGAAAACCGGTTCTACCGGTTTGGAATCCGGTCCCACCGGTTTTGCTGCTGAGCAAACACCATGCTTGATCTTCCACTCTTTCCGAGAAATCATTGGTCTATCCTTGTTCAAGTTTTCATTCTTCTGTTTCTCCAATTCCTTCTCCTTATTCTCCTGAAATCGAAGCCGCTGCAATTTCCTCTTTTGTGTGCGAGTTAAACCTGGAGGACACCATCTTGGCAAGAAATACTTAGAAATATTATTATCGATTTCATTACCCTCACCATGAACAGCAGCAACATTCTTTTGGACCGATGTTTCAACTTTATTGTCAATTACAATTGGTCTTTTGTCGTCATCCTTTGAAATCACATCATTGCTTCCAACTTGTGACACCACCAGTAATCTTTTCTAAGCCATCATCCTTTTTTGCACCTCCACTTCCTTCTTCTTGACACGATAAATCTGCTTTGGAGGAGTTGCATGTTTTTCCTGGGAAAACCGATTTGGCAATCCGGTTCCACCGGATTTACTCTGGTGGTCTCGACCTGATTGACAAGATGTCAAACGGTCATGTTTAGAATGCAGCATCCTGTCATAAACTGGCTTAGTAAATGCATCACATCCTATATAAAAATGTGAACATAACATAGGATGATATGGCCACCACATATTGTTAAAATCACATGCCGATATGAAAAAATAGAAGAAGTTGGAGGAATCCATGGCATGTCTTGATGTGAATCATGATGAGGATGCAATCTGACAAAATCACTCTACTGTGTAGCTCCCTTCTGAGATGAAGCATGTCTCTCATGACGCATAAGTAACCATGTTCCTTTTTTTACCGGCCGATCACTAGTAACGGCCTTTTGACTTTCATATTTGGATAATAACTGATCAAAGGTTAATTTTTCTCTCCACATCTCCTTTGATCTTTTTCTAAGTCCACTTTTGAAATTCCACTCTCGAGGCGCATTGATTTAATCGCTTTGGAATTGTGCTGTCTAAAACCAGTGGTACCGGTTTCTGAAACCGGTGAAACCGGTTTTGTCTGCACAGCAGACTCAAAGGCTTTTGCGAGGATACTTGCCCCCCCAGTCCAGAAGTTCTTGCAGTGATCTTGAAAATCTCTCTACCATCAGGAGTTTTCTCAGATACTACCTCTCTGATCACCTGTTTGCCTTTCAAAATTTTAGGCTTCTCCTCACCGATGACTACCTTAGGTTGCTGTACATCAATAGTGTTGACAGAAAGAGAAACATTATCCGTTGGCATCTCATGATAATCCAATCGTCCTTGATTTATGGCCGATTGCACCTGCCAACAGAAAATATTGCAATCAACAGTAGCATGCAAAAAAGAATTATAAAATTTACAATATGCACGCCCTTTCAGTTCTTCAGGCGGAGGTATAGTGTGAGACATCTTGATGTTCACATGTTTTAACAATTCATCAAATATACGATCACATTTAGAAACATCAAAACTAAATCGCACTTGTTCTTGCCGATCCTTAGGAGTCAGCTTAAGGGATGAACATGTATATGCTTTATCTTCTGAAGGCCAGACTAATTCAGCAATATAATCACCTTTTCTCTCATCGTCCAAACTATCATTTTTCACATGTAAACTAGACTGATGAGATTTAAAAGTATCTTTAGTATTTTTTATTCGGTTTTTAGCAACTAAAGCTCTTATTTGCACGTGATTAACCGAAAAGCATTCAAAGCCTTCTATTTTTTTAATAAAGGATCTTAAACCATTAAAAGCAATACGAGCAAGATCTTTATCAGAAATTGACACATCATAACAACGGTTTCTTATTTCTTTGAATCTCTTAATATAATCACAAATAGATTCAATATCTTATTGTCTAACCGATGTCAAATCTGTCAATTTTAATTCTTGATGCATTGTAGCAACACGTGAAACTGACTGAGTAACATGAGGCATACCATTTAATGGGACATAATGCATTATTTCAGATTGTCCAAGAGATGCTACCAAGAAACCGGTTTGACCAGTTTCATGAACCGGTTTAACTGGTTGTGCCGTAATCGGCATTTGCGATTGTCTTGGTACTGTTTGTTGTGGAAAAAAGTTTATCGGCTTGTCATACTGTGAATCTGCAGGAAATTCCTCTAGTACAGCCGATGAACTTGTCTGAACTGTCTCATGTTGCTCAATATGAGGAATATCATAAGGAATAAGATTACTAACACAATTCACCTTTTCTAATCGATCCAATCTTTTTGATAATATAGTTAAAAGATCTAATCTCTTTTGTACAGAATCAAAAGTAACAGCAAGTTGATCAATCAGAGTAGACGGTGAATTGCTTACAGTGGGTATTACCTCACCTTCCGATTATCAATCTTGAACGCGGGCATCATAAATTCTTGTGTTCTTGATACTGTGCCCTGGCGATCTTTCCTCAGCCCCATCAGAAATTGATTCTTGAAAAATTCTTGGGCTGCTTCAAACTTCTGACGCTCCTCTTCGTCGAGTTCCTCCATGGATGGCACAACGATGTTGTTCTTCCAGATCTGAAATAGAGCCCATCTGGCTAGGGTTAGGTAGATCAGTTATAGAAACCAAGATCTTTTTCCCCAGCGGAGTCGCCAAAAATATGTTGATACTTTTTCTGGTCAACACACCGAGATATGCGCTAGCTTGTGCGGATCCGCAACGGATCGATAACCTGCAGCACGCCCTGGCAAAACCGGTTAAACCGGTTTGGGGATCCGGTGAAATTGGTTCCTTAGGGTTTGCTGCGTGAACCTACGAACGTCAGCCCGGGATGGACCCCGTCAGGGCTGGCGCGCCTAGGGGTTGTTCTGAGGTCGGCAGGCCACTCAGAACGCCGTCAAACGCCGTAGAGATGAAGCACGAACAGCAGGAGGGATTGAAAAAGTTAGAGTTTGGAAGGGATAAAAAGTAAAGATACTTGTATTTGATCGATTGGATAACCCTCAATCGGCCATGGCCCTTTATATTTATAGGGTGGGGAGGTCTTGCCCTGCAAGGAAAGTCCTATTACAACTCGGATCTACAAGAAGAGTCCAAACCTACTAGGACTCGGAGAAAACCGGTTCCACCGGATTCCCAATCCGGTTCCACCGGATTGCCCTGTCAGACGGGCAACAGGAACCAAAATCGGTTCCACCAGTTCCTGAATCCGGTTCCACCGGTTTTCTCTGTCAGACTGTTCTTGTGCCAATTTTGATCGTCCACAGATGGATAGCTTAGTGAGAGAGTGGCTAAGTGGTAAGGTCCTATCTTATAGGTGGTTTTATATGTTCCATATAACTTTACGATAACTTGTCTTGTAAATAATAGCTGCCTAAATAACAAATTCATGCATAGATTAAAAAAATTGAGTTACATATCAACATCAAACTCGCACTACGGCACATGGATGGGTCTCGTAACACTAAGATTTAGCTTACGTGGTCGCTTCAGGAAACCGTGGCGATCGACGTCCTCAAAAACTTGTATTTCATCATCGCTTGCTGACCGAGGTTTGCACCCGTCGGATATGGAGCGAGTTGGCCAAATAATGGGCCTAGCTGCCATGGGCAGATCTGAAGCGTATGGGCTGAGGACAGAGCTTCTCTATACCCTCCGGCCTACTCGCTCGGCCCACCCGCGATCGCTCCTGGGCCACAAAACTTCCAATACAAACCCAGCACCGGCTGCCCGCCCACCTCGCGTGGGCCGATCGACGCCGCGAATGGCCCAGCCGACGCCACCACTTCGCGACGTGGGACGGGGGGAGGTAGCCGTTGGCGTGGCATCGGAGAGGACGGACGGAGGAGGCCGGCGGCCGAAGCAAAGCACCTCCGCTCCGCCTACTGCCCCCCAGCCAGCCCCTAGCCTGGTAGTCCCTACCCACTGCGCGAGCACGGGATGGAATCCGGCAGGTGGCCGCGCGCGGGAGGCAACCGAGGGGCGCGCCCGACATGCCGATTCCTTCCTTGCCGCCGCGGCCGCTCGGCGCCGCTCGCGTCGCGTGCGCCCTCCCGCCCCTCTTTAACCGCGCGCCTTTCGCCAGCCGACCAATGGTTGGGCTGCGGCGAGCGGGAGACGGACCGCACCGGCAGCGGCAGCAGGTAGCGGCGGCGGCGGAGGAGGGCCCATGGGGGAGGAGGCGTCGCTCGCGCACACGCCCACCTGGGTGGTGGCCGCCGTCTGCCTCGTCATCGTCTCCGTCTCGCTCGCCGCCGAGCGCTTCCTCCACTACCTCGGCAAGGTACGCCCGTACTCTAATGGTGCGGCGCTACAGTCGTGGCTGCTAAATTCGGTTCTCAAAAGTGCGGTGGAATGTTCTGACTATCTGATACAATAGAATTGACTCCATCTGGTCCCTGGTTGGATATAGGATAATCCCACTCCAATCTCGTATTGGCTGGGATTGACAGTGAATTCAGTTTAATTTTCACTCTAACCCACATGGTCACATGTATTGGAAAGGTATGGTATTATGGAAACAAGCCCTTGATAGGACTGTTCTTCTGCATTTGACCTGCTTATGACAGGTTTGTAATTGGGTAGAATGTGCGATTCAGCCTAACCAGTGCGCTTTGGATCTGAGATTCTGAAACCTAGATAACTAGCATGGTAGGCTACATCTCAATAATCTCATGGCTCATATTCTAGTATCTTTGAGGTGAATTAATAAGTAGAGGTTCAAATTTGACCATTCATCTATCCCATTGTTTTTCCTTTTGGCTAGGCAATTTCATTGAATTATCATCTGATTCTATTTATCTTCCTAGCTATCAGCTTTCTTAGATAGCTTCAATCATTTCCCTTTTTGCTCTAGCCTGTTATGTCCATGACACCTTCCTTGACTGGGTGCTGTTTCAGATCGAAGGACATAGCTATATTGTTTTTTTTTTCAAAAAAAAGTTCATTGAAATGACAGATGGCAGAGATCAACTTTGATCTCTGCACATTTGAAAAACCATGTAGTATATCAATCATGTTTCCAGAATAATTTGAATATTCAACAAATTGTTTGATTCCCACCTTATTCTTTTTTTCCACATTTACTCATGCAGTATCTGAAACATAAGGAGCAGAAAGCACTGTTTTCAGCTCTACAGAGACTAAAAGAAGGTATCATTCTTGGAGATCTTCGATTGCTGTGAACATGTATCAATATGCCATACACTGGATAGTGAAATTTTATTTTGTGCCACTGGATCATCTAATTTTGTGCCTTATCATCAGAAGAACACTAAATGAAAGCAGTGCCCAATATAGCTTGAATTTTTATTTGTAGATTACAATAAAAAGATGTGGTACAATTTGTGATATTGCACAGTTTGTTTTCTTCTAATGCTGTTTTTTGGTTATGGTTGCAGAGTTAATGCTTCTTGGATTCATATCCTTCGTCCTGAGTCTCTCCCAGGGTTTTATTGTTAATATTTGCATTCCAGAAACTGCTATAGATTTCATGCTTCCATGCAAGAGAGAGAATCATGGAGTTGCAGAAGAAGGTTCCAAAATTTGCGAGAAAAAGGTTAGGGTATACCATATTTTCATATATTAAGGTTCCTTTTTCTTGGAATTGGATATTTTGTTATTTTGGGTCAGTATATGATTGTTTACTATGTTCATTTAGAACAAAATCTACTGGATAGTGAAGTTTCTGGTCACTTATCGGTCACTTGAAGTTAAGTTGTGTCGTGCATAAATGTTTTCAAGAATGATCATGCTTGCTCTGTTTCAGGATGATGTTCCCTTGCTATCACTGGAGGCATTACATCAGCTGCATATCTTCATATTTGTACTTGGTTTAGTCCATGTTGTGTTCTGTGCCACAACAATATTACTTGGTGGGGCGAAGGTATGTCTGTGAAGTTAATATTGCGCATGATAATGTATTAATGTTTGTGGACAATAACTTACATTGGTTAAAATTTGGTAGATGCGCAGGTGGAAGCACTGGGAGACACAAATTCATCGAGAAATAGAAGAGAAATGTGCGCAATTTCCCTATCCTCTTGTTTCCTTTATTTAATATTAAGAAGTACTTTGCAGGTTTTCCTACATTATGGTACACAAATACTACAGTGGAATTATATTTGTAGATTAATAATTTCCTTGAATGTCTACAGCAGACGACAAAGATTGGCTCTTTCATGCTATCTTTGTGGTATTTAAGATACATATGAAGACACATGCATAGATTTCTATCTCACCATTCAATTTCTCTGAAACCACACTCACACCAATTGAGTTATCATTTTATTCCCAACTTTTTGAAGCAACTGCTCCTTTTTCCTTTTCTTCTGAAAAAGGAAGTGTTTTCACCTATGCACAGCAAAGTACCTGAATTCCGCCACCCAGAATTCGTCCAGCCTTCTAATGAATTACTTGTATGAAACAAATTGTTCATATTTCATTCTTAAACCCTTTCTTTTCTGTTGGAAAAGGGTGCTTTCACGGATCTCTGAATTCTGTCACTCAGAACTCATATAAGCCATTTAATGCACTCCTGATATGGATCATCCATTTTTATCTCCCTTTCTTCTCATTTCATTTCTTCATCCCGCAATGATTATGTGGTTCTTGTTGCTATCTGTTCTGCTAGTTCCAATTTTTGTGGATGTTCTACATTCATAGTCCACCAAACAAGGACACATCATTGCATAATATAAGCCTGTGATATCTTAGAACAAGTGGTATTTGATGAGTAGAAGTCATTTCAGTACTCAGTTTTCCATAGAATCTGAATGATATCAATGTGTTATAAGATCATTCTGCCAGTCCCATTAAACATTTTTCTCCATCTCTTGATAAAAGGGTTGTATTCTTTTGAACATTCCTAGTTACTAGGAAGTTCTGTATCAAAGAACTATTCTTATCTCCAGGTTTAGGTGAATTACAATCACTTTTATATTCTTTTCTCACTGTTTTTGTTTCACTGTGGTTGGAAATTGCTTGCAGTACAGCAAGCAAGGATTGAAGGAAAAGATGCACCCTTGAGTTTTGTGCTACACCGAAATCATCAAGGTGAATTTGTCCATGAGCGAACAAAGGGATTTTGGATGAAGTTGGCTGTTGTAAGCTGGATAGTAAGTCATCTGCTTATCCTATAATATTGCTCAGTTCAGTTAAATAGAATCAGGCTGTTAACATAAGGGCTCACTGTTTATTTCAAAGCACGCAGTTCTGCATAATGCTTTTGACTACAATGCATGCCTTTTCATTATATGGCAGAAGTACTGGAGACATAATTGTGAACTTCTATTAACAGGCAATGAAATAACAGAATGTTAGTATGTCGTTGTACATAAATCTGCGTCATTAGGACTGCCAACCAACGTTTTTTCTTATTTTGTAGTTTAATTTTGGAGAGAAGTAAATATATCCCTTACTGTTCCCTGCTAAGATTATGGCTCTAAAACACACTAGGCCCTAAACATTTGCATAGAATGCATTCCTATGTTACTCCTGTTTCTGTGAACTGGTATAATATTGCTTTTAAGTTTATTGTGCTGAAGTGCCTCCTGCAAGATTGTCTTCTCCAGATCTCACAGTATGTGCATGTTTTTGGCACTTTTTTTTTGTGTGTGTTGTGGTGGTGCTGTGGGTGGGTGTCTTCCTGCTTAGTTTTTTTTTAAAAAAATTGGTGGTTTCTGATAATGTTGATCTGTCTTTCATTATATGTTGCTTCATTTACAACTTATGAAGATAGTTTTATCCGACATGCTGCAGACTTCATTCCTGAAACAATTTCACGATTCTGTGAGCAAATCAGATTATGGAGCTCTTAGATCAGCATTTGTCTTGGTATGATATACTTTTCAGTTTCCTTCATGCTCATTAACTTTCGTGCGTTTCAACCTGTATTTCTATTGAGGCTAATTGGGAACATATCTATTATTTTCATTCAGATACATTACCCCAAGAAACCAGACTTTAATTTCCACAAATACATGATTCGTGCTCTTGAGAACGAGTTTAAAAGGGTTGTCAGTATCAGGTTGGTTTCTTGAGAGAAATGGTCAAAGTTTGCTTAAATATACAAGTGGTCTTATGCTAGTTACTTGCATGCAGCTGGTATCTGTGGCTTTTTGTCATCTTCTTCCTGTTGCTGAATATAAATGGTAATTCTACCTAACATAAATTTTTTCATTCTTTTAAATCATTGGATTCATAGTGTAGTGCAGAAGTATGAATTATATCAATCATCTTTTTTACAGTTCATAGGTTATACTTACATGCTGTAATCTGTATACCAACTCAGTCCGCACCCCTCCAATGATTTCCTCCTGGCTTCGCCTCTAATTCTATTTACCCTGTATCCTTTGCGTTGCTGTCAAATGCAGGATGGTACACATACTTCTGGTTAGCTTTCTTGCCTCTATTTGTAAGTACCAGACATTTATTCTGCTCGTGTTGGTTGAATTTAGATATTCGCCTTTTGCTTTTGAATTCTAACTGTTATATCCAAGAATTTAATTTTTTTAAATACGAGATATTTACTTGAATGAGGTCAATTCCTAAAGGAAAGGGGTAAATTGCAGCTCCTGCTTATTGTTGGCGCCAAGCTAGAGCACATCATTACTCGACTGGCTCAAGAGGCAAAGGCATCGCTATTAAATGAAACAGAGGGAGCTCCGAAAATAAAGCCATCCAAGGACCATTTCTGGTTCCGCAACCCTGGACTTGTCCTTCATTTGATCCATTTCATCCTATTCCAGAACTCGTTCGAGATGGGTTTTTTCTTCTGGGTTCTGGTACTGTGCATTACCTCTCTTGCTAACTCTCACTTAAGCATTTCATGAATCGGACCTTGGAGCTAACGACGGTCGCTTACATAGGTATCAGAAGGTTTTGGTTCGTGCATGATGGAGCGGAAGCCTTATGCCATCTCAAGACTTGTTATCGGGTCGGTGGAAGTTCGAATTGCCTGCAGAATTCGACATGGCATGTGACATGTCTGCTTATTAGAAAACTTCTGACAATGAATCGTGGCGTTTTGCAGTGTGATGATCCAAGTCATCTGCAGCTACATCACTCTGCCACTATATGCCATCGTCACGCATGTAAGCTGATCCATCTAACCTCCTCACTCCCGAGGTCTACTATGAGCAAAAAACCTCGCTAGTTATGTTGATGTTAATTCTAAACCTGGAGCATTATTTAAGTGTTGAGTATTGATGAGATATTTGTGATGACCCAGATGGGCGGCGAGCTCAAGCTGCATGGTTTTGGGTCGGACGTGCACGAGTCTGTCCAGGGCTGGCTCACGGAGGCCCACAGGAGGAGAACCTTCTGGAAGAAGGCCGGCGGCGACCCCGACCCCCACCCCGGTTCCGACGGAGAGGTGAAGGTGACCCGGGCGGCGCCCAGCGAGCGAGTGGGGAGCTCGCGCAGCATGCTGATGAGGGCGCTGCCGCCGCCCGATCTCGACGAGATCGTCGCCGTGGACGACGACGTCCACGGGCTTGGCCGGAGGTGAAGGGGCCAGGGGACAGCGAGGCGCCACCCGCCACGCAGCAGGCTAGCCGCCGCGCCGGCCTTTCAGGTGCCGTGCGCGTCTGGGTTGATGTGTGTGTGGTGTGGGGACACGCTGCGGAAAATTCCTCGTGTCGGGCATGGGTGGCGCCGCCGGGCCGGGCCGGGCGCGGCGCTGTAGCTCTGCGCGGCGCGCATGCGCCTCCCCTCTGATGTCTCTGATCCCATGCTGTAACGTCAACGTCGTCGTCTCGTGTAACGGTACGGGCCGGGACGGGACGCGTCCCTGGGCGGTGGGCTCTCGCTGCCGAGCTGGGGGCTGGCTGGCCGGCCGGCCAGGCAGGCGTTGTGGCATGTCATGTGCACTGCGACGCTACAACGTTGTTAGTGGCACGGCCGGCGCGCTGCCCCTGGCCCAGCGTGTGCCGTGCCCCGCTGCATGCACCGTGCCTTGTTCGAAGGAAGAAGCTGGTATGTAGTAAAATCTATGGCTGTAAATTATTACACACACTGAAGCTGAACGAATGAAGGTCGCGATCGACATGGATCGAGAGAGAGCATAGTGGCAGCTGCCTGCCACGCTACAGCAGGCGGGCCGGCGGGAGACTGGTGGCGGTGAGCATCTGGAGAGCGTGATGGATGAGATGGATGGGTGGAGGACGACGCGTTCGATCGATCTGACTGACCGACCGACCATGCGTGTCGTCTGCGCTGCGCTCGCTGTCAGCGAGTAAGCTAGCCTTGAGGAAGGAAGGAGGGAGGCGGCTACAGGCTACTCCGTAGCTCAAGCTCACTAGCTGGGTGATGCGCCTGCCATGTACAGTACGTGCGTGCGTGCGTGGCCGTGGAGGGACGCCGGGCCTGGCGCGTGCGCACGCGCGGCGCGCCAATAATTGCCGACGCGACGACTGGCGCCGGCGTACGCGCGCAGGGGAAGGAAGGAAGGAGAGGCGCTCGCGGCATCTACCTCATCGATCCTCTCATCTGAAATTCTGAATATCTGATGCAACATCGCACGCACGCACGCACATCGTCTGGCGGCTGGGCCTGCTGCGCATGGGATAGACGATGCATCGATCGATCATGTCGCGGGCCAACCAGAGGCCACGCCAGGGCCCATGAGCCAGGGCTACGGCCTACGGCTAGGCTAGACGGAATTGAGCCTTGGTTTCATGCTATGCTACGTGGTGCGTGGCCATTGTGGTGTCGTCCAGGAATGTCCTAGGTGTGCTCACTGCTTCTCTCTAAACGATTTGTTGATGCAGGATGGAAGGCGTCGAACGATGTACCATCGGTATACGGCGTACGTGTCATGGGCCACGTATATAACTATGTACTACCTCTGTCCGAGAAAGAAAGCAATTGTGGGTTGCGTGCCGGTTTAAGTGGTTCACATTTGACTAAGTTTCTAAGGAATTGTACTCATATTTATGGCTCTAACTAAATTTATTATAAAAGTATATTTTATAACGAATCTAATGATATATATTTTATATCATAAACATTGATATTTTTTTATCTATAATTAGTCAAACTTAAGATACTAAAATTTCTCGGAAAACGAGAATTGCATTCTTTTGGGAACGGAGAATTGCATTTTTTTGGGAACGGAGGGAGTATGTCACTAGTGTGAGAGGCGCACGTAGGGTACGAGCACGCGTCTGGTACTGGGCATATTCTTTTGCTTCGCATCTGCGGAAAGCCGGCGTCTCTTTTCGATGGCTCTGAAGTGTACCTGCGAGCGAGCAGGAGGGGGCAGCCATTAGCCATGCTGCTGTGCTGTGCATGCATCTGCATCTCTGCTCATGCTCCTTCTAGGCTTCTAGCCCACTCACTGTTCTGTACGTGCGTGCGTCGCGCCTTTTCTCTGGCCACGTACGGGGCACTGAGGCACGCATATCCTGACAACGTTCACCGACTCATGAGTGGATGTCAGTAGTGATCATTACCGCAAGAAAGAAGGTGGCAGAACGAACCCATGTGTTGACGCACATTGATTAGTACAAGCATGACAAATCTTGGAGATATGAATTTGAACATTTGGCTGATCTAGTTCATTTTTTCTAGATCTTGTTGGGATTATGCATAGTAGTACCTTGCGCGGCCCTACGCACGTACAATCTAGTTTTATATCTAGTTTTGCAGTATTCATGAACCTAGGATTGGTTAAATTAAATTTGATGCCTACATGTATTATCATAGAGAATCCACAAGAGGTTGCAAAGAAGTAGTGGCGGTGCACTCAAATAATGCAATACATTTGCTTGATGAGTGTACATATATTATGACAGTGAATGATGCGTACTAAGAGAATATTTAAATAACTGGACCATGAGTATGTATTTCATAGATATCGAGGGCAGAAGTGCTTATTTCATTACATTGTGTCCATGGAGTTCGATGTCGTTGTGGAGCTGAAAAAAGAACTATGCTAACTTATTATGTAATGGATTATTGATATTTGACTCACCATCGTAGCTGATCCTAGTCTTTTTTTCCTGCTCCATTTATTTGTGTAATGAAGTACTACTCATAGTGGTAAGATATGAGAGGTGTTATAGCATGTTTCATAGTACCTTGTGAGCGCCCATATGTGCATTTTTTTATTCTATTTGGTACTACAAATTAAATTTTTTTGATTAATTGGGTTGAATGGAAATTTAGATGTTTATAAAAAAATTGCATGATATTGTCATAGATTAGCAGAAGTGATGTTATAGTGGGCAATGATGCATTGTAAAGAGATAGATACATACATGAATTCGAGCATAACTATAGATATATATTATACACATATATAGAAATATAGGAACTTTGTTCTTATGAATGATATATTCACTTGGAGTTACTAGCTTTGATTTTCATGATAATGTGTTTTACCATATGAAGTGGCTAGCCTTGTTTGCACAATTGCAGTTAAAATTCAACAAAAGCTCTTAGGTTTTGTACTAGGTATTTAGAGAGTACATGCATAGGTGATTAGTGGTTATTTATCTACATTATTCAAATTGCCAAAAATACTTCAATTGAAACATGGAGGTAAGAAATTAGCCTTATTAGGAAGCTAACCATTTGAATAGGTTACCCTTCCTAATACCGGTACACCCGAAATAGAACATTTATATATATCATATACTTTGTATATATTAAATTTAAAGAAAAATACTTGTTATTTAATTTAATTTGAGGAAGAGAAAATGAGATGAAATTTACAATACTAGCAATTGGATCCACCATGGACCGTGACACAATGATATAGGAGGTAAATGTTGTGGCATAAGTTGGAGTGTAGGTTGGTTTCATGAAACTGAGAGGATCTTTTTGGAAAAAAAACTATTAGACCACTAGTAGAAAAATGGGCATCGGTCCACTTTAGTCTCGGCTGTATTTGAACCCAGGACTAATGTGGGCATTAGTCCCGGGTCCAACTCCTAGAGGGACAAGGGTCTCTTTAGTTTCGAGTGGCGTTTTCACCCGGACTAAAAGTCTCCTACTAGTCCCAAATGGAGCCTCCACCCGGGACTAAAGAGGAGCGCACCCTTTAGTCTCAAGTGATAGCATCCACCAAGACAAAAAGGTGAGTTTTAGTCCCGAACAAAACAACCACACAGCACTAAAATCGACAGGGCCTCTTCTTTCTAGATGTTTCCAAGTCCCTTATCTCTTTGTCCTCTCATTTCCTTCCCATGTCTCTCACTCTCTCCCTTATCCTCAATCACATAGCATAGAGAGTTTGGTGGCCTTGCAGGCCTCGCCCCTTGCCCTAGCGAGTGGCCGGGGGGGGTGGAGGGAGAGGGGGAGCCGGCACGGGGGCGCGGCCCGGTGAGCCGCCGCTCAGCACGTGGCTCGGCACGCAGGCGGTCCAGGGATATCTCATTCATGGATATGTCTTTTTGTAAATTCGTCTGTGAGTGATGTGTTGATTTGTTTGTGAATAATTGTGTTGTGATTGTGCTTGTGAATAATCCTCCAGTGCTATGAATCAAATCAAACCCAAGTGTTGTGAATCAGATTTGTGCTAATTGATTGGTTGTGTGACGATGGGAGATGAGTATGTTTCATGCTTCAATAATGTGTGAAGTGTCGATTTTCTTGCTCTAGATTCGATTCTATCTTTGTCGTGAAGTTGGAGATCAAGTTGGCGGTGGTGCGGTTGAGGTGGAGTGAGCAGGCAGGCCCGATGGCGATGTTCTTTCGAACAGAGACTAAAGCGCCCTTTTAGTCCGGGGTAAATACCCAGGTACATAGTCCCGGTTGGGAAACCGAGACCGGGACTACTGCCAGTTCCCAACCAAGGCTAAAGGCCTTTTCTCTAGTAATGGATGGTCATGGACTACAGTTGATGCTGTAGAAGTATAAGGTTCTTTTTATAAGTTTGTTAGGACATGTGGCATAATCTGAGCCATTTGATCCATATCGAATTGATGATGTATTTTTTGGCCGATGTGAATCACCTAGCCTACCGTCGAGCGTTGGGGCTTTCATATGTAGAAATGCATATGGTGCATATGATTGATATATCTGATCTAGATGGATATAAGTACATGACGAGGAGGGTTGAGTCTACGGATCTAAAGCTCGCAGCCTGGTGTTTTCATATATAGAAATGCATATGGTGCATATGATAGATATATCTGATCCAGATGGATATAAGTACATGATGAGGAGGGTTGAGTCTATGGATCTGTAGCTCGCGGCCTCATGTCCAGTAGATTTTTGCATGGTTGGTATTGGCATCCGGTCGTATTGGCATCGAGATTCTTCCCTGGAGAAATCCTGGACCAGGTTGGTTAGGCGATGGCGGCATGTGCAGCGCGCCGTGTTCCTTCTAGAGGCATCGTTGTGGAAGCTCGTGTTTGCTGCTGGACGCTTGGGCGGCCTCGGGGAAGGCGGTGGCTTGTCCGTTGCTCGTGTCCTCAACCTTCTCCTCCCTCTCCTTCTCCTTCCTCTGCTTCATGGTCGTGGGTGGCGTCCTGCCACCAGTGTTCGCCCCTTTGTCGCTCTGGTCGCCTGGCCGACACCCATCCCCCCCACCCCTCGCCGCCTCACCCCCCCCTCTCACCCCCCGCTTTGAAAGCTTGCGGCTTTTGAAGTGTGGTGATGCTGGTGGGGTCCCTCCACCCCTCCCAAGGTCCTCAACGAGGATTGCTTTGGCACGATTGGTGCCGGATCTGGGCCCCCTCCC
>CM014273.1:12925725-12968787 GCA_004135705.1 Alloteropsis semialata | reverse complement strand
ACTGCCACTAAAACACGAATCATCCTTGTAGACCAAAGAGGATGACATGTTGCGCTACAAGTTGGATCGTATCCCTTTCTTAGAAGAGAAGGTGAGAAAAGTTAGGGAGAATGGGAAGATCGTATGCTTGGACATTAATCAGCTGATGTTATCCCAAGAGAATAGATTTGCATTCACCATGGAGGTGGCTGAAGAAGCTAATGCCTATCTTGAGAAGAACAGGAATGAATATGGATTGAAGAAACCTATACTGCATGTTCTCAGTGACCGCATGAATGAAGCTGGGTTCTCTCGTCCAGAGGGTTATCTTTATCCTTATCCTATCAAGCCCGGTCCTTATTTCATTAAAGAGGAGGGACACTGAGTAAGATACACGCACTTGGTAAGTGCATTGACAAAATTCTATCAGTTATTTCTTTTTGTACAATTTCTCCTTGCTTTTTTCAGTCTGTATGTTTCATCAGCTGTACCTTTGATGAGTTTGTTGGCAATTAACAAGTCAGAGGGAGTGAAGGATAGGCGGTCGGTTTTAGTCAAAATTTGGAGAAAACCGAATAAACTCACAATTATGATGCTACACTTATCACCTCATAAAAGGGCTTATATCCACTGCCTCAAGTATTCTTTACCAGGACACATAGTTAGATATCCAAAAAAAGTTCACATAGGTGCCATTTATATGAGCTAGTCTCAACTTCATCCTGCTAGACAGTTTATATCAGATAAGAGTATCTATATGGCCCATTCATCCAATTGAATATGTAACAGACACACAACAGGGGTTCAAATATTTATATAATAGGTTAGCTGCCGTAAGAGACCTCCCTTATATAACCCCATTCATGCAGTAGCATCTTCACATGATCATATATGCAGATAATGTAAATAAGGAACTTAGTGGTCTAGCCATTCCTGCCCCCAATCCCAGGCCTTCTGCGAGGATCATGCCTAGAGTTTGCCCCTCCATAATCGTAATCCTGAACCTCTGTAAGGACTTTTCTGCTATGGCCCTGTAGAGGATAAAAGCATATGCTGATTAACTTAATGTGAAAATAAACCTAAAGGTAATCATTCTGATATTCATTGTTATGATTTTAGGGTTCAGCAGGCCCCATCATTATTGTCAGTTTATAAGCTATTGTCAGTCTGTGGTCACCAACCAAACAGCCTATAATTCCATAATCCATATATCAAATTTAAATAATAACAGAGGAGGACAGTTTACATACCGTTATCGACCTTGCAGTGACAGCATTACCATTTTCAACTACTATGGTTTGCCCTGCATTATGACAAAATAACACTTTCAGTTATATAGTTAATGGTTTAGAAGTTAGTATTTGCGCAGAAGCAAAATCAAACCCCATACCTGCAGATGCGTTGAAGAGAAGAATTAAAAGGATGACGCTTAGTGCAAAAGTGTTCTTAGGCATATTGTTCTCTTCTACTAGTATGTTATGGCCTTAGGAGGATTCCTGGAGAGGGGCTATTACACCTCTGCCCCTTTTATACATGGATGCTGGGTCAGGCAGCTAGAAAAGAAAGAAGTTGTAACTTTGGATATGGTCTACTAGTAATGATTGCTCTACAGGGTTATGATGAAACACAATATCCCACGGCACAAGGTCAACTACATTTGGCAGAAGCTACTTTAGAAGTCGTACTGTCATCTAGTAACTAATGCCAAAGTAAACTACAAAAAATCCTGTTTTGGTAGCTGATACATTTTCTGTGCCTTTTTGTATTATTCTTCTTTAATTTGTACCAGATTATGAAATGACACCTTAATCTTGGAACATTACATAGCATCGGGCATGCTTGGAATTCTTTGGTCATGAACTCTTGATTAGATTAACTCATAATAGACCTCAATTATTTCACGGGCAAAGAGTATTTATGTAACGATAATGATGGATACACAACAGGCCTCTAGGCTCTAGTAATTGCTGTGGCATGATTCTTTGCATGTTATCATGATCATATTTAATCATATTGTTTTAGTTGAAAACTTGAAATACCATTATACAATCAGCACATCTATTGTTACGAGTCAAAGTTGTATCAAATAACCAAAAATTTGGGATACCAGGGTATGAAATGGGAGTGTCCATTTTAAGAGTAAAACTGTATCAAATAACCAATATGTTGCTATACTAATATAAAATTAGAGCATCTGTTTTAAGGAGTGACAACATATCAAATAAGCATAACGGTATACAGTGCACCCACTATTGCAATGTAAATGCATAACGAGAGGATCACGAACTGTATCTGGAGTGAGTGCACACTGACTGCTATGCCACAGTGTGTAAGAGGATAGTGGAGTGAGGGAACATAATGGAAATGGAGGGAACTGCAAGTGCAAGTGCAATAGTACCCCCAATAAGGCCATTCGCCCATTCCACCCTTTGAAAAAAAGGCCCTCCATCAAAGAAAAAAAAATACTGGTTAGTTGTGCTGTGGGGGATCCTGTTTGAGATCTTCCTTATCAAGTGCTTTTCATAGCATTGACATATGCACATTGAAATTCTGTGGATTTGTCTTGTTATATGTCTAGGTTGTCTTGTGCTACATATCACATGCACCTTCTTTTTATGGGAGATTTTATGACCTAACCACGCACATATCCACTGTTCTCCCAGATGTGCAAATTAGGAAGATCACGACCAAGATGCAGGTGTGTTGTTGGCCGCTCATTATGTCATCCTAGGCAGCGGGCACCTCTACTCAGTTGACCATCTATTTGTTCACTTGCAAGATTTTGCAAGAGTAAAATGCATGCTATTGCTACAGGAGACCAATTTCAGAGTCACCGCTTTACTACAGACTAGCCACTAGCTGTTCACAGCCCAGGTGCAGCTGGATTCTAGAAATTGGAAACCCCACTATCTTGTGGTCTTGGCACCACGTACAAAGGTCTTTCTTAGACAGCATGACTGCACATGTAAAGAGGCTATATCATGACCTGAAAATGTCAGAATCATACCATATCCTCATTGGTGTTACGTATGTGAGGATGCACATGTGACCGTGCAAGTATTAGACTTAGACTGCGTGGAAATGATCAAGTAGCCACTTGAGACAACAGACAGGGTCCATTACAAACTATAGGGTTAGACGTTGACCAACACTTTAACACCTGACCACAGCACTTTACTTAGGAAAATAAGAAAATCCAAACAGGTTAGGAGGATGCTGTGCATGAGCATGACCACTTTTTTGTTGACTCCAGGTAAAAGCATGGTGATAATTGCGTCTCCTTAGTGGGGCACAGTTGTTTCATACATGAGGTGTTCGGTTCTTATTAAGCATGGGATAGCAATAATTAGATTAGAAAAATCAGAAAAACTATCAGCGGCTACTTGTTTGTTGTTAAATGTAGAAGCTTTCTTTTGGGAATGGAGGCGACTTTCTTTCTTATAGTTTGGTAGGTTTTTACACTGTTTTGGGGAGAATGCGTTCTTCTGAAGTTGAAAGCATCTTCTCCTTTGGTGTAAACCAGCTTCCGAATAGAGTAAGATTATCTGGTTTGAGCTGTCAGTTCTAACTAGGACGCCTTTCGGTTTTAGATGCATACTTTGTGTGAGATGGAAACTTGTAGCACTTCAGGCTGCGAAAAGCAGTTTAGAGCTTTTGTGGCCTTCAGGAAGTTCCGTGATGGTGCTTGACTTTCTCTGTCTCCTGTATTTCTGATAATGAGATAGGAGGATGTCGTATGTCTCTGTTAATGCTGTATTTTGTCGTATTGTTTTTTGGGATTTGTTTTGTTTACAAGAAATCAAATGGAGTGGAGCAAAGCTACATCCTAACGCACCGAGCATGCCGATGACTTCTAATGTGTCGTCATTACATTTATGCATGTGCAGGATCTGCAAGCACAAGCTGGAAGCATCTTCTTTAGACGAAAGTGACCGGAGGCTTAGGCATGATACACTATACAGTGGGGGGAGAGATCAAGAATTCTCTGGGATATATTCCGTAATCAAATGCTCAGAAAACTAGCCCTTAGGGCTTGTTCGGTTGGGGTGTATTTGAGGTGGATTGGAGGGGATTAAATCCCCAACAAGTCAAAATCTCTCTCAAACTCCCTCAATCCACTTCAAATCCATGGGGATTGCAAATAAATGAACAAGCCCTGGGATGTCAGATCTCTGAAGCACGGCTAGAACTTCGGTAGTCTTGGGCCCTGTTTAGATTCGCGAAAAGGCACCAATTCAATCAAAAGGCAACGCATTGAACTACATGCCCCCTCTCTACTTTTTCAATTCCCAATGCATCCCCAATCATTGAATTCAATCGAATTTACCCAATCTAAACAAGGCTTTGATGTAAAGTGAAGGCAACGAAGCCTTTCTGTTTAGGCGGCTGTACTTGTGGCTTCAGTGCTGTCAGGAGTCCATATTGCTTAAGCAAGCAGAATGATCATATTCAGTGAAAACCATGTGAAATCTGCTCTGCTCGGCATTCCTCATCAGGTTTCCATAAATCATAGGCTCCATCTGGTGCATGCTATTGTTCCCAGGACGTGTTGTGGCGATATCTCAGTGGATTCGCGTTGGACGGTAGAGGAATGTACGGGGTGAAGGTTTGCTTCTCTTTTGTGACACAAGCGTATCATGAACTCTTGTAGCTTTTGATGAGCCGATCGAGCAAGGTGCACTCCTGTTGTGTCATGGAAAAGTTCTTCTAGCTTTGAAGAATTTCTGCAAGCTACTGTGATTCGGTGGAGATCACGCGTCCAGCCCCTCTGTATCGTCCTCCTCCGTACTCGCCGTCTTCAGCCAACCGACCCTGGCACCACTCTGCCCGCTTTGGCTCACCGGGCAGGCAGGGAGGCAGAGACACGCGCCTACGCCTGAACTTTTCACTAACACACATTCAGAATGCTGCTCTTGTTGAGATCTTTGCGGCTTCTTCCTTCCTGCTCAGAGAAGAGAATTCTTCCTTCCAGGCCTCGGCACTTGGCGTGTGCAAATACATAACAGAAGAGTGGAGGTCCGTGCCGTCGGCCGTCTTGCCGCCTGTATGGCCCAAGGCGGAACAGCCCAACAAGGCAAGCACCACGGCACGTCGTCGGCGCCCGGCACGCGCTCGCTCGCAACTCGCCATCCATCGGATTCGGAAACGGCATGACGTGGCGAACCCACAGCCGCATGTAGCAGCCGCGCCGCGCGCGCGGTCCACCAGGACTCCAGGAGGTGAAGGCGTGAAGCTAGCTGCCGAGCTGGGCGGCCGCGGATCACGTGCACCCACCTCGGGGCCCGCGCCCTCCCCGCCGCGTCGCCCTTTCCATTTGGGTCCGACGCGCATCATCCCTGGTCGTGCAGTTCTTTTTCTTTCTCGGTCGCGCCAGCCGGAGGCGGACACCTGGAGAGCCCCCTGCCGGTGGCAACGCGTGTCCTCTCGACGTGGCACTCAGCTTTGCCCATGCAGGACACGTACCCCCCGCCTCTGCCTCGCCGCTCCGGCATATATAAATGTGAAGCTCAGCCTGAGCAGCTCGTCACAGACAAAGCAACAAAAACCTCGAAGAGCTCGAGCGAAGCAAGGCCTACAGTCTCGATCGATCCAGTCTAGCTTTTTCTTTAGCTTTTGCCCAAGTTCGATGGCTTCTCGTCAGGAGCAGGCTAGCTACCACGCCGGCGAGACCAAGGCCCGTGCCGAGGTGAGAGCTTCTTCGAGCTTTGAGCTTTGCTGTGTGCTACGGTTCTTCTGCTAGGGACTCACCGTGCTCTCTTTCTCTGCTGCATTGCACAGGAGAAGACGGGGCACCTGATGGGCGCGGCGCAGGAGAAGGGGCGGGAGGCCAAGTACAAGGCGTCGGACGCGGCGGACCGCGCCATGGGCAGGGGCCAGGACGCCAAGGAGGCGACCAGGGACAAGGCCCGCGAGGCCGCGGACCGCACCATGGGGATGGGCCGCGACGCCAAGGAGGCCACCAGGGACAAGGCCTACCGGGCCAAGGACGCGGCCTCCGGCGCCGCGGAGGCCACCAGGGACAAGGCCTGCGAGGCCAAGGACGCGGCGTCCGAGACGGCCGGCGCCGCCGGGGACCGCGCCCGCGACGGCGCGCAGCAGGCCGGCGGCTACATCTCGCAGACGGCCGAGGTTGCCAGGCAGAAGGCGGCCGGCGCCGCGCAGTACGCCAAGGAGACCGTGGTGGCCGGCAAGGACAAGACCGGCGCCCTCCTGCAGCAGGTGACGGCTGAGCACGCGCTAGTGATCGGCTGCATCGATCGTTGTTTTTGGCATTGATCTCGTGCATGGTTGTTCAGTGTTCTGAATTTGTTGGAGTATATTTGGCTATGCAGGCAGGGGAGACGGTGGTGAACACGACGGTGGCGGCGAAGGACAAGGTGGTGAACACCGCCGTGGGGGCGAAGGACGCCGTGATGAACTCGCTGGGGATGGCCGGAGAGAACAACGACGGCACCACCAATGCCGGCAAGGACACGAGCACCTACAAGCCTGGCACTGGCAGGGACTACTATCTCATGCATTTGCATCTCATGTAGATATCCTATTGTTGACGGAGTGTACGAGCATGAGGTCGAGCACGAGAGTGATCAAGCTGCTGCTGAGTTGAACCTGGTTGCTGCTCAAGACCCGGACCAAAGTCCGGAAGGGCCCAAGGCCGGTGATCAGGAAGGCAAGCCCCGGAGCATAACTCACTGTTTAATCTAACACTCCTTACTTTATGCCTTACTGTGTGCATTTAAGTGTTGAGGAGTTGAATGAAACCCTAGTTGCATGATCCCTAGGTACCCATGTCCTAATACTAGTATGTGTAGGTCGCTTAGACTGCCATGCTTAATTAGGATCGGTAGAAGTCGAGTGATTGCCTTGTCACTCGCGAGACATAGGTTTTTACTTTAGGTTTATTTATGAAGTTCGGCAAGCGGGGCTCGTACGATACTCCTGTTTGGTTGAATGTCCCGCTTGCACAAAAGTTTTGGGCTAAGACATTGAGGGTGTGGTCAGTTGGTCAAGCTTTTGAAGGTACTAATCGTATGCCGGGAAATGTGGTAAACTGGTAAACCTAGTACTTGATTCAAACTGACGTCTGACGGGTCTTTCCTACTCCATTGGGCGAGGGGGATGATGGCGAGTGTAGCAGTGGCCGCGGCACAGGTTTGCCAGGGGCACCTGGGGTCCGTTGGGGCGTGCACTCGGGTGGAGTGGGCCCTGATGGCAGATGGCAGGGAGAGATGGGAACGGTTGCCTTGTGAGGTCCTGGGTGTCTCTCACGGGTCGTACGATTAGGTTGTCCCATGCATGGTTAAAATCAACTCGAGTTGTCTGTCCTTCGCGGTTACATGAAGCTGCTTGATCTCTTGTCATACATCAATGTTCTTGGGCCAAAGGGGTAGAGTGTTGTTAGATGAGAATTGTTGATATTATGTTAATCAATTGTTTTTCGACACTGATTGTGGTTGGATAGATTGGCAAACTTAGTAATGGTTAGTTCCACTTTAAACTTGGCTAAAATATTGAAAATAGGGATCAACTTGTAGATGCTTTTTGGCAAAACAAACCCCTCAGCCATAAAGCCTTGCATGTCTAGTATTTAACCTTGTCGGGTAAGTCTTGCTGAGTATTAGTATACTAACTTTTCAGATAATGGTGTTGGCTATGATCCAGTTGCTGCGTTGACTTGGCCGTGCATGTTGCCTGATGGTTGGGTGGTTGAGCAGGTGCTGCCTGAGTCCGACTCGGGCCGCGGTGATTGAATGTTATGCGTGGGCTCCGCATAATGTTATGTGTATCGACGTTTAGACCTCCGTTGTATTATAACTCTGGTTTGTAATAACTAAAACTTATACACTGCTTTGTATAATTATCCATGTGAACTGTGTGATGTAAAAATTGTGATGAGTTGTACTGCCTGAGCCCATCTTCGAGTGGGACTGCTGCTATTTAGTTTCGGTCGAGAGAAATGGTGGTTTAATCGGGAAGGTATCCGACAGATTGCACGATTAGCTCGGTTTAAGGGTGTGGCGCACTGCTGTGATAGTGGTCCCATGCTTTTAAACCGGATTAATTGGGGCGGTCTGCCACACCACGGCTATGAGCCACGGCCGGGAAGATTTTTTCCTTTTTTTAATAATTGTCTCCACACTTTGGAACAAAATTTTGTGTTCCTAGAACAAATTTGGGTTATTTTGGTGTGGTCCATGGGGTCTCATGGGCTGGTCCATTGGGTCTCATGGGCTGACCTATTTCAAGTTAACTATAGGGCATATGACAAATCCGATATGTCGTGCTTAGCACTAGGAATCCTACATTTCTCCTAGATTGGGAGTTCAAGCGTGCCGCTTGTGGTGATATATTTGTTACCCTTGTTTGATTGTCAGTTGTCATGTGACCACTATTGACATGACAATCATGTTCCATTTTGGTAGCCCGCATTCTGTTCCACTTCAGGTGGAGTTCAGTCAACTGGTCAGATTAGAGATTGAATGAGTAGTAACATTTGAGATCCACTATTGGAGAAGCATTATATCAGCCATTGTCCAAGCTATTATGAGAGGATGTTCTACATGCTAGCACATCATCTTGGTTATTTGTTGCTTGAGATAGAGCATAAATCCACTGTTGATGTTGAGACTAGTGATGATGTGATTGAGTTGACAGTTAGCCCTTTGTGAAGATTCCTTCTATTTGCTGCTATGGGATTTCAAGGAATCATCAATGGCAACCATCAAGGTATGGTATTTGGGCTAACATTTGGTATTTTCTTTATTAGTTGTATTTTCAGGTCAATGTATCAGGAGCCAAGTTCATACAAGGAAAGTCATTTGTGATTTGTATGCAACTTGTTGGGCTCAAGCAGTTCATGAGAAAATATGATTTTTCGTGTTCTCATTTGTGGAAGAGATGCACTTTGTAGTTGGGAATTGGGTCCGTTGGTTTTCAAGCTAATCTATTATTGCTCCTTTGTTCAAGACTTGTTGTTTGTGGAAGACTTCAGTTTGTTAGAGAGGTTTGTTTATCTGTTGGCATTCTCTCATGTCATGAAGTTCTTTGGATGCTTCGATTGGTTGGAGATGTTGGTGTTACTTGAGGCATTATCTTCTTTTGAGTCATCTTTGAAGATATTGGTTGTCCTCAGGTGTTATCTCCATTATGAAGCTTCTTTGTGACTTCAGTTTGTTCAAGAGATTTGTCTTCCATCAGGTATTATCTCTATTTGTGTGAAGCCTTTCCAGTTTGAAGTCTTGCTTGTGGTTGTTAGTTTGCTTGTGGTAGTTGACATTCTATTGGAGCAGTTGGAAATTTATAGATTGCTTGTGTTGAGACCCGGTTGTTGAGATCTACAGTTCGTGGCCTATATCGATATCTGTTGGAGACATTGTTTGTCTTTTGGTAACTATCATGTGTGCTAGATGCATCATCTGTGTCAGTCAGTGTTATCTGATCGTTCGTCTAATCGTGATTAGTCGCGATTAGTCGACTTTATCAGTCCTTGGCCATCGATAAGGGCCATCAAGTAGGTTTGGGGCGATCAGAAAATTAGTTGTCCGATTAGTCGCCAACTAATCACGATTAGTAGACGGATTAGACTGAAAAATGATCAGTTTGAAGTTGATTTCGGGCATGTTTGACTATCGGGCTTTGGCTAATGGGTGGGTTGGGAATTAGACCCATTGGGTTTTGCTATATAGACATGGGAGCTGCTGGAGCCAACTGCCAATCTCGCCAAAACATGCCAAAATGCACCGTCGCCTACACAAAAGCACGCTAGTATGCTTGTTATATACTGAGTATTGTACATGCATATTGGTCTTGTATATATAGGACGACTAGACAGACGACTAGGACCGACTAGGCTTGACTAATCGATCTGATCGACGACTAATCACGACTAATCAACTTATCGGTGCCATGGCGACTAGGTTCGATCAGGCGATCGTATAACATTGGTGTCAGTGAGACACTAGATTCAATTCATTTGTTCAAGAAGAGCCCTTATGAATTTGTTCATCTTGAGGCAGTTTCAAATGGTTTGTTTTATTGCAGCTGCTAAGTGTTGGTGACATCTTGGTTGTAACTCATTTGGGCCACTCTAAATAGTTTCTTGAAAAGTGAAGGTTGTGCTCCTATTTGAGTTTGAGTTGAAGGATTATGATGCAACATTGAGTTCATTCTCTGCATGGATTGTTGTTCTAAGTTGAGGTCAACATTCGGTACTAAACTTGGCAGTATATTGTGGTTTTCCTTGCTTGTTGTTTGAGATCTAGTGCAGAATTTGTTGGTACTCTTTGTTGACTGCATATTTTATGATTCCATTGATTTTGACAGTTGTTCTTAGGGGCAGTTGTTAGTTCCATGACTTTCATATGCTTCAATTAGCAGTTTGGTGCATATAGTGGTTCTCAAATGTGCAGGTTGCTCATTCAGAGAGTGTTGCTTGTTGAGTTATGTGTTTCAGGTGGAGCACATTTGGAAAGCATAGATTTATTATTCACTATGTTCAAAGCCTCAAATAATTTTTTCAGGTTGTCTTTAGGTGTCATCTTGAGAACATTTGTCCATATTTGAGTCAGGAGGTTAGTTGCACATATTCATATATTTGTTGGGGTACGGTTTGTTGAAGACCTAGACTTGTTCATCTGATTTTGTAAGATGTGCTTTGGACTTTTTGGTTGTTCTTCTTGCTCGATTTGGCGGCTTCATTTGAAGCATTTGTTTGAGGGTATTGATATGCATTTGACTTGGAGTTGAAGGTTGAACGTTTGGCATCATGAACATGGGTGTGTTGGCTATGTTGTTCAGTCTTCATAGTTCTTTGATGTATTTGTTGCTGGTTCAGTCATTGGCCAAGTCAAATTTGCACTACCTCCATGTGGAGTGTTGGAGGCGGTGAGCATGTTGCTTGTTGATTATTTCATTTGAAGATGAAGTTTTAAAGATTGGACTTTTGACATCAAGGATCTTGGTGTGTTGGCTGTATGGTTCAATTGTCGCTGAGGTGGAGAATTGTGATGTTGCAGCTCCTATTTCACCATTTAAGAGCTAGTTTAGCTCATTTGTTATACAAAACATTGCTTATACATGTTGTAGGCTAAATAGGGGTTTATTTGCAACATTTTGTGACTTTTGAGGGGCTTTCTGAAAATCGCCATTTCAGCCGCCAAAGGGAGCCTGAGCCTATCTCTTTCTGTGTGGCTTGTTCTTGTTCTTTAAGGGGGAGAAAGAGCTAGAGTTTTAGAGGAGAGGGTGAGGCTTTGATCTACTAAATCCACCAATAGAATAGTGAAATTTGTGGGGATTTGGAGCCTCCCAACCTTGTTGGCTCTCACCTCTTGTATCTTTCATCTTCATAGTGGATTGCTCACTCGCCGCCGCCCGCGATTTTTCCCCGCAAGGGGTTTTCACGTAAATCTTGGTGTCTACTCTTGGTTCGGTATTTATTTTTCCTTATGTGTTGAGTTTTCACTACCTTGCCTGCTACCGGTACCATTTTCTCATGTTGGATGATGTATGTATAATTGACATATGAGGCATACATGAGTTCTTTGATATGTTGACGATTGGATGTTAGGGATTGATGTAATAGTGAGCTATTGCTGCAAATATATTTGTTATTGTGAAGTTTGGACAGCAACTTGTTTGAAGATTTGATGGAAAAGATTGTTTTGTTGCATGCACGTATTATGTTCGATGAAATGCTTGTGAGTACCTAGCTTGTTAATTTGGTCCTTCTGCTGTCACTCTGCGCTCACATCTCCGGTGATGCGCATGCAAGAGGCTTCTAGCCTCTGGCGGCCCCGGCCTCTGGAAGAGCTTCGGCCATGAACTCGTCGTGGGTGCTCAGGAGCCACATTATCTTGGCCCGTTCAGGGCTGCATAGTATCTATACCTCCGCCTCGATCTCCTCCAACGGATCTTGGGTCTCGAACAAGTTCGCCCATAACGCCTCGGCCAGTCGGCCTCCTCGCCGTCGCTCTCGACCTCCACCGGCGCCGGCGCCGCTGTTCCTCCTCGCGCTCCGGGACGGCCTGATCTCTCTCCTCTGTCGCGTCGACGCCGTGCTTTTGCCGACAACAGAGAGCCTCCTCCTCCTCCCTGGCCGCGTCCATGGCGGGCCTGGTCGCTTCGATCTGTCCGGGACTCCGGGCGCGACCGTCTCCGATCCTCCGGCGAGGAGATTAGGACGTGCACCGGTGCGTCTCTGGGTCCGATCATTGGGCTCTTCCTCCCATATATGTGACGCATTGCACATTTGCACCGACGGGTTGGACTCGAAAACCTATCAGCAGAGTCCACCATCTCACGTCGTACACACAAGCGATCGAGTTGTACCGTGTGACGGTGTCGGAACTCGCAAGCCATGCACGATCGATCGGGCCGTAACCGAAGCGCGTCAGATCTGGGTGGAACCGCCGTCGCGGATTGCTCGCTCGCTCGCTGGTCGGAGTGAGACCGAGTCCTCCACCTCCCCGATCCCCACTCGCCCCACGGCGAGCTGAGATCGAGCACGCGCGCCACCTCTCCCTCCTCCTTAATAGCACGAGCCGGGGACTGGCAAGACAACCACCACTCCTCTTTGGACTCCATCATCCATCCCTTCCTCGATCAGCCTCGTGCGGCGGACATGGAGGCCAGCGGATCCACGCGTCCCAATTCCGCCGCCGCCGTCGCCTTTCTCCTCGTCTTGCTCTGCTCGCAGCTGCGGAGCACGGCGGCGTTCGCCGGCTCCGGGGGGAAGGCGGCGTACGTCGTGTACCTCGGCGGCCACCCGCGCCGCGCCGGCGTGTCGCCGGAGGAGGCGTCCCGGATGGCCGCCACCTCGCACCACGACCTCCTCGGCGCCGTCCTAGGAGAGTAAGCGCCGTTCCTGCTTCCGTCGATCCGTCCATATACGTTTCTTGAGGTCGGGGAAGAAGAACTGAACCTCACTGACCAAACCGTGCCGACGCGTGAACGCAATGCAGCAGGGAGAAGGCGCGGGAGGCCATCTTCTACTCCTACACGAGGCACATCAACGGCTTCGCCGCCACCCTCGACGCCGGCGCCGCCGCGGAGATCGCGAGTGAGTGAGCCACCGACGACCGATCACCGCCACAACCTTCGCCTGAAATGTTTGGCTCTCGATCGATTCACAGTTTCACACGAACGTGCCGTGCGTTTCAGAGTACCCCGGCGTGGTGTCGGTGTTCCCCAACAGGGGCCGCAAGCTGCAGACGACGAGGTCGTGGCAGTTCATGGGGCTCGAGAGGGACGGCGGCGACGTCCCGCCGTGGTCGGCCTGGGAGACGGCCAGGTACGGCGAGGACACCATCATCGGGAACCTCGACTCCGGTATAAGTTTTGGATTCGCAGATATGGATTCCAATTTAGGATACGCATCGTGATTCTTGATCATTTGACGATCTTGCTTTTTTTTCCTCCTCAATCGATGTGATGAAGGCGTGTGGCCGGAGTCCAAGAGCTTCAACGAGGGCGAAATGGGGCCGATCCCGGAGGACTGGAAAGGCATCTGCCAGAACGAGCACGACGTCAACTTCCATTGCAACAGGTTGGTTGAGCTCAGAGATTTGCAGTGAGATTCAGATCAACGTGCAGCGCAGGTGCTTGCTTGATCGTGTGGGTTGAGTCTTCATTCCACCATTGTTTGTTCACCCAGCAAGCTCATCGGCGCGCGCTACTTCAACAAGGGCTACGCGGCGGCGTTCGGCGCGCCGCTCGACGACGGGCTGAGGACGCCGCGCGACGAGAACGGGCACGGCACGCACACGCTGTCCACGGCGGGGGGCGCGTCCGTGCGCGGCGCGGCGGCGTTCGGGTACGGCGGCGGCACGGCGCGCGGCGGGTCCCCCCGCGCGCGCGTGGCGGCCTACCGCGTCTGCTTCCGCCCCATCAACGGCAGCGAGTGCTTCGACGCCGACGTCCTCGCGGGCTTCGAGGCCGCCATCGCCGACGGCGTGCACGTCATCTCCGCCTCCGTCGGCGGCGACGCCACCGACTACCTCGACGACGCCGTCGCCATCGGCTCCCTCCACGCCGTCAAGGCCGGCGTCACCGTCGTCTGCTCCGCCAGCAACTCCGGCCCGGACCCCGGCACCGTCTCCAACGTCGCGCCGTGGATCCTCACCGTCGCCGCAAGCTCCATCGACAGGGAGTTCCCGGCCTTCGCCGTCTTCAACCACACACGGATCCAGGTCCAGCTCGCTTTCTGCACGGCACACCATGCTCACCTCGCCACCTAAGGTCTTAATTTCTTCCATGGATCTCATGTTCCAGGGCCGAAGCCTCTCGGAGAGGTGGCTGCACGGGAAAGGATTCTACATGATCATCAACGGGGCAGAAGCCATGGCTCCTGAAAGCACGCAGAAAGACGCGTAAGAACAATCTCCGTGCTGTTTGGAAGCAAGAATTTGCACACCGTTGCAACGAGTGTTAAATCTTGCATTCATGGGTGTGTGCAGCCAGTCGTGCTTGCTGGACTCACTGGACCCGGAGAAGGCGAGAGGGAAGATCGTGGTGTGCGTGAGAGGGGCCATCACGAGAGTGGAGAAGGGCGAGGCCGTGCGCCGTGCCGGCGGCGCCGCCATGATCATCGTCAACGACGAGGTCTCCGCGAACGACCTCCACGCCGACCCGCACGTGCTCCCGGCGGTGCACATCTCGTACGCCGACGGGGTCACTCTCTCGGAGTACATCAAGAACACCAAGTGAGCCACTAGCTAGTCCATCGATTCCTTTTTTATTTTCTCAAAAAAAAAATTCAGTAAAGAGCGCCATTGCTTTGTCAAGACTGCTGTTGACTTCGGCCGTTTGTGTTTGTGCAAGGATTCCATCCGGCTTCGTCATCAAGGGGAAGACGATGATCGGCGCAAGGCCAGCGCCGGTCATGGCGGCGTTCTCGTCTCAGGGGCCGAACACGGTCAACCCCGAGATCCTGAAGGTGATTGTGGATGCCCGCGGACTCATTCCTCTTCACGTTTTACCATGGGCTTGATATGTCACTCTGGATTGGCGTTCGCATGCAGCCGGACATCACGGCGCCGGGGGTGAGCGTGATCGCCGCGTGGACCGGCGCGGCGGCGCCGACGGACCGGCCGTTCGACCGGCGCCGCGTGGCGTTCAACGTCCTGTCCGGCACGTCCATGTCGTGCCCGCACGTGTCCGGCATCGCCGGCCTCATCAAGACCCTGCACCCGGACTGGAGCCCCGCCGCGATCAAGTCGGCGATCATGACGAGCGGTAGCAATCAAGCTCACGATGAACACCAGGGCGTCGCCGGCGTCGACGCCCGCCGCCAATGCTCTAGCTAACGGATCGAGCTCTGTTTGTTCTGGCTGCATGCAGCGACGGAGCTGGACGCGGAGCGGAAGCCGATCCAGAACTCGTCCCACGCGGCCGCGACGCCGTTCAGCTACGGCGCCGGGCACGTGTTCCCGAGCCGCGCGCTGGACCCGGGGCTCGTCTACGACATGACCATCGTCGACTACCTCGACTTCCTCTGCGCGCTCGGGTACAACGCGACGGCCATGGAGGTGTTCAACAAGGGGTCGTTCGTGTGCCCCAGCGCCCCCATGAGCCTCCACGACCTCAACTACCCGTCCATCACCGCGCACGGCCTCCACGCCGGCACCACCACGATGGTGCGGCGCAGGCTCAAGAACGTCGGCCTGCCGGGGACGTACACGGCCGCCGTCGTCAAGGAGCCGGAGGGGGTGCTGGTGGCGGTGACGCCGGCGATGCTGGTGTTCAGGGAAGCCGGCGAGGAGAAGGAGTTCGACGTGAGCTTCACGGTCAGGAACCCCGCCACGGTCACGGGATACACTTTTGGCGCCATCGTCTGGTCCGATGGGAGCCATCAGGTGAGAAGTCCATTGGTAGTGAAGATCCAAGGGGATGAATGACGATCTAGCTAGGTAGACATTTTATCTCTAGCTTGATAGTTTGAACTAGGAATCTAGCTAGTGGAGACCGGAGAAGGCAAAAGATAGCTAGATAGGTAGTGGCTTTGATCAGTCTGAGAGGATAAATTTGGTATGGATTTTAATTATTTAACCACCGGTTAAATAATAACACGGCAAAAGATTGAATGGATTCAGTGTTCTTGATCCATCTGTATGTCAGATTGTCAGTGGTTCAGAATTCAGATTCATGGAATTTGTATCGTGAGTGACGGGCTATGGTAGGCGCTAGGTCAACCTAAACTTCCATTGAAGTTGAAGGTGAGGGTGATGTGTTTACGTCGAAGCTCTGCGAATTAGGAGAGGGAGAGGGAGGAGAAAGAGTTGCAATATTCAAAAAAAGAAACTGTTGCTGGAGGTTGAAAAAGATGTGCACTCAACGGCAAAAACAATCGATCGAGAGGGCCATGATGTCAGATGCTTTATATCGAACGCCTCAATTCGTGACCAGAGTTGGACTTTCTCCGGTTTCACAAAATCAGGAAAAATACTTTCATACGTGGAAGTTCAATATTTTTTTTAAGAAAATGCAATACTCAGGAATTTCCATTTTTTTAACTCAGCCAAGTGCTAAATTAACAACAGCGACTATTCAAATCGTTTACGCGCAACGCATCTAATTTTGATAATTTTTTGAGAAATCTAATTTACCCCTCCATTTCAAATTGTAACTCATTTTAGACTTTCAAGGTTCAATACCTTTGACATGCAAAAGTAATAAATTTTTAAAAAGCCAAAATGACCTAAAATATGGAATATGGGGAGTAGCTATTAATCACCCTTACTTGGATTCTTTCATGCGTAACTATATTTTGTTGTTTAGAATGGGTCAAATAGCTTGACATGTATTTATGTTGTTTTATTTTTTGAAATATACACAACTCTTTATTTTATGACCTTAAAAATGTTAGGTAAAGACTTCCCATCCACCGGTCTTTAAAATATTTCAGTGGCTAGTCCTTTAACGCCTTTACCAAACTTCTAGGCCACCAACCAGACAACCCTGAAACCAAACCACCACCACCGTATCCATTTTTGGTCGGAACCCTTTTTTTTTATTATTGCTGGTCCATGTGTGGAGTGAAATTGGGTGTCATGAGTCTCATCTGCTGTGCCCCCCTTAACCTTAATATTTGGGTTGCTGACACGTAGGTCAGAATCCACGTGAAGTTTTCTGTCGAATCTTTGATATAAGGCTGCTTTGGCAACTTGCCAACTTGTCAAATTTCACTATTCATCAAAGGGATTTTCACATACATGGAGTATTAAACGTGTGTTAATGACAAAACCCATTCTATAACCCCCTGGTAACTTTGCGAGACGAATCTAATGAGCCTAATTTGGCCATGATTAGACAACGTTGTGCTACAGTAAATAATCTCTAATGACAGATTAATTAGGCTTAATAGATTCGTCTCGCGATTTCCCGTCCATCCGTGTATTTAGTTTTATAATTAGATCATGTTTAGTCCTACTAATCTTCGATTTAGAATTGCTACAATAAATTTTGCCAACTTTCCATTCCAACTGTTTAAACAGGGCCTAAGCTTCTTTGTCAATTTTCGCGGTGACAAGTAAAGTAACCGTGACAGTGGATGTTCCAACCGTTTGCTTGTGGTTCCTTGACTTGGTTATTGACGAGTTTTGCGAAACCGTCGAGGTGACCGAGTAATGTCCTTGTGCGTTCGTGTAACAAAAAATGGTTGATTGTTGCCTCTAACCTTGTCAAGTGCCTAAGGTTTGATGAAACTTATATTACGAATATTTTATTTTATATCTTATATATCTCCGGTCTTCTTTAGGGTCATTTCTTTTAATGATCTCCGAGGTCATTATTGGACTTTGAAATACTCCCTGTATTTTCTTAGATCAGTCTCAATCAGTCTCAATGCAAGTTTCATTGCACAGTTAACTAGACTCAGAAACTAGGTAACTGTGCTGAGAGAGTTTCATGGGGATGAAACTCCTCTCTCATCCCATGAAGCTCCTCTACTAATTACCTTGCCAAGTCAGCAACTTTGCTGATGTGGCATTGAACTTTAATGCCATGAAACTCTCATTAAACTCTCCACTGAGACTGGTCTTATGCTACTCCCAATGGGAGTTTCATTCTCATTAAATAGGGTGCCATGTCACATTTTTTATGATGTAGCAACAAGTCAATGAGGAGAGAGATGAAAGGGGTTTCATGTGGATGAAACTATGCGTGCACTCTTACCAACACACATTGTGTCTTGCATGTTTGCCTATGAAGCAACAAAAATGAAAATAGTGCATTGTATGAGATGTTTCATTCATTGATTAAATGCTCTTATGCTTATGTGGCAATTTTGAAAACATCAAAATGAAATTCCCATTGGGATTAGTCCTATTTCATCTTAGCACAATGACTAAGAAAAAGAAATCTTATCATCTAATTAATCAGGTCATCAAACACTTCTTATTTTTCCGTTAAACCTTCTCGGTATTGATGTTTTTATATGCATGCATCAATCATTTTTACAGAGAAGTTACTGTGCACAGAAATCGAAACAGTCATTTACTCCGCACAGATCTCATACAAACTCAAATGGGACAAAAAAATTTGTTTTTGGAAATAGAATGATCAAAAGAGAATGGAGGGTGTAACTGAGGACCAATGGTGGTCACCCTTGGATGATGAGTGATTGACAACCGTTGAGTGGATTGATGTGTCTCTTGGCTCGTGATGTGCAGGTGCAGGATGCGACATGGCGGCCGACGGCGCGTGGTGAAGGTCAGGCGCGAAAGGTCCATGCCGATGAACCAAGGGCGGTGAAGGATGGACGAGTAGGCTTGGACCGAGGGACCCGAAGAGTCCAGCGGAGTCACGTGCGATCCGCATGGTGCATGGAAGAGCAAGAGTACACGGCGTGATGAAGACGGCGTCGGTCGACTCAAGCGGGACGGAGGCGTCAAGGCTTGGCGGAGGCCGGACACACGTCGACATCGAGGAGGTCGCGTGGCGGCCAAGCGGAGATGGACGGTTTGGGTGGTTTGGGCCTCAAAACCACCAGGCAGGCAGGTTTGCCGGTTTGGGCCTCAAAACCGGGGGCGCGTCCGGTGCGGCCGGATGGCGGAATGAAGGGCACGTGGCGCCATCATGAAGCTTGCGTCGAGACGAAGCGAAGTCGTGAAGGTCCCATGTCCGTCCGATGAGTCTACGAGAAACTGGACAACTTTGCCCCTGCGGGGTGTGTATCACTTAGGGGTAGTTTGGTCTTTTGGCCAAAGACATATATGTGTGAGGGGGCTGAAATTTTCAGCTATCTCTTCCACTCTCTCTTGTTTTATTTTCTTCTTCAAGGCTAGGGTTTGCTTAAATGAGAGAGGATTAGGTTTAGAGAGTGATTACTCTAGGTTTAGTGCTCCAATCCAAAAGTGGGAGGATGAGGGTGGTTTCCTAGCCACGAATCTTGTTAAGATTTCAATCCATAATCATTCATGGTGGATTCATGGCTTGTCTCCCTCGTTTTTCCTTTTTATCCATTTTTGGGCTATTTTTCTTGGAATTTTCGTTCTTCAGATTTGAGGCCGTTTCTTGCGGGATTTCTCTGAGGGGATCAATCATAGGTTCTTTGTGACCATATTCCCGTGATCTTTCCCCCTCAAACTCACTGATTTGCCTCGGATTTGAAGTTCTCCTCTCTTCCCCGAGTTCTTGCGTTTTTGGTCGAATCCGTGAAATTCATGGTGATGGATTGATCTTTCTTGGAGAGATCTTTTGGATAACCCTCACCAAGTCCTTGTGCAGCTATGGCTCAAATTTTATGGAGTTTGGACCTCGTTTGAGTGGATTTAGGGTTTTCTCCTCAAGTTTCGTCTCTGCCCAGGAAAAACTGGTGGTACCGGTTTTGGAAAACCGGTGGCACCGGTTTTAGGCAAGTTGTTGTTTGCTCTGGTTTTCAAGTTGGAAAAGTTCTAGGTCTTGTGTTTGGCCTCTGGAATTTGTGTGATGAATTTTGGAGGTCATTTGGTCTAGTTTTGGGATTTTTCCTGAGGTGGTCAGCAGCTACAGAAAATTCTGGTGGCACCGGTTTTGGAATTCCGGTGGAACCGGTTTTGAAATTCCGGTGGCACCGGTTTTGGAAAACTGGTGGCACCGGTTTTGGCTGGCTGAGCACAAGTGAGTCTTCCGTTGTTTTGCTCTTGTGGTGTGCTCGCTCGGTTCTTTGGGTTCTGGACTTGTTCCTAGGGTCAGTAGGCACTCAGTTGCTACGTGATCTTGGCAAGTGCTAGAATTCTCGCTCGTGGTGTGATTTGGGACATAGGCCCGTTCTCGATCGCGAGAATTTAGTGAGGCTCCCATTCACCCCCCCTCTGGTCGCCGTTCCAGTCCTTCAATTGGTATCAGAGCTTTGGTTAGGATCACTCCACCTTAACCGGCTCTGTGATCCAAGATGGCGACCGCTGAACGCTCTTCCTCGACTGCGCCTCCTTACTTTGATGGGACTGATTATCGATATTGGTCGATTCGCATGAGAGCCCATCTCCATAGTAAAGGAGCATCAGTCTGGGAGATCACTGTGGATACCACTTATACTATTCCAGCTGTTCGTGCTTCTCAAGCAGATAAAGACAAATTTCATGCCAACAGCAAGGCAGTCGATGTCCTGCTTTCGAGTTTGAGTCGTGCTGAGTTTGACCGTGTTGATGACCTGGATGTCGCTCACGAAATCTGGACACGCCTCAAGGAGGCTCATGAGGGGAATAGCCAGGTCAAGGCACGTCTGTTTGAGACCTACCGGCGTGAGTATGAGAATTTCTCTCATCTTCCCGGTGAGTCTACCGACTCTCTCTTTCAGCGCTTTCGAGCTATTGTGAACAAGATGAAAGCGAATGTCGCCGTTCTTCCCTATACCGATCATGATAGTGCTTTGAAGCTCTTACATGCTTTGGATCGAGGTGTATGGGGAACGAAGGTTGACGCTATCATTGAGTCCACTGGCTATACAACTCTTACTCTTGATGAGCTCTTCTCNTCGATGCTATCATTGAGTCCACTAGCTATACAACTCTTACTCTTGATGAACTTTTCTCCAAGCTGAAGTCGACAGAGGTTGACATACAGCTTAGATCCAAGCATGTGAACCCTACTGATCCTCATAGTATGGCTCTCATGTCAGGATCTGGACAGTCCTCTTCCTTGGCTAACGCTAACTCTTCCACCAAGTCGTTTGCCTTGTCTTCTTTGTTGACTGTTTCAGAGGAGCAGTTGGACGAGCTGGAGGACGAGGAACTTGCCTTGATCACAAGGCGGTTCATGCGCTTCAACGACAACCGCAAGAACCGGCGGAAGGGCCACAACAACTGCTTCGAGTGTGGGAAGCCCGGCCACTTCATCGCCGACTGTCCGAGGAAGGACAAGTCCAAGGACGGGTACGACTACTCCAAGCACAAGTTCAAGGAAGAGAACGACTACAGCAAGCACGGGCCAAGGGATAAGAAGAAGAAGAAGCACGTTGACTGTAAGAAGGCCAAGGCACGAGGCTTCATCGCCTCCCTCAGTGATGTCAACTCCGACACTAGATCAAGCTGATTCAAGCTCAAGTGAGGACGATCGCAAGGAGAAGAAGAAGGACGCCAAGAACGTCACCGGTCTCTGCTTCTACTCCGAGAAGAAGCGTGGAGGGTACTGCGTCATGGCTCTCAACGC
This sequence comes from Alloteropsis semialata, assembly GCA_004135705.1. NCBI lineage: Eukaryota > Viridiplantae > Streptophyta > Magnoliopsida > Poales > Poaceae > Alloteropsis > Alloteropsis semialata. Next base: position 12,947,184 of record CM014273.1, on the reverse strand, counting down.
CGATGACAAGAAGGACGACATGGACAGCGACTCCGAGTCAGAAACTGAGGTACCTCGAACCCACGAACAACTTCTTCTTGAGAATGATGAACTGAATGATTGCTTGGTCAATCAAGACAAGCTGTTGAAAAGGGCCGCTCGTGAACGATCCGAGCTGAAGGCCAAGCTTGAGAATGCTTTGTTGGAACTAGAACTGCTTAGGGCTGCTCCTACTGTTTCTGAAGTTCCTGAATGTGATGAATGCTCAGTTCATATGGTTAGTCTAGCTTCTTTGCAATCTAAGCATGCTTCTGTGGTTGAGGAACTAGATTTGGCTAGGGCTGCTTTAGATGAAGTTAAGACTAGACCTATGTTGCTTGGTGCTTGCAAGTCTTGCCCTGCTTTGCAAAGTAAACTTGATGTTGCATGTGCTAGGATTTTAGAGCTTGAAAAATCTGCTGTTTTAGCTAAGTCTAAAATTCCTGAATGTGATATTTGTCCTACACAATTTGTTGAATTGAATGATGCCAAGTTTGCTTTGGGTCTTGCTGAGGATGAGAACATCTATCTACGTGTTATTCTGAGTTGAGTCTCAAGTAGGGAACCTCAGTTGGGTATGATGATTCAACAGTTCAAGAGAGCTGATGGTTTTGGGGTTGGGAGTGTGCCTTATGACAAGAAATGGAACTGGTTGTATGAGAAACTTGATGAGTGTCGAGGGGTGATTCTAAACAAGAAACCAACAGAAGCCAGCACCTCTAAGCCACCCATTCCAAGTGAGAAACAAACCAGTCCCATGAGTGAGGAAAATCCCAAGGATGGAGTGTTCACTGAGCCACCAAGACACCCTCCTAAGAAAGCTATCTGGGTAGAGAAACCAAACTTCCTGAGAAACAAGTTAGACACTCTTCCAGATATTGCTAGGGAGCGCCCACCAAAACCAAAAGCAAAACCCCAACCAAGAGTGAATCCCCAACAGAGAGTGAACCCTCAACCAAGAGTGAATCCCCAACAGAGAGTGAACCCACAGCCGAGAGCAAACCAACAGCCAAAGGAGCGTGTGAGGTTCTTCTGTGAGTTCTGTCACAGGGATGGTCACCTTGAGGAGTTCTGCTTTCGCAGGAAGAAAGCTTTGAGGCGTGAGCGTGAGTGGGGTAACCAGGACATGTACCACCTTTCCCATGGTGTACATGAGCCTAGGCCAACTTCTTTGCCTCATAGTGGTAGGCGTGAGTTCACCAGGCGTGATCCAAGGCCCCCTCTATTTGACTTTGGACAACACGGCCTTGGTTACTCATCTCAAAGGTTCCACAGACTTCGTTACCCTCCTTTCGGGGAACGTCCTCCTCCGATGAGACGTGAGTTTGTGGATTGTGCTGACCCTACTTTTGAGCAGATGGCTCGACACTGGTACTATACTGGTTATACTAACCCCAGTGTCGAGACATTTGCTCATCCTTACTCTTACCTTTCATATTGAGCAGGTCAAAGGCCTGGAGAACACATGGCTCATCGACTCCGGTTGTTCTCGTCACATGACCGGTGATCATAGATGGTTCTCCAGCCTCACCCCGGTGATGACCAAGGAGTACATCACTTTCGGGGATAACAGCAAAGGTAAGGTGTTGTCTGTCGGTGCCATCAAGGTAAGCGATAACTTCATGTTGAAATAGGTAGCTCTTGTTGATTCGCTTGGTTTCAATTTGCTCTCTGTTTCGCAACTTTTGATGATGGCTTTGAGGTTTGCTTCAAGAAAGGAGCTTCTCGGATCTTGGACTCTCGAGGCGATCTTGTGTGTATGATCGTGCCCGAGGGTCAAGTTTTCCGTGTTGACTTCTCTAAGTCTTTCGGTCTCTCTCGTTGTCTTGTTGCTGGTTCTTCTTCTGAGCTCTGGAAGTGGCATAGGAGGTTGGGTCATTTGAGCTTTGACTTGCTCACTCGCTTGAGCGCTTTTGGTCCAGCTCGCGTTTGTTCAGTTGGTGGGAAGTGGTATGTCCTTGTTGTGGTCGACGATTTTTCGAGGTATTCTTGGGTCTTCTTCATGGAGTCTAAGGAGGAGGCTTTCCCTTTTGTTCGAGATCTGTTCTTGACGTTGAAAAATAAGCTACCAAATGATGCTATGAGAGCTATTCGCAGTGACAATGGCATGGAATTCAAGAATGCTCGTTTTGATACCTTTTGTCGTGATCATGGTCTTGAGCACCAGTTTTCTTCGCCTTATGTCCCTCCTCAGAATGGTGTTGTTGAGCGGAAGAATCGGACCCTTGTTGAGATGGCTAGGACGATGCTTGATGAGCATAGGACTCCTAGGAAATATTGGGCCGAGGCCGTGAACACTGCTTGCTATATTGCTAACAGAATCTTTTTGCGAGCATTCATGAAGAAGACCTCATATGAGCTGATGCATCGTCGAACCCCCAAGGTGAGTCACCTAAGAGTATTTGGTTGTAGGTGCTTCATCATGAAACAAGGTAATTTGGATAAATTTGAATCTCGATCCTCTGATGGTATCTTTCTTGGTTATGCTTCTCATAGCCGTGCTTATCGTGTACTTAACCTTGAAACTAACCGGATCATCGAGACATGTGAAATTACCTTCGATGAAACTATGCCTTGCACAACTCCTGTCTTTGAGCTTGCAGGTGACCACGAAATGGGACAAAGCATCTTTGAGGAAGAGGTTGAACTTGCAGATGGTGGTGATGAAGATGAGGATGTGATCAATCATCCTCCAGCTGTTGCACCTGTACCTTCTACTTTGACTACATCACTTGATGGTCCAGACCCTACTTCCACTACACCAGCCATCAAGATGTACCACTACATGATCAAGATGAAGAAGATCAGGTTGACACAGCTGTTGTTGAGGGGGAGGCTACTTCAGAGCGTGAAGCTCCACGACACATTCAGCGTCGCCATCCACCTCAGCAGATGATTGGTAACTTACATGATCGCACCACCAGGCACAAGTCTAAGCACATTTCACACTTTGCACATTCTACATTTATTGCCTCTTTCGAACCCCGAGATGTTGGACACGCTCTGTCTGATCCAAACTGTGTCAATGCCATGCATGAGAAGTTAGAGAACTTTGAGCGAAATTGAGTTTGGGTGTTAGTTGAACCTCCACCAAATTGCCATCCTATAGGGACCAAATGGGTTTTCAAAAATAAACAAGGTGAGGATGGGTTGGTTGTGAGAAACAAAGCGAGGCTGGTTGCCCAGGGTTTCAGCCAGAAAGAAGGGATAGATTATGAGGAAACTTTTGCTCCAGTTGACCGTTTGGAAGCGATTAGAATTCTTCTAGCCTTTTCAGTGGCTAAAGGTTTTAAGCTCTTCCAAATGGATGTTAAGAGTGCCTTTCTAAATGGTTTCATTGAGGAAGAGGTGTATGTGAGGCAACCCCCGGGTTTTGAGAATCCTAAACACCCTGACCGTGTCTTCAAACTCCAGAAAGCTCTTTATGGGCTAAAACAAGCACCTAGAGCCTGGTATGCTAGGTTGAAAACCTTCTTGCTTCAAAATGGGTTTGAGATGGGCTCAGTTGATAAAACTCTTTTTCTCCTCAAGCAAGGCAATGACACTTTGATCGTTCAGATTTATGTGGATGATATCATCTTTGGTGGTTCTTCTCATGCTCTTGTTGCCAAGTTTGTAGATACTATGAGCAGGGAATTTGAGATGTCCATGATGGGTGAGCTGACCTTCTTTCTTGGGCTGCAAATCAAGCAAAGCAGAGAAGGCACCCATGTTCACCAAAGCAAGTACACGAAGGATGTGTTGAGGAAGTTCGACATGGCTGATGCCAAGCCAATGTCAACCCCCATGGCGACAACAACGGCTTTGGATGCAGATGAAGATGGAGAACCTGTGGACTAGAAGGAGTACTGGAGCATGATCGGCTCTCTCTTGTACCTGACGGCTACGAGGCCGGACATACACTTTGCCGTGGGTCTGTGCGCTCGTTTTCAAGCTTCACCAAGAACTTCTCATCGCCAAGCGGTGAAAAGGATCATGAGGTACTTACACTTCACTCCTGACTTTGGTTTGTGGTACTCTGCCTCCTCTACACTCACACTCCGCGGATACTCCGATACGGATTTTGCTGGGTGTCGGTTGGACCGCAAGTCCACTTCTGGAACTTGTCAATTTCTCGGTTCTTCTTTGGTTTCTTGGTCTTCTCGCAAGCAATCCAGTGTTGCCCAATCCACCACAGAAGCCGAGTATGTTGCCGCTGCCAGCTGCTGCTCCCAATTGCTTTGGATGCTTTCCACTTTGGAAGATTTTGGTTTATCCTACTCGAAAGTTCCTCTCTTGTGCGACAGCACAAGCGCCATCAGTGTAGCCAAAAACCCAGTGCTCCATTCCCGAACCAAACATATAGATGTGCGCTATCACTTCCTGAGAGATCACTACGAGAAAGGAGACATAGATCTTTGCTACATTGACACCCAGAACCAACTCACAGACATCTTCACCAAACCTCTAGATCAAGCCACTTTTGCTCGCTTGCGTGGGGAGCTAGGAGTGTGTTTCCCTTTCTGATTTGGGTTCTGGGGGGTTTTCTTATATCATATTGTATCATATGTTTCATGCATTTGCATATCATGTTTCATACCGCATATGTATCATATCTTGCACTAGATGAGCTTCTCTTATATATCCTGAGTATTTGCTTATGCTCTTAAGAACTAGTGCCTAGGATTGTGGTGATTTTGCAATGTGCTGCTTATGCTCTTGATGATATTGTCATAAGAAATCTTGTGAGCTAAGCTTGTTTATAAAAATGAATCATGAAATGCTTATCACCCATGAGTAGTCTTTTGTCATGCGCTGCTCTTGTTTGAGATGCTAGGTTGTGCTAGCTTGTACTCGGGCGACTTATTCTTTGCACATGGCTTATCATTGTGCTTGCTTTGCATTACCTAGGGGGAGCATGATTTCTGTGCTTCACTTGTGTCAAGGGACACCTCATAAACCTTAGTTTTATATGTGCTTAATGAAAAATGCAAGTAATAGAAGAAAGCAAATAGTATGCATGAAAATGCTTTTATCTATGTTGCTCACTTAAAATCATCACCAGGTTGCTTTACTGTTACATGTGCTTGCCATAGAAATAGGCTCATGGTCTCAGTGAGTTCGAAAATGAGTAGGAATATCTTGCAAGTGTTAGCAATGATCTTATGTTGAGAATGTGTCATCCTTATATGAGCTTTTGTGATCTAGTTTGACCTTGCTCGAGTTATCATGGCTAGACTTTTGCTCATGTGGTGATATCTTTTATAAAGTATTATAATCTGAAATTCTATTAAGCCTCCTGATTCTATCATAATTTCCTCATGTCGGCTATTTGTGCTTGCTTAGGATCTGCTTCTCTGTGCTCTAGTTTATTTGTAGCATTTGTAAATGCTTTGTGATATGTTTGAGAAGCTTGATAGTTTTTGCACTTCATAGCATGCATTGTATTCTCTCATGTCATTCTTGATGTTTGCATTGTCAACAAGGGGGAGAAGTTTATGCTGCATTTGCTCAAGGGGGAGAGATGTTCATGTATTGCATGCATTCTGTGAGATAGGATGCATTTAGCCGGGGGGAGTACATTGCTTTCATGCATATGTTCAGGGGGAGATTGCTTTCATGCAAATGTTCAGGGGGAGTTTGCTTAGCTTGCTTTGAACTTTCGCTTGTCACATGATTGGTGTTGAGCCCTTTCTGCCTCTTCTTGAGGGATCATGTGTTCTTGTCTCAGTTGTGTCGAGCCGTTGCCCTTGTCTTAGGGGACTGAGACCTCTCATCTCAAGTGATCTGTTCTTTGCCTTTGATTGGTTTTTGATCACTTGGATGAGCTCTTTCTTTTTCTTTTCTTGTTTTTTGTTCTTTACATTCTTCAAGTCATTTGTGTTGGGTGTTGTCAATGCACTCATCAAGGGGGAGATTGAGGACCAATGGTGGTCACCCTTGGATGATGAGTGATTGACAACCGTTGAGTGGATTGATGTGTCTCTTGGCTCGTGATGTGCAGGTGCAGGATGCGACATGGCGGCCGACGGCGCGCGGTGAAGGTCAGGCGTGAAAGGTTCATGCCGATGAACCAAGGGCGGTGAAGGATGAACGAGTAGGCTTGGACCGAGGGACCCGAAGAGTCCGGGCGGAGTCACGTGCGATTCGCATGGTGTATGGAAGAGCAAGAATACACGGCGTGATGAAGACGGCGTCGGTCGAGTCAAGCGGGACGGAGGCGTCAAAGGCTTGGTGGAGGCCGGACACGCGTCGACATCGAGGAGGTCGTGTAGCGGCCACGCGGAGATGGACGGTTTAGGTGGTTTGCGCCTCAAAACCACCATGCAGGCAGGTTTGCCGGTTTGGGTCTCAAAACCGGGAGCGCGTCCGTTGCGGCCGGATGGCGGGATGGAGGGCACGTGGCGCCATCACAAAGCTTGCGTCGAGGCGAGGCAAAGTTGTAGGCGAGGCAAAGTTGTGAAGGCGGCATGTCCGTCCGATTCATCTGCAAAAAGATGGACCGTTTTGCCCCTGCATGGGTGTGTATCTTAGTTATAGGAGTAGGGGTATTTTCGTCTTTCGTTGGACTCCATATATGAGCCCCATGGCTGGTTGGGGAGGTCACCTCTCTTGCCCCCTTGGAACCCTAATTTCATTTGCTAGTAGTCTAGTTATGTCTTAGAGAGAGGATGAGAGTAGAGAGAGAGATGTGAGGGAGATTTCTTCATGAACTCTAGTTCCCTTGTATAGGTGATGACCTCGTGAAGTAATTGAAGATCTTTTGCCTCTCTTGTGCTGAGTTCTTGCTTCTCCTCTATGGATTCGCGTTTTTCTTTTTAGCCATTTTCGGGGCTATTTTTGGGCGAATTCGTGATCTCGAGTTTAAGTGCTTTTTGGGTCGAGTTTCTTGGAGGGATTTGGTGCTGGGACATGTGCAAACACTTCTAGGGTGATCCCTTACTGAATCCATGCACGAGCACCTCAAATCTTGAGTTTTCCCGAAACCCTTCCTCTCTTGTGTTCTTGGTCAAATCCGTGAAATTCGGGGTGATGTCTTGATCTTTCCTGTAGAGATCTTTTGGATAAAGACTCACCAAGTCCCTGCGCAGCTCTGGCGCAAATTTCACGGAGTTTGGATCTCGTTTGAGTGGATTGAGGGTTTTCTCCCCAAGTTTTCAAGTTACTGCCAAGAAGAACAGGTCAGACCGGTTTCTGAAAGAGGTCAGACCGGTTTTTGTCACTTGCTCCTTTTGAAGATCTCTTCTGGTTTTTGGACTCATAATACCATTGGAAACATATAGTCCAAATATCATGATTTTTGGAGCTCGTTTGGTCTAGTTTTGCTATTTTTCTTGAACTCTCTATAGGCTGCCAGACCAAAGAGGTCAGACCATTTTCGGAAAAGGTCAGACCGGTTTGGGATTTTGTGAGACCGGTTTGGAAAAAGGTCTGACCGGTTTGTGCTCCAGTGGGACCGGTTTGTGATCTGAAATTTGTGAGCTCGGCTTGTTTTTGCTTCCGCTATGTTCTGAAAGATCCCTAGAAAGTTTCCTAGGTTTATTAGCTCTTCCATAGCTAAGTAAACTTGAGTTTGCTAGAAGAGAGGGGTTTGGTCGAATTTTGGAGCCCTAGTTGTTTTTGGAAGATTTTCTGTAAAGGCTCCCATTCACCCCCCCTCTGGTCATCATATCGGTCCTTCACAGGTACATGCTAGCTCTGAAATAAGCTGATTCTTTATAACTTAGATTGGTTAAGGAGAATGACGATGACCTTCTGCAACTAGGCATTGGGCGGTAGTTGGTGTTTGATGCTTGTCAGGTCTGTTGATTCCAATCGGACCAGACTAGTTTCCTCGTTACCGGCCAAATGGGGACATGACTGCGTATCGACCCTCTTATCGGCTGACAGAGGATACAATTAATTTAGTTTTTCTCAAGTATCACCAGAGCCGATATCTGTCGTTTTACCTACATGGGTCAGAGCACGAAGTGTAATCATGTAGCCTACATCGGACCGACAAAGTTCAAGAGAATTGGCATGCTTGCTAATGTCAGGCATTCAGGAACAATGTGCCAATAATTATTATGAGATAGTCGATATATCTATCGGCTTCACAAGGGGACCAATCGAAAGCCGATACAGGTGAATCGGCTCACCAGAAGAAACTACAATGGGACCTGATCTATTTGAAGGAACAGGAGTGAGGTCAGTACCAACATCAATGTTGCTTAATGCCGATTTCTACATCCGGCAGAGGAAAATACTCCTGCTCTCGCTTTTGGATTTTCTCATTGGTTATTTCCTAGTATGATGGAGTTGCCAATGGAGGTACTGCTACACATCCCAGTAATCTTACGTGGCCGATGGTTGAAGCCGATGAGAAAAAGATCCATGTCCAAGGGAGATGTGTCTGGAACATTGAAGTCAATGATAATTGAAGTCGGTAATTAAAATCTTAGTTTATGGAAGGGCTGCAGTAAATCTTGTCATATGTTGCATACCGGAAGTTCGGCAACCAAAGGTTTTGTCAAGACCGATGTAATGGCAAAGAGATTTTGGGGTAATTAATGCATTTCAAGCCACGGACTACAGCTGGTTGCCGATGCTATTTTGAGTCTGCTCTTCATACATCTTTGAACAATTCCCTCCTGGATCCTTTTCATCAGCTGCACCTCTGTAACATTCCGTGTTGAAAATCGTGGATTTAAAAAAAAATTTTGTTTGAATTGATTGCTTAAACCTAGAAGTGTGATCTCTCTCTCCTCTAACAACTCTTAGTAAATAAAAAGTGCTTTTAAAAGTAAATAGGGAAATGATTGTTTGTGTGATTTGGCTTTTGTTTGGTTTCTATTTGTTGTGTGTGAATTTGTATTTGAAATCCTATTTCAAATACAAATTCAAAGGCTAACTATTCTAACTAAACTAACTACTCTCTTGGACCCAATCTCCCTATCAAATCGGGCCCCAAAACCCTGCTCAATCTAATCCGGCCCAACTCTCTCTTCCTTTTCTCATCTGGTCCAATCAAGCCGCCAAGGCCCAGCTCAGCCCACTAGCATTTCCCCTCTCCTCCCTTTCTTTCTCTGACACGTGGGCCCAAGCCGCACAGGGACATCTTCCCCGTTCCCTTCCTCCTCACGCCGACGCCGCACCGCGCGTCGACCCGCTCCGCGCCCCCCCACGTGCTCTCCCACCCTGCTCCCCCTTGGCGCCCACGCAAGCCGCGCCCCCCACGGCACCCGCGCCCGCTCTCTTTCCAGCCTGGCCGCGCCCATCTCTTCCTCCTCGCCCACGCAACCCTCTATTTAATCCCCTTCTCCTCTCTGCCCTCCCATCTCCGATTCCACCAAGGGGCGGAAGCCCTGAACCACCTCACCGCCGGCCAAATTAGAGCATCAAGGAGGAGGAGGTGCCGGTGCAGAAGCTGTTCGTGGAAGGAATCGAACAAGGGAGGCTCCTTCGCGCCGGAATCGTCGCTGCTACCCGACGACGCCGCGCCACCCGGAGCACCGCCGCGGACCGTGAGGACGACGAGGAGGCGTCGCCTGAAGCCTGTACCGCGGGCCTCCGTCAAGCCGCCAACATCTTCTCCATCGCCCATCTTCTTCTCTGTTTCTATAGTGAGCACCAACACCACCTCGATCTCCCTTCCCTCTCTCTCAGTTTTGCTCTGATTCGGCCGTCGAGCCGCCATGGATGCTCCTGTGTTGTTCTGCTCCGAAGTGTGGATGCTCTGTTTGCTCGGCCTTCGTGCCGCAGTCGTCCCTTGCAGGTTTCGCCGCTGCCGTTCCGCTCTCTGTCCATCACTCTCTCTCGTTCTCTGTTCGACGGCCTGCCGCCCGCCGCACTTGCCGTCACTGCTCTGCTCGCCGCCGTCGTGGCCTTGCTGCCCTTCCCTCCCTTGCTCTTTCTGCTGGGGGACACACAGGCACACCACACGTGCACGCGTTACTCTCCCACGCGCCCATCTCCCCGTGTCGTCGCTGACCAGAAACGCCCGATGCTCGTCGCCGTTCCGCCGCCGATTTTGCCCGGCGAAGCAACACCGAAGACCACACGCTGATTTGGCCACACCAAGCGCAGAAGATCTCGGCGATGCTCTTGTGTCTCTGACGACGGACCCCACCTGCCAATCTCTCCCTCTCTCTGTTCAGTGGACCCCGCCACCTCATCTCTCTCCCAAGACAGATAGGCCATGGGCCAAATTCGTTGCGGCCCATGGACCCCTTCCCCGTATCAACCCAAGCCGGCCCACTCACCTTTCCCCTTTTGGCCCGACCCGTCTGACTATCGGGGCCCACTTGCCATACACTGCATGTCACTGACACGTGGGCCCCACTGACAGCTGACCTGCTGACCGGTTGACCCGGTCAACATTGACCGTTGACTTAGTCAACGCTGACGTCATCAGAGGCGGACCCGCTGATGACGTCATGATGACGTCACCCTGCCACGTGTCACCTCACCAGGCTGCCACGTGTCTGCCCCTTTTCTTTTTCTTTTTTGGAATTTCAGAAATAGGCTTTATCAAAGAAAATTCATAATAAATTCAATTTAGCTCAGAAAATTATGAAACCAGTTTCATAATTCTTCTAAAATCATGATCTACGCGTTAGTGTAGGAGTTGAATGCTTTTGGCTCTTCTTTGGTTCTTATTTGGAGTTTATTTGTAACTAGCTTATCGTTTTATTTATCCGATTGTTAGGATCCTCGGAGGACTTGGACGACTACGTCGACTACAACCACGACGATCGTGACTTCATCAACAAAGTGAAAGTGAAGGACCTTGCTCCAGGTTCACGCCCATTCCGACCTTGAAACCTATTAGGCATTGCTAATAGAATTGCTAGCGCTTTATTTCATGATGTTGATAAACCCATGCATAGCCTTTGATTAATACCCGTTATCCTTGTATACCCTTATACACTGTTATATTGGTGCTATGCTTGCATGTGTGGGAATAGCTGTGATCTTGATCATCTTGGCGTGAGTTTTTGGTTGGGATAAAACTGAAGAGTTTCGAACCCCCGGCTGGAGTGAGCAGACATTAACCGACCTTCTGGTCGGGGCTCGGGAGGTGTGTTGGGCACTTCCTACGGAGTACCTGTGGCGGGTACATTTGTTGTGGATCTTTGGAGGAGTGGCGGATATTACCTGTAATGGGTAGACGGGCGGACCGCGGAGTCGGATGGCCCAGTTTGGAGGCTTGCTTGCTCTGGCTTAGGCTGAGTCAGTTGGACCTGGTGACGGGACTTTGTCAAACGTGCACACCACTTATCCTCATGGGGAGGATTCCAGCCATTTCTAGCTAGGCGGTACTAGATCTGTGGAGAAGTGTGTATAGGATTGGGTTGGCCGAACACCGGGATGTTCGGGACCCGGCTATTCTAGCCCTGAGTTTCCGAGACTCTCGACACCACCGTGGCCAGGTTAGAGACTCACGATCCCGGGTCCCAAGCCTGGGAATACAGTATGGTACCGATCTGGTTAGGAAGTCATGGCTGTGGGTTGTGTCTCAAGACGGATCGCGACCGTCTGCAACCCGAGTGGGTCCAGGTGTACACACTCTGCAGAGTTAAAACTATACGTATAGCCGCGTCCTCGGTCATGGACACCCCTTTTTCATAGCCTTGGGCTGGTTGAGAGCTGATAGTGCGGATTCCGGCTTGTAGCCGCTGAGATAGGAAGAGTGGGAGTCTTCCCATCGACTCGTGAGGAGCAGGAGGTGAGAATGCGACGGGACCCTGGTGTGCTAGGGTTGACCGTGGAGATGATAGCTTGGGGAGTTGTTGGAGATCTTTATTTCATTGCTGCTGCTGCATAGGAAACCCTCAGCTTTATTCCTTGATATATTTGATATACTAGAATTAGGCCACCTTAAAGCTGCATACGGATGGTGACGTGGACCTGTCCCATTCCTTGGGGACAGTTCGTGAGCTTGCAGGTTTGGACTTGGATTCCGAGTTCATTCGTCGGATGCTACTTTGAAGGGTTGTGATGCTTCGCTCAAGGTTGCCTGTGGCGAAGACTGGAGATGAAGACTTGAAGACCTAGCTACCGCTTCGTAGGCTTTCTTCTTGTCGTTTAGCCCAAAGGGCTTGTATCAGCTACGCTTTCCATATTATCCTTGTAATAATTGTACTCTGATTTGAAGTATGGATATGATACTATGCTGAAATAAGTTCTGTACGTGATAGCAGTTGATTCTGGGACTATCACATTGGTACAGGGAGTCGGATTCTCCGATTTGGAAATCCGGGTCGTTTCAGTTGGTATCAGAGCCGTACTTGACCGTAGCACGCAACCCTAAGTTGGTCGTTAGCCTTAGAAAGTTCTAAACGCTCTATTTGATATATACCTCCTTGAACTATATTGATTCTACCCCTCATACCTTGAAATTCTTCTATCTTACCTACGTTGAAGCAAATTCTTACGTAGCCTCAACTGAAGAAATTGGAACTCAATGGAGAAGCTGCTGAGAAGACCGTGAACCATCAAGTATAGAGGTCCACCCTATCTAACATGCCACGAATTAGTTACATGCTAAGTGTGCGAGATCTCTAAGGCAATAGGAGTCAGCCTTAAGATAGCACTGTATATAATGATTGCATGCTTGAGTGAGCGCTTCTTGTCGCAGTTTCTTGGTTCTTTTGTTCTTACCCTTGAGTGTAGCCTTATACATTAGTCGGTATTTACATGGTTGTACTTGACTCCACTTTTAGATAGTATGAGTGCCTATCTACCTAGAACTGACCTCCACTATGCCTTACAGAATATGGAAGGAGTAGTCGAAGAACAAGAGCACGTCCAAGTGAATCCAGGAAATGGACCAAGCAATGTCCAGCAAGAAGCACAACCCCTACCTCAGTCAGGCTTTGTTGAAGTGATTGCAACTCAGACCCAGATACTTCAGCGCATGACAGATGCAGTGACTCTCGGACAAGAAACACCTGAAGATAAAAAGTGGAAAATGATCAAGAGCTTTATCAAGCTGAAGCCACCCACCTTTGACCAAACAAATGATCCCTTGGAAGCCGAGGATTGGCTGGATGAAATCGAGAAAAGATTGGACTTGACCTCTTGCACTGACGAGGAGTGTGTAACAATAGCTGCCTACCAGTTGATCGGTACATCAAGAGTTTGGTGGAACGAGTACTGCAGAACCCATGAAGACCCTGCTCGTATCACATGGGAAGAGTTTAAAAGAGCCTTCCTGGAGTTCCACATTCCCAAGGAAGCTCGTGTGATCAAGGCAGAAGAGTTTCGCAATTTTACCCAAGGCACAATGAAGGTGCAGGAATATTTACGAAGCTTCACCAAGATGGCGAGATATGATCCCATACGCACAGACACTGAAGAGAAGAGGCAATATTGGTTTCGCCAAGGCCTGAACCCAGAGATTAGGCTGTATATAAGTGGTTGTTACCGAACGTTCATGCGAATGGTAAACAGAGCCATGGAAGTTGAGAAGGAAATAGTCGGAAGAAAAGGGAGAGAATCTAAGAAGAGAAAAGCTGAGTACCCATTATTCTTTCACCCATTACGACAATGTAAGAATGGACAAGGAGACCATGTATATCAAGAATCCAATTACCAAGAAGAGCACAACTGGGAAGATAATCCAGAGCAACCCAATGTCGCAAGTGAAATCAAGATCAAATGCTTCAACTGCAAGAGACTTGGACATATGGTGAGTGAATGCCCAGGGAAGAATTCACGTCGACATGCCAAGTCAGCTAAGACACCGGCAATCATGACAAGAGCACCCGTGACGCAAAGGAAGCCACCGCAAGGTAAAGCTCGAGAAGTACTGAACCATATGACAGAAGATGACGTAAAAGATGCACCCGAAGTCGTCATGGGAAGGTTCAAAGTCAATGGCACTGAAGCTTTGGTATTGTTTGATTCTGGAGCAACCAGCTCGTACATTTCTTCGAAGTTTGTTGAAGGACAGTCAATTCCTGTAGTACGCCGAAAGAAGCCCATCCTCACCAGTTCACCCCTTGGAAATATCAGATGTGCAGAGATGTGTAAATCAGTGAGTATCTTGATCAATGGATACGAATTCTTTGCAGATTTAACTGTTTTGAAGTCAGATGGAATTGACGTGATACTTGGAATGGATTGGATGACAAAGCACAAAGGAATCATCTCATGCTCACCTAGACTTGTGTTTCTGAAGCACCCGTATGAAGGTCACATAAAGTTTGAACCTCTGAAGTTCAAAGATGTGCCAAAGATGGTATACAATCTCACCACCAAGACCTTGCAAGAAATACCAGTAGTACAAGAGTATGCAGATGTCTTTCCAGATGAATTACCAGGATTGCCACCAGATAGAGAAATAGAGTTTATGATTAATCTGGTGCCCGGAACAGCTCCCATCGCCAAAAGGCCGTACCGAATGACAGCTGAAGAACTGGATGAATTGAAGAAGCAAATCAAAGAATTGCAGGACAAAGGAATCATTAGGCCGAGTGCCTCACCTTGGGCATCACCAGTACTGTTTAACAAGAAGAAGGATGGTTCGATGAGAATGTGCATTGACTACCGCTCGTTGAATGCAGTAACCATCAAGAACAAGTACCCGTTGCCAAGAATCGATGACTTGCTTGATCGACTCAAGAAGGCAAAGTACTTCACTAAGATCGACCTTCGATCAGGATACCATCAGATGAGGATTCGAGAATCTAACATTCCCAAGACAACTTTTGTGACAAGATACGGACAATTTGAGTTTGTGGTCGTAACAAGTGGTTTGACCAACGCACCAGCTTACTTCAAGAGTATGATGAATAAGGTATTAATGGAAGAGTTGGACAAATTTGTTGTGGTTTTCATTGATGACATCATGATTTACTCGGAGACCGCTGAAGAGCACGCACAACATCTGAGGAAAGTGCTAGAGAAGCTTAGACAACATCAGTTGTATGGCAAGTTCAGCAAGAGTGAGTTCTGGATGCAGAAGGTAGCTTTCCTTGGACATGTGATGACCCCAGATGGAGTATCAGTCGATCCCGAGAAGATTGAAGCTGTATCCGGATGGAAGCAACCCAGAAATGTCGCAGAAATCCAAAGTTTTCTTGGATTAGCAGGCTACTACCGCAGATTCATTGAAATTTCTCCAAGATTGCCAAGCCCATGACTGATTTATTGAAGACTAATGTTCCATTTGTATGGTCGGACAAATGTGAAGCAAGTTTTCAAGAGCTCAAGAACCGACTCACTACCATCCAATTCTGACGACACCAGATAATCGGAAGGATTTCGTTGTGTATTGTGATGCCTCCAGACAAGGTATAGGATGTGTGTTAATGCAAGAAGGCAAGGTAGTTGCTTATGCTTCACGCCAGCTAAGAAAGCACGAAGAGAACTATCCTACTCATGACTTGGAATTAGCAGCCGTAGTGCATGCTCTGAAGATATGGAGACATTATCTCATTGGAAGCAAATGTGACATATACACAGATCACAAGAGTTTGAAATACTTCTTCACGCAATCAGAGTTGAATATGAGACAACGAAGATGGTTGGAATTGATCAAAGATTATGAATTGGAAATTCACTACCATCCCGGCAAGGCAAATGTAGTTGCAGATGCGTTGAGTCGCAAGAGCTATTGCAATAATCTTATGGTGCATGAATGCCAACCAGCTTTGTATGAAGAAATGGAAAAGTTGAAGTTGGAGATAGTAAGTACAAGTCAATTGAACGAAATGAGGATCAAGTATAATTTGGAGGATAGAATCCGACAAGCTCAGAAGGAAAGTACAGAGATTCAGGAAATAGTCAAAAGAATGCAGGATGGACACCTTCCTACTTTCAGAGTTGACGAGCAAGGAACAATATGGAAGAAAGAAAGAATATGTGTGCCAGAAGTGAAGGAACTCAGGCAGTTAATCCTGAAAGAAGCTCATGATTCGAGATATTCCATACACCCCGGATGTACCAAGATGTACCAGGATTTGAAGCAACGCTTCTGGTGGAAGGATATGAAAGTTGATATAGCAGGACATGTCGCGAATTGTGACACTTGTCAAAGAGTGAAAGCTGAACATCAGAGACCGGCAGGATTACTCAAACCCTTGGATATTCCAGTATGAAAGTGGGAAGACATCAGTATGGACTTTGTTGTTGGATTACCCCGGACTCAGAAAGGCAATGATTCAATTTGGGTTATTGTGGATCGATTGACGAAGGTAGCACACTTCATACCTGTAAGAGCAGATTACAGAGTAGACAAGCTAGCAGAACTATACATTGATAATATTGTGAGATTGCATGGAGCACCTCGAACTATTGTATCTGACAGAGGATCACAATTCACTTCCAAGTTCTGGCAACACTTGCATGACACTATGGGAACAAGCTTGGAGTACAGCTCAGCCTTTCACCCTCAGACCGATGGTCAGACTGAAAGAGTTAACCAAATATAGGAAGATTTGTTGAGAGCATGTGTTCTGACATACAAGAAAGATTGGGAAAAGAGCTTATCTTATGTAGAGTTCTCATACAATAACAGCTATCAGGCTAGTTTGCGGATGTCGCCATTCGAAGCACTTTACGGCAGGAAGTGCCGTACGCCTTTGCTTTGGTCAGAAGTTGGAGAAAGAATTTTCTTTGGACCAGATGACATCAAAGAAGCTGAAAAGCATGTGAGTAAAATTAGAGAGAATCTGAAAGTAGCTCAGAGCCGTCAGAAAAATTACGCTGATAAGCGAAGAAGGGATCTAAGCTTTGAAGTTGGGGATTTTGTATACTTGAAAGTATCACCCCTTCGAGGCACGAAGCGATTTCATATCAAAGGAAAGTTGGCACCGAGATATGTTGGACCATTTGAGATTACCCGAAAGATTGGCAAACTTGCATACAAACTGAAGCTAACCCAAGACCTAGCTGGAGTACACCCAGTATTCCATGTATCGCAGTTAAGGAAATGTCTTCGAGTGCCAGACGAGCAAGGGCCAGTGGAAGCCTTGGATATTCAGGACACATTGGAATATCTAGAATACCCTGTCAATATTCTGGACACAGCTGTGAAAGAGACGAGAAGAACTTCTATCCCTTACTGCAAAGTTCAATGGAGTAATCACACCGAACGAGAAGCCACATGGGAGAAAGAAGCAGATCTACGACAGAAGTACCTGCACCTCTTCGAGCCATAGGTAACCCTTAATCTCGGGGACGAGATTCCTGTGAGGGGGGGGAGTTTGTAACATTCCGTGTTGAAAATCATGGATTTAAAAAAAATTGTTTGAATTGATTGCTTAAACCTAGAAGTGTGATCTCTCTCTCCTCTAACAACTCTTAGTAAATAAAAAGTGCTTTTAAAAGTAAATAGGGAAATGATTGTTTGTGTGATTTGGCTTTTGTTTGGTTTCTATTTGTTGTGTGTGAATTTGTATTTGAAATCCTATTTCAAATACAAATTCAAAGGCTAACTATTCTAACTAAACTAACTACTCTCTTGGACCCAACCCAATCTCCCTATCAAATCGGGCCCCAAAACCCTGCTCAATCTAATCCGGCCCAACTCTCTCTTCCTTTTCTCATCTGGTCCAATCAAGCCGCCAAGGCCCAGCTCAGCCCACTAGCATTTCCCCTCTCCTCCCTTTCTTTCTCTGACACGTGGGCCCAAGCCGCACAGGGACATCTTCCCCGTTCCCTTCCTCCTCACGCCGACGCCGCACCGCGCGTCGCCCCGCTCCGCGCCCTCCCCCACGTGCTCTCCCACCCTGCTCCCCCTTGGCGCCCACGCAAGCCGCGCCCCCCACGGCACCCGCGCCCGCTCTCTTTCCAGCCTGGCCGCACCCATCTCTTCCTCCTCGCCCACGCAACCCTCTATTTAATCCCCTTCTCCTCTCTGCCCTCCCATCTCCGATACCACCAAGGGGCGGAAGCCCTGAACCACCTCACCGCCGGCCAAATTAGAGCATCAAGGAGGAGGAGGTGCCGGTGCAGAAGCTGTTCGTGGAAGGAATCGAACAAGGGAGGCTCCTTCGCGCCGGAATCGTCGCTGCTACCCGACGACGCCGCGCCACCCGGAGCACCGCCGCGGACCGTGAGGACGACAAGGAGGCGTCGCCTGAAGCCTGTACCGCGGGCCTCCGTCAAGCCGCCAACATCTTCTCCATCGCCCATCTTCTTCTCTATTTCTATAGTGAGCACCAACACCACCTCGATCTCCCTTCCCTCTCTCTCAGTTTTGCTCTGATTCGGCCATCGAGCCACCATGGATGCTCCTGTGTTGTTCTGCTCTGAAGTGTGGATGCTCTGTTTGCTCGGCCTTCGTGCCACAGTTGTCCCTTGCAGGTTTCGCCGCTGCCGTTCCGCTCTCTGTCCATCACTCTCTCTCGTTCTCTGTTCGACGGCCTGCCGCCCGCCGCACTTGCCGTCACTGCTCTGCTCGCCGCCGTCGTGGCCTTGCTGCCCTTCCCTCCCTTGCTCTTTCTGCTGGGGGACACACAGGCACACCACACGTGCACGCGTTACTCTCCCACGCGCCCATCTCCCCGTGTCGTCGCTGACCAGAAACGCCCGATGCTCGTCGCCGTTCCGCCGCCGATTTTGCCCGGCGAAGCAACACCGAAGACCACACGCTGATTTGGCCACACCAAGCGCAGAAGATCTCGGCGATGCTCTTGTGTCTCTGACGACGGACTCCACCTGCCAATCTCTCCCTCTCTCTGTTCAGTGGATCCCGCCACGTCATCTCTCTCCCAAGACAGATAGGCCATGGGCCAAATTCGTTGCGGCCCATGGACCCCTTCCCCGTATCAACCCAAGCCGGCCCACTCACCTTTCCCCTTTTGGCCCGACCCGTCTGACTATCGGGGCCCACTTGCCATACACTGCATGTCACTGACACGTGGGCCCCACTGACAGCTGACCTGCTGACCGGTTGACCCGGTCAACATTGACCATTGACTTAGTCAACGCTGACGTCATGGTGACGTCATCAGAGGCGAACCCGTTGATGACGTCATGATGACATCACCCTGCCACGTGTCACCTCACCAGGCTGCCACGTGTCTGCCCCTTTTCTTTTTCTTTTTTAGAATTTCAGAAATAGGCTTTATCAAAGAAAATTCATAATAAATTCAATTTAGCTCAGAAAATTTTGAAACCAGTTTCATAATTCTTCTAAAATCATGATCTACGCGTTAGTGTAGGAGTTGAATGCTTTTGGCTCTTCTTTGGTTCTTATTTGGAGTTTATTTGCAACTAGCTTATCGTTTTATTTATCCGATTGTTAGGATCCTCGGAGGACTTGGACGACTACGTCGACTACAACCACGACGATCGTGACTTCATCAACAAAGTGAAAGTGAAGGACCTTGCTCCAGGTTCACGCCCATTCCGACCTTGAAACCTATTAGGCATTGCTAATAGAATTGCTAGCGCTTTATTTCATGATGTTGATAAACCCATGCATAGCCTTTGATTAATACCCGTTATCCTTGTATACCCTTATACACTGTTATATTGGTGCTATGCTTGCATGTGTGGGAATAGCTGTGATCTTGATCATCATGGCGTGAGTTTTTGGTTGGGATAAAACTGAAGAGTTTCGAACCCCCGGCTGGAGTGAGCAGACATTAACCGACCTTCTGGTCGGGGCTCGGGAGGTGTGTTGGGCACTTCCTACGGAGTACCTGTGGCGGGTACATTTGTTGTGGATCTTTGGAGGAGTTGGCGGATATTACCTGTAATGGGTAGACGGGCGGACCGCGGAGTCGGATGGCCCAGTTTGGAGGCTTGCTTGCTCTGGCTTAGGTCGAGTCAGTTGGACCTGGTGACGGGACTTTGTCAAACGTGCACACCACTTATCCTCATGGGGAGGATTCCAGCCATTTCTAGCTAGGCGGTACCAGATCTGTGGAGAAGTGTGTATAGGATTGGGTTGGCCGAACACCGGGATGTTCGGGACCCGGCTATTCTAGCCCTGAGTTTCCGAGACTCTCGACACCACCGTGGCCAGGTTAGAGACTCACGATCCCGGGTCCCAAGCCTGGGAATACAGTATGGTACTGATCTGGTTAGGAAGTCATGGCTGTGGGTTGTGTCTCAAGACGGATCGCGACCGTCTGCAACCCGAGTGGGTCCAGGTGTACACACTCTGCAGAGTTAAAACTATACGTATAGCCGCGTCCTCGGTCATGGACACCCCTCGATCCGGCTTCTTCTGATTAGTGTTTTGGGATATTCTACCTCTCCCCTTTTTCATAGCCTTGGGCTGGTTGAGAGCTGATAGTGCGGATTCCGGCTTGTAGCCGCTGAGATGGGAAGAGTGGGAGTCTTCCCATCGACTCGTGAGGAGCAGGAGGTGAGAATGCGACGGGACCCTGGTGTGCTAGGGTTGACCGTGGAGATGATAGCTTGGGGAGTTGTTGGAGATCTTTATTTCATTGCTGCTGCTGCTGCATAGGAAACCCTCAGCTTTATTCCTTGATATATTTGATATACTAGAATTAGGCCACCTTAAAGCTGCATACGGATGGTGACGTGGACCTGTCCCATTCCTTGGGGACAGTTCGTGAGCTTGCAGGTTTGGACTTGGATTCCGAGTTCATTCGTCGGATGCTACTTTGAAGGGTTGTGATGCTTCGCTTAAGGTTGCCTGTGGCGAAGACTGGAGATGAAGACTTGAAGACCTAGCTACCGCTTCGTAGGCTTTCTTCTTGTCGTTTAGCCCAAAGGGTTTGTATCAGCTACGCTTTCCATATTATCCTTGTAATAATTGTACTCTGATTCGAAGTATGGATATGATACTATGCTGAAATAAGTTCTATACGTGATAGCAGTTGATTCTGGGACTATCACATTGGTACAGGGAGTCGGATTCTCCGATTTGGAAATCCGGGTCGTTTCAACCTCCAATTATGTTTCACTCGTTCGCCGCTCTACCTAGTTGGCACGGTATGATCGACGTCGGCGCCGCACTATCTGTGTTGCTCATGTTCACGATCACCGAGACACTGGAGGAACACCACTACCAGAGAACCTCCTATCGGTACCGGGTGAGAACCCTCATCGGTACCGGTTCTAGAACCGGTACCGCGCATCCGTGACCGATGACTTTGAGCCATCGGTCACGGATCTCACCACCCGGTACCAATACGGTTTTCATAAAATAAAAAAAAATCTAGCTCCACCAAAATTTTCCCGCGCCAATTCCATTCCGCTTCTTCAATCCAAATCAATTTTCACTTGGATTCAACTTTCATTCATGAATCAACACACATTCATCTCACAAATCAATCTCTCGAATCAATACATTCACAACTCACAAATCCACTAACATTCATACACAAACATTCATCCACTAACACTGAGACATGGTTCTTCAGATATGAATCAACCAAAGAGAATCAGGAGATTTGGAAACAAAAATGCAAAGAAATCGATCACAGCAACTAAAATTTTGCACCAGGGCTCCAGGACGCGCGCGTCACGCCCACCGGACGCGGGGGCCGCGCC
>CM014273.1:12906647-12924725 GCA_004135705.1 Alloteropsis semialata | reverse complement strand
TTCTAAGTGCTGAATCGATTGGTTTTGACCCGAATTCGATGGCCTTTTTCTCGAGTATTTACATATAAACATTGAGATTGTCCAATACAAAAGTTGTAGCTGGTACATTAGGCTACAACTTCTACAAAGGGTATCACTCCTTTTGAGCAGCGGTTTGAAAGTTATGGGGCTGCGAAAATGGGCAAAAAATCACGTTTTTCAGACTTAGACAAATCGGCTAAGTGTTGAAAATTCAGGGTTTCCCTGATTTTGGCCAAGATTTTAAATGACCAAACCAAGTCTTCCTTGATCCACATCACCACCATTGTAAAGAGGGTACTTTGTACTCCAACTTTTATATTGGTGGAATTTCAAGTGTTTAGGCAAAATCTAAAGAGATTAGCCTCTCGAGAAGGGTAAAAAGCAAAACTCGCAACACATGAAATGACGGTCCAATGAGTTCAAAATTGAATTTCGAATTTTCGTTTGAACTTTCCATGCTCATTTGAGTTCATAAACATGTAGTTGACATTACTTGTGACATTTTGGTATAATTTTTGTATTTTGACTATTTTGATTATTTTGGTTGACTAAGTCAGTACATACACACAATTATGCACAATCAACACAATTATAAAATGATGCATGTCATAATTAGTTTAATTAAGTTAATTAAAGGTCTTAATTACACTAGTGACACCAGGGGTGTCACACGTGGTCTGTGAGGGTGAGCCACACCGTGGGCAAGCTCAGTCCAGCATCGTCGCGCGGCCGAGTAGCTCTATAGCCGACGCTGCAGTGCGTGGGTCTGAGCGGTGGCCACAAACACGGGCGAGCTCTGCCGCGGCATGAGTGCACCGGCGAGCACAGGCGTGAACTAGCCAAGGGGCGGTGGGTGGTGGTCGAAACCCTAGCTAGCCTTGGCAGTGCATGGGAGAGGGAGAGGAGGAAGAAAGGTTCACGTCTATCGGATTGCGCCTATTGCATGGAGCTCAAAGTGTCCGCCGTGGGAGCACAAGTAAGACATTGGATATATAGGACTAGGATAAAAGGCGCGCTTCGTAGTGCTCATGAATTTATCATGAACTATTAATTGATTCGTTTAGCATGCACGATCAGGTCGACGCCTGAAATTGGTGCTCGCCTAACCTACAGTGTGCATGCGGCCGTGGCTATGGAATATGCAATGGAAACAACAGATTCACATATGTTAGAGAAAATGAGATCAGGAACCATGGATTCACCCTCTAGGGTAATATCCATGAAAACAGATAGGCAACAAAACACTATTGTGGTAAGTTCAGAAAGAGTCGTGTAGGAAAAGGAATATCAGGAAAGTTGATCTCCATGCTGCAAAATACGGATGCTGCTGGTATGCATTGTTTGTACAAATTGATGCACTTTAGAACAAAAGCAACTGCAGCTACAATATTATCTTGCATGATAGCAAAATGGAAATAGCCTGCAATCAACTTTTGTTTTATCGAGGAACAAACCAATTTAGGGGCGGGGAGCTAGCAACGACCTCAGCAACCAATGAGCTGCAGGCGAGGTTTTCTGAAGTCAAGGTGTAGGGCATCGTTCCGTGGCAACAGTGTGGAGGCCGGCCAATCCTGTGACGACGGAGCCGTAGGTGAACCAGCACACCGCACGGCGACCACCTCTGGATTCTGGAACCTGGCTTTTGGACATCCACAAGGAGCTGTCATGAGACTCTCTATGGCTAAGAACACGGTAGGGTGGACAGAGAGACGTGGGAGGCACCACGGATGGCCGGATGGGAGGTGGCAGTCGGAGGCTTAGAGGCAGGATCACAATTTTTATGCTAATATGATTCAAGCTCGCTTTGTACAAGAGACTATGTGTAGCAACTGCTGGAGATTGGAGGGCTCGGACAAGAACTTCAACAGAAAAACAACGAGGCAAGGGAACTATTGTTACAAACGTGAGAGACATAGGTTCACAACAAACTTCTGTATTCCATTCACATTCGGTTGCTTACTTCTCTTATACATACACTGGACTCCTATCTATAGACCCTAGCCACCGACATAGCTCTGTGCTGGAGAATTCTAGAGCACACAGGAGCTTCTTCACTCTTCTACAAAGAACACTACTCAGCTACTAGCTAGTACAGAAGTACTGCTGCTGCTCATTTACTCTACCTTTTTTTTTTTACTTCGGCAAGCAAATGGAACAACCTCTACCCAACTCTTGAATTTCTTCAAAGCAAAGGAAATGAGTTACGTACTCCAACGTGATCGAACATTGGCAACCGGATATCCTGAATTATAAGCTATGTCAGAACAAAAAGGAATGTTGCAAAACTGTTGACAGGAAAACAATAGGTATTGTTTTCGGATAGCTGAATTACAGAACAACGTAAAAAATGGATTGTTGAATTATGTCAAGCACATTACATAGACATAGCAGATTCAAAAGACAAATTGTTATGGAAATATTCTTAGTTTGGTATGTACACAGTCAAGTCAATGCAATGCATAAACAGTTACTTCTAGCTAGGTCGAAGGGATAGATTTATATATAAGACTTTGTGGAAACCGAAGATTTCTTTTAAAAAACAGGATTATGAGTTTTCTAGTGAACCAAAATAGATGCAATGTTGAACATGGACAATCTTATTTGCACGGGTTGGCAAGGGATCACTAGATATTACTTTTGAAGAGAAGAATCAATCAATCACTTGTTCTCTCATAATTGTTTCGAGAGTATTCTTCTCTCTCATCACTGATTTGGAGTACAATTGGTAGACCAAACTATCTCACATGACATCAGTGAGCCCAGACCACCCACATCAGTGGGCCCACAAATGGTTGACCGGTAGAGTGTCATTGCACATGATTTGCAGCTGTTAATTAAGCTTTATGGACACCAGGCAATGACATGAACTTCAATCATACTTGACCCTAGTTCTGTCTACAATCTGCCTATTTTTCTTCAGTATTGAGCAGGTTTGCATGCACATTAAACACAAGGCGGACAGATTCAGATCATGGTTGGACTCCTTTGAGAGCACATGCCAAAGATGTCAGACAACAATTTTGATGCTAATATGATTCAAGATTTGCTTGCTGTAAGAGACTATTTGTCTTTGTTTCACATGGTTAGTCTTCAGCATTATTAATTTTACGTGTGTTTGGTTACAGCATGCCTGGGTACCATAGAACATGTCTTTAGTTGAATATATGTTTCTAGCTAGCACCGCAAAACCTGAGCATTAGCTTCAAGATGGACCTGTAATGATTTCGGGCACAATTTCTTTTTGCATCTTCCCCTATAAAGAAAAAAATTCCAACAAAATCATATTATCACATAGTATAGTTCACCGCTTTGCATGATTAACCACAACCAGTATGGGGAAGCATCAATTGATTACGCGATTCACACTGATCATGAGAAAACGCCTAAATCAGCAAAATATTGGAACCAAGCATCCAACACAATAGAGGCCCACACTGAAGAGTTCGCCATCCCAGGTCGCCATAAGTAGGGCAGGCAAATAGAGTTGTATGTATGGGTGTACATCTGTATACCCATTAATTTTTGAGTGTAATGATTGTTTTGATTGAAAAAAAAAACAAGTTACAGGCATATATAGTCTAAACAGATTTGTATGTCTCATTCCTTACTCAACGATGACCGAAGATAGGAGAATGGCCTTCATGGTGGCTACAAGTGACCTTAATAGATTTTGGACTAGGCGGTCTTTAGTACTGATTTTTATGTACTAAAGTTCTTTAAGATATTTTCTTAGATGTTTGTAATAAACAAAGCTGTATGCAGTCACGCAGAGGCCAGAAGGCTGTGTGCATTACTGCAGAGGCCGAAATGCAATTTCATTTTCTAAAAAAAAGATATATTCTCTCAATTCTAAAAATATATCTTCTTTTAGGATTGTTCTAAGTAAAATATATATTGTAAGTTTGGCCAAAGTTATATAAAACAATATGAACACTTATGGAACCAAATAGGTATTCATGATGAGTCTATTGATATATTTAATTAATATAATAAATATTGGTACATTTTTGCATGTCTGATACATTATCTCGGATCCATGATGATAGATGAGCAGTAAGGTTTTGTATGTCCCATGCGGTGATGCCACTCCTTTGCACTAGCGTTGGAGCCAGCACAAGGTAGATGTTCATTGCTGCCATAAAGATAGTTCATTGGCACTTCTAAAAACCTCAATGTCACTAAGAAATTTCTAGAGTGTTATTTAAATTGAATAAATATATAAGTCTTACAAGATAATATAGAAACCACACAAAGTTTTTTAAGTTTTAAATATATTTTGTAAAAATATTTTGTACACAAAAGATATTTTCATTGCTACATACAATAATAGTTTATATGTTTTAAATATGGTTATATGGACGATACTTGGGCCTTGAGTCACCAATTGTAACACCCTAATTTTCATCACAAGAAATTGTAGAAACACTTCTGTAATTTTCTAGGTTTTATTTGAGGCATGAATAAATTTCTAGGATTTAATTGGAATTATTTAGGTTTTTATTCAATTAAATAATCAATTAATAGATTCAATAATTTTTTGTTGCATTCATACTGGTGCATTGTATTTTGAGTTGTTTGCAAGTCAGTGGTGAATCTAAATTCGTTTAAATTCAAATTGATTTGCATTTGTTTGATTCCTATAAGAGTTGTTTTAGTTTAAGTTCAGTTTACCCCCTTGAGCTCTCTCTCGGTTCGTTTTTGCCCCCTCTGTTTTTTTCCCCTTTGGCCCAACGCACCGGCCCACTCCTCACCTCTCCCTCTGTGTCGCTGTCAACCGGGGCCCCCATGTCATCCCCCTCCTCCGACTCGGTCCCGAGCCAGGCCGAACCCGAGCTGGACTCGCGCCGCCGCCCCTGGTTCCCCTTGGCGCGCACGCCTAACCGCCCGGCCTTTATAAACCTAGCGCCGCCGCCGCTCCCCTAACTCAGAAACCCTAGCCGCCTTGAATGCCGCGTCCTGAAGCTGCAGAAGCGCCACCGCCAAGCTCGAGCTCGCGACCGCCGCCTCTGATCTCTCTCGCCGCCGCCTATACATCGACAAAATCACCATCAGGAGGTGTGCAAGGAGGTACCGAAGCTTACCGAGCAACTTAAAATCTCTGTCTCCCTCTCCCTTGAGTCTAATTCGACGCCGGACTTGAGCAGCACCACCCGAGCCGCCGTTTTCCGACGAGCACCGTCGTCCTTCGAAAATCACCGACGCGAGCACCCGCAGAAGGTTCGCGAGGTCCTGAGCTTCACCCAGAGCCTTTCCTCGTCGAGTTTCGTGCACCGTAGCCCTGGTTTCCCGTTACGCCGGCGAGCTCTTCGCCATAGACCGCCGCCGCCGCCGTCAGTTGCCGCCGGCGTCGACCAGGAGCCGCGCGAGCGTCATCGTCCATCCGATCGTGATTCAACGGCGCAGATCCGAGTCAAGGAACTAGCATACCGGTCAGCTGTGGAGATTTTTTTCTAAAGAGACCCCCGAGTTTTGGATAATAAACCCGCAGTCCAAGGTTAGTTGAAAGTATTTACCAAGAGGTCCTGTTTTCTTCTGATTTGCCCCCTGATCTTTCAATATATCGAACCCGCCGTCCGGCCTTGATCTTTTACGAGTTAAACCCTAAAGTTATATACATAATTATGTATATGCCCTCGGATTCCTTCAATCTAACCCCTGGAAGTTTGATCCTTCGCAGATAAGCCCCCAGATTCCCGTTTTCGTCGTATCTTGGTCGTTTCAATTCCGTTTCGAGTGATTCTTTCGCTCACGTGACCGTAAGGACCTGAACTTTAGCTTTACGCTGTTCTTTTGTACTGTTTCCCATGTTTGGTGTATTATTTCTTATTTGTTGTATTGTTTCTTGTATGTGACCCTGTGCAACGAATAGAAGGTGCAATATTCGTGGTAATCAAGGATCGTTCGTGTGATTTGAGGATTCAGTTGAGAAGAACCTGAGCCATAGCATATATTAGCTGGATTTAAGGCAAGTGTATTCTTGATCATATTTTCAGTCCTAATCATATGACATGCACACTTTATAGTTACGCTATGCTTGCATGCCTTTAAATTGACGGGACCCATGTTAAGGACTTGACTAGTTTTGATTACCTTTTTCCTTGCATAACCGGGTTATTTAATTACTGTTGGGTAGCATTGCTTAGTTGCTTAACTTTGGGTTATGGATATCATTAATGCTGAACTATATGAACTTGTGTTATGCTCATTGGACGATAAATAAGATCATTATTTTAATTGGAACATGGAGTGACCACCCAAGAAAACAGTGCAACCACATAGCTAATGGGCTCTGGTCGTGACTAATTAATTAGAAGAGTTAACTTGTAATAACCTTACCGAAAGGGCAAGAGGGGAAGCATAGACGGGGTATAGCCGGATCTCTTGGGAGTATGCTTTGGTAAGTAACTCGGCGATTAGAAAAGGTTATGCTCTGCTGTGGCTTGAAACCTTAGCGGGTTGTTTCATGTTAATAATTCTTTGTAAAGGTCATGTAATGGTTCTCTGGCCCCTCACCTAAGAAAGTGTTGAAGAGGCTAGCTACCTCAGGCTATATGAGAAACATTGTTTGTGGGGAAAGTGTACAACCTCTGCAGAGTGTAAAACTGATATATCAGCCGTGCTCACGGTTATGAGCGGCTTGGACCCTCTCATGATAATTGAACTTGAAGTTGAAATAAATTGTGGTTACTTTATGAGCATTTATTTATTTCAGTTCTATAATTGGGTTGGTATATACTTATACTTAGTAATTGTGCTGCTAATTAAAATTTGACCAATTAAAATGCTTAATGCTGTTAATTGCCAGCCTATCCTTGATTTAGCTTTGCATGTCATTATGCTTTTGCTCTACATTTGCTGAGTACCAACCATAAGTGTACTCAACCTTGCTTTATCTGCGGCTCAGGCTTAGACAGAAGTTTCAGTGGAGTACTTTGGAAGTTTCTAGGCATACGTGTTTCCCCAGTCAGCTGCCTGTGGAGAAGTTTTGAAGTTCCGCTGCTAGTTATTCGCTTCCGTGAGTGTAATAATGGTATTTAATATTATTTACGTTTTGCACTGTCTTTTATATCACTGATGAAGTCTCATATGTGTGTAAACTTGATCCTGGCGCACATATGATAGTCATTCGGTTTTGTTTACAAAATCGGGTGTGACACCAATCAGCCCTTTGATGTTGATATTTTTAGTTAGAACTAGTCGATATTTCTTGGGAATGACAATATGCACTTTTATAAATTGAAGTATAGCGATCGATTAATTATCACAATTACAATAAAAATCATGATAAAGAATAAAACCAGATATAGTGACTAGCTAGTGGCCAAATGACTAAATTTGCATTCACAATTATGAAATATAATTACGAGGAACAAAAAATCATCACATATACTTGAGTATTTGCAGTAAATAGTGGCAACCAAAATTATAACCACAAACATAAATATGTCAAAACAAGTCTTGCAGTGGTAAAAACAATTAACACAAAACCCTCATTTCTTATAATGATATTAACAAATAGGAGAATAAAAAATCATGTACTAGAATGATATTTTTTAGAAACAAAACAGGAATATTATGTATGCCTATTTATATCCTACATCCGCTACTAGCCATGAGATTGGCTCCTCTAGAAACCAGAGGAGAGTAAGTGTGGCCCCTCAATGATCAATCCAATCTGATTTTTTCCCCACTCAACCAAAAATCGGATATCCAACAGCCCCAAACATTGTTGTTGTCGAATATCCGGTTTTTTTAGTTAGCGGCAATAACATATTTCTTTGTTGTGGCTATTATGTAATTGAAGGCTAGCTCTCACTTGTTCATTGTGTGTAATTATTTGCACTAATTTCTGAGAAATTTGGATGTTCCAAGCATAAGTTGTCGCGTTATGTCTACAAAGATAATGACTGTCTTATTTCATCTATACATCAAGCATTCTTAAAACAAAATGTGTAGATCATTAACATTTTCTTGCCACCCCTTCCAAAGTAACACATATAACAAAAACATTTATAGATCTCCTAAAGATCGCGACATTGACTATAAAAATTTCCATTGCCATACATATTCATGATAGGGTGACAAACAACACAGTCAGGTGACAAAACGAGGGTATGCAGTTTGATGATTTGTCTTGCTAAAATCCATTACCCATAGCTAAAAGGTGCATAGAATAGACCTTAATTTTTAGCATCCACTTGCATCATGATTCATTTACGTCTCTAAAAAACTGCTCTTGACAACAATCAAGCATAAAGCTAAGTTTTATGGACAAGACTAGTGAAGTAACGAGATCTAGCACAAGTATTAAACTCCATCTGGACTTGCTTAGTAGTCATTCTAATGCTGACAAAAGTGAAAGACCAAGGGAACCACAGTATTAATGAACTCCAAAACAAATGCAGTTCATCCGGGGACCTGATGTGTACCGAGGAAAAATGTCGATAATTCTTGTATCACCATGCTGCCTCTGCTGCAAAGTCAGTTTTTTTGTTTGTTTAGCTGTTCTTTGAGCTCTGTTTTAGCACTGCGCTACTGGATATTAGCACCAAAAGTGGATCACAACGGTGAACGTGTTTACACTACCACATTGAGCAACCCAAAAAGAATCCTATGTTGTGGAAAACATATGCTGATCAAATACGGCAACTGTCTAGAACTGAAAAAAAAGACAACACAGATTTTGCCAGATGAATCTAAAACAGAGCTCAAAGAACAGCTAAACAAACAAAAAAACAAGACAACTTTTCAAGTTAATCTCCACCCTATATGGTATAGAGTTTAATGAAAAAACAATATCATTTTTCTTTCTTACCAAAATAGGAATAGTTCAACTCTAAAGATTGCTCAATCTTTGCTAACTCTCTATGAATATAGGCATTATGAGACTCAACGAAATTTGTGGAACTACTCGTATTTGAGCGCTGGAGGAGTATATCTTGCTCCTCAACCTCCGAGTAGTGCCCAGACGGTCATTGTAGTTCCTGACCTCCACTTGAAGCCCATTGTACAACTGACTATTCTCTTGAACTTCCAGCTCCAACTCACCCCTCTTCTTCTCCAATGACTTGATGTGCTGCAACAAAACAATTAAGTAATTATTTATTTCTACATAATAAATGAAAATGCAAGACTGATAACTAAACTTGACAAATTCAAGAACAAGTGGTGATGCCAGGGAAACTAGGATAAGAAAATTTTCACCAAAGCAAATTGTTAGTTAAGAGTCAGCTACAGGGATATAAAAGCAGCCAGAGTAGCAGATTATAGGCATCAGAGGTGCCAAAATTCTAAGTGATGAGGTGGAGCAAAGGAGGCTCCCTACCAAAAGAGACAAACAAAGGGGATTACTCAGATATAGGTGAAACAACTACAACAGCAAGTTCCTTTGCACCAGTTGCACTCATGTTCTAGGTGAAACAACTATAGCAGCAAGGTCCTTTGCACCATTTGCACTCATGTTCTCGCTTCATCTTTGATCTTCAAGACGATCCTCACCTCTGTTGTCTCCGAATTGTTGAAATTGTGAATGTTCTCTCCTTCCAGATACACTTCATGTGACTAGAATTGCAAGGGAACAAACCTCTTTGGTCATAGAAGAGGAAGAGGTTCGGCGTCTCGGCAATGTCCATAAACCAATCAATCATGTTGGGGTTCAGGGACCAATTTGATGGGTTCATGCTCAGATGCAACCAGGTGTTGATTTCTTGCCGAATTGCTCTGGATTGTGGATAGGAAGTAAAGAGGTGATGAGTTATCTCCAAGTTTCTATAGAACAACGGACATATAGTTGTCTGGCCATTCCCAAAGCATCAACCGAACAAAAATCTAGAACTTTTTTTTACAGCAGTAACCAAAGAAGAATTTGCAGCGCGAGGGAACCCAAACCTTCCACTCACTTTAGGGAAGACGGAACTCAGGTCACCTTCAAACTGCTTGAGATGGCTGCACTGCACAATAGCTGACGCGTAGATTTGGCCCTATATGCTTGACTAGCGGTCGGATAAGCCCTTTACCTATCAATTTCGTGTTCTACATTATATAATAATTTCTGACTATTTCTGTTTTTTAGCAAAATACAAAAATTGTTAGTTTCAACTAATTTTTCATCAATATTGCACAGTATTTTGGTTTTTTAGGTTCATACCTGTGCGTTGTTACTGGAGAAAAACAAATTATAAACACGATAAAAATAGCAGCAAAAACACATATCACCAAAGCAATAGAGAATACAATGATAGTTCGGAGATATGATTTATCATCTCATGTTGTCCTCGAACCAAACAAATGCTAAAGAGAAGAAACAAAACCAATAGAATGTGTTAACCAAATCTCTACACATTCTTGATGAAGACTTCCACATTGATGTCTCCTAGGTTTGACAAGTTGACATGCTTTGTGGATATCTTTCACTTGATTTCTCTTTATTGCAGTATCCAGAAACACTACCCATAAGTCTCTCTAAAATAGGTTGTATCACACATGTAGGATTTTTTATTAAGCACAATATCAGTTTGATAGAGCCAAACAGAACAAAAAGTGGATGTTGCCTAGGGATGGAATGGATGCACCGTTTCTGTATTCGTATCCGTTTTACAACTCAATATAGACATTCGTATTCGTATCCAATTTCGATATAATGTTAAATAGATGTATCAGAATTCATTCTTTATTATTCTTCTCTATTTGAATCCAGATATAAAATATGGAAACAAATAGAATATCCGATATTATCTATATCCGCAAAAAATAAAGACTCAGTGGGTCCATTTGATACTCTATTTTGCACATATCTAGTGATTTTGTTTTGCTAAAACCATAAAAAATAAATCTATATTTGTCATCTTATAAATCAAGGAAGTATTTGAATATGATTCCATATTTGAACTATTCATTTTGTATTTGTATTTAACAAGATTTGTATATGTATCTGACAGAATCCATATTCGGACTAAAATACGGTAGAAGGTGCTATCCGAATTCGATTGCATGCATATCTGATTTGAATCCATCCCTACTGCTGCCCCATCGCCATGCTATTTTTTTCGCTTCCTTTTTCTTAAGTCAACCACGTCTTATGCTACCGGTTTTTTAAATACTCCCTCAGTTTCAATTGTAAGTCGTTTTGGTTTTTTTAAATACATAGTTTGTGGGTGCACAACAAAATATATGAATATGAGAAGCCAAAATGACTTTTAATTTGGAACATATGGAATATTCAATAAGCCAATGTAAATAAGGGTCTGTTTGGATGGAATAAAGTTGAAGTGCTAAACTTTAGCATCTATTAGCACTTTATCTTTAGCTAAAATTTGCAATCTTGGCTAAAATTTAGCGATAGGCTTTAGCACTCCTATTTGGATGTGGTGATGCTAAACGTTTAGCATTTTCACCGCTTAGTACTCAAAAGACCCTAACACCCCGTTTGGATGTCCATATTGGGCGTGGAATCAGGAATTGGAATTTGTGGCTGGGGCAAAGGGGTGGCAGCGACATGCCTCCTCGACAGAGCTGGGGCGGCGACGTGCGAGGCCTGTGCCCTGTGTGGCCACCGGGGCCATTGGGGTAACTGGGTGGTAGCGCTGGCCGATGCAGGCCGTGACCCCGATAGAGGCTGGGTGCAACGACGAAGAAGATGGACGGTTCTCAATTTTAGTTTATGCCAATCCAAACAAGAATTGGTATTTGCTGTCTCCATAGATTCTATCTACTAATTCCATCTACATCCAAATAATAGCTTTGGTATTGTGATCCATTTCCAAAACTAGTCTAATTTGGTATTGAGTCCAATTCAATACCAAGCCTTTCAATATAGACATCCAAATGAACCCTAATATATCATGTGGTGAAAGGACCTTGATGTCGCCTAGAGGGGGGGTGAATAGGCGAATCTGCGATTTACAAAAACTAATTCCAACTGTCAGCACCAAAACCGGTATTACCGGTTTGGCAAACCGGTAAAACTGGTTCTACACAGATTGCACCAACAAATGTAATTTGCCCCTCTACGAATTCTAGCACAAACCACAAATGGTGTGAAGCTTCCAGGGATGTTTCCAAGTGTTCCAATGAAGCTCCTGCACACAGCTCAAGCACACCAAAGTAGATCGAAGCGGAAGCACAAGTAATATGCTAGAAAAGACAAATTGAGGAAAGAGCTCAAACCAAGAGACAAGAGATTTTTCTCCCGAAGTTCGGATTCACCGCTCGCACCAAGCAGCCACCAAGGCACGGTGAATCCTACTCTCCGTTGAGGAAGCTTATACGACCACCCAAGGTCAAGCTATCTCCTCCTTCCACTAAGTGACCTCTTCCCTTGCGGAGGCGAGGTGAAACCTTCACAAATGATCCCGTGGCTCACCACACACTTCGGTAGCTCACCGGGCAACGCCTAGCCGTCTAGGAGGAAGAACCTCCAAGAGTAACAAATGCTTCAACGATTGCTTGACGAAACCACAAGTGCTCAAGGAATGGATTGCTCTCCAATGCTCACACACAAGTCACTCTCTCAACCCAACTCAAGAATCTCACAAGGATTGCTCAAATCTCACAAAGAGAGGTTGGGGAGAGCTCAGCTGGCCTCAGGGATGTGCAAGGGACGCCAAAGAACCAGCAGCCCCTCAATGAGGAGCTCATGGGTATAAATACCCATCCCACCAAAAACTAGCCGTTTTTCTGTCAGAGAAAACCGGTTTCACCGGTTACCAAAACCGGTTTCACCGGATTTCAAACAAACTAGCCGTTAGACGCTCAGGCCACATAAACCGGTTTAACCGGTTCCCAAAACCGGTTTACCCAGGGAACCCCCACTAAGTTAGAATCTCTCATGGTTAAACTCACAAGGGTTCACTTGAGCACTTTTGGAGATTGTCATTCAACCAATGTTGCATCCCTCTTGATAGTACGGCATACCTACACTCAAGACATAAGATAAATCATAATTCAACTACTTGAGCTTGTATGTCAATGATCATGCCATTACTTGATCAATCACTTCTTTGAGGGCTTTTCAACATTGTATCTTCAACTGAGCATATCCACCTTGAGCTAGTGACTTAGGATTTTTCATAACTTATATTTGAGTTCACTTTAATCCTTAGGTCACCCTCCTTATCAATCATAACATATATATGCATTGCATTGCTTTTCTTGATGAGACTTGGATATGATACTTCGAACACACCCCGGATACTAGATGCTTCACCCTAGCAATTTGCACCTTAGCTTGCTTAGTCCCTCGCTCTAGTTATCTCGATTTGATTCTTCATCACTTACCCTTGTATCATCAAGTCGACTTTGCTTTGCCTTTGAATGAATTCCACTTGAAAGAATCTTCAAATGCTTGTTCTTGATTGACAAAGAATATCCCACATAATACAAGCTTCCAATTGAAGACCAATATGTAACACATATGCTCATGTCATTTTTATCATACATACATGAATTCTTGCACTATCCCATCTTATTGCAATATCCAATCTTATGCAATAATTCTTCTTTTCTCAACTGATCCATGAATCTCTATCTTTGTCATAGTGATAGTGTCTCATGCCTTGTCCAAAGACCATCCTTGGCATGAGACCAATAATGATCCAAGCATACTTCTTTGAAACTATCATCCCAATATTTTAATGATTGTCCATCTTAAACAATTAGAGACCATATATAAATCATAGAACTATGTCTCCATCATGAATACCAATGACATGCCATTTTTAACATTCTAGAAATCATGGGATCATACTTGCTTGCTTTGATTAATAAATACATATATATCATGAGCATATAAACTGTAAATGAACTATAAGAATAGATCCCTGCTCATGCACTTAAACAAACAAGTTAGTCCTTTAATCGATTTGTCACTCAATTCACCAAAATCTACTTGAGGGCCTAGATGCACTTTCAATCTCCCCCTTTTTGGTGATTGATGACAACTCGATTAAAGCTTACAGATAAAATTAAATAATCATTAAAGAATTCTTAGATCAGTTGTGAGCTCCCCCTTAATGTGTGCTTTGAATGGAATTTCAAAAATTTGGCCTCACATGCCAAATGCACATATAAGAGAAAAACATGGGAGCTCCCCCTATTTCTAAGCATCATCGATCCAATACAAAACCGATATAAACAATAACATGATTTGAAACAAAATATGACATGCAAATCACAAAAATCAAAGAAAGATCATGTGTGCTATCCAGACCAAAATCGGTTTCCTGAACCGGTGGAACCGGTTCTACCCAGTCAGTACACAAACAAAGCCAATCAACACTCAAACATGCATATCACACTAGCAAAGGATAACTTAATTGAGATACAGGTTCATTACACACAGTAGCACTCAATTAAGTTCCTCAAGTCCACAAAGGATAAAGATTCGATAGATTTATTACAACAATCCAAATTTCTGCTACACAGCAGAAACCGGTTCCACTGGTTCGCCAAACCGGTGAAACCGGATTTCCCAGACAGCACACTAAACTTCAAATTCTCAGCTTTAATCCCTTGCTCTTCTCCCCCTTTGTCATCAAGCATCCAAGAAGGGCCAGAAGAAGAGTAGTGCTGCCCACACTTGTCAAGCTATCACTATCCATCACCGTTGTGGCTTGGAGAATCTTCTTGCCAATAAGGAATACCTAAATTAATAAGTCACTTCAAGAATGGATGAAGGGACAGATTTAGAACCGAAAGATATAGGTCAAGACATACCATAAGAAGAAGGTCCAGTAGGAGGACCAAAGAGAGAAGCAGCTGCCCTTGTGGCAACGTCATCAACAGGTGGAGGAGGAGGAGGACGTGGTGCTGCAGATGATGAGGCTCCAGGGAAATCCATTCCGGTCATGCCAGGTGCAGGTGGAGGTGGAGGTGGCTGATATGCACCATATCCAAAATGGTGCTGGAGTGGCTGAAAATAACCACTCGACTGATAGGTGGCCACCAAGTCCTCAACAGAAGGAATTTCCGCTTCAACAGGTGTCGGTGTACGAAATGACCAACTAGTAAATTTAGTGGATTGCGCGTTTGGGCTCCGGATGGTTCGCGAGAGGACACAAGGGATTATACTGGTTCAGGCACGAATGCCCTACGTCCAGTGTGAGACAGCTCGTGTTACTCGCGTTGCTCGTAGTAGGGGTTACAAGCGGTCGAGAGAGAGGAGAAGCCTCAAGTCTCTGTGAGTTTCTAAGTGTGGGAGAGCGAGTGTTCTCTATCGGTCGTCCCCCTCCCCTGAGGCCCTATTTTTCCTTTTATACCTCTGGGGCCAGGAGACCTGTACAAGACGTGTTTAACAAAAATGATGGGTAGTAAGAAGCTTGCTGGAGAAGCCTTGCCGCCTGTAGGACACTGTGAACGCTGTTGGAGTAGGTCCTAATCCCGAGCTTATTAAGGTCGTGCACGTCGCTCTGCGGCGCATGCGGGGCTGCTGGAACAGTTGCCTCCTTCTGTCACGGCGGGCGGCGCGGCGCAGCCCGTTAATGCTAGTAGATAGCGCGATAGATGTGCGGCGCGGTAGATGTGCGGCGCGTGCTCCCGACTCCCTATCGTTCCGGGTCCCCCTTGTTGACCCACGACACATGTCCTGGGTGNATTTGTTTCTTCACCACTTACCCTTGCATCATCAAGTTAGATTTGCTTTGCCATTGAATGAATTCCATTTGAAAGATTCTTCAAATGCTTGTTCTTGATCAATAAAGAATATCCCACATAATTGCAAGCTTCCAATAGAAGACCAATATGTAACACATATTTTTGCTCATGTCATCATTATCATACTCACATGAAGTCTTGCAATATCATTCTTCTTTGTCAAATAGATCATCTCATAATATTGGAGACCCACATAGCATATCCCAAATTATTGCTTCATCATTGCTTCTTTTTGACATGACACCGGGGTCACCTGAGTGTGACCTGGCTGAGCCGGGTCAGCTTCTCTGTCCTGAATTTATTTCAACATGGCTGTCCTGGGTGCCACCTGGCTGAGCCAAGTTATCTTCACTTCAACTTTAGCAATAAATATTATTTCTTCACATACTTGCTTGCTTATGTCAATGAGTAGCCATATACCATGATGAGCACAACAAATATAATGAATCATAAGAGTAATTCCCTGCTCATCATCTTAAGCAAACAAGTTAGTCTTTTAATCGTTTTGTCACTCAATTCACCAAAATCCACTTGAGGGCCTAGATGCACTTTCACCCGTAACACACGGAGAGCTTGTCGAAGATGAAAAATGAACACATACTAAAATATCTTGTGGTACACCCACACAACATGGTGTATGGACAGTACAAAAGGCAACTTCCAAATTTAACTACAACATTTTTCCTAAGGCTATTACTAGAGGAATAATATTATTCTCATTAAATGATATGACATATAATCTGGCAATATAATCATGAAGAGGAAAATAGAGAATGAGTTTCATTAGGATGTAACCGGGTGTATATTTCTTCCAAGGCAATGAAACATATTGAAACTAGCATCGAGAGCTAGAGACTGTATCCAATCCTATACACCACAATTAAATGCTATTGCTAGTCTATGAAATTGTGAAACGAAATTGTACATTAGAGAACTTGTTTTATTCATGAACTCAAACCCTTTTAGATGACATGGCACTTTTGAAAACTATGAAATTAACCTCCACACTACAATTTGTCTAATAACTTGGACTACCAGCAGCTACTATCGTTACGAGGGTGCTAAAATGGACGGCATCAAAAGAGTCCTTCAGAGTTTACAATAGCAAGAGATCTATATTTTATTAAAAGAAAACAAAAACTTAGCAAAAAAGCCTAACGACAGGTATTTTTCGTAGACTTAAACATAATATGTAATAAGGAGTTTAGAATAAGAACAACAACATTTTCCATTCTGGCTTACTCATCTTCAGAGAGAGCCACAGCGATGATACGACTCGACATTCTGTATATTCAGATTGCTGACCATCCTAAGCTCAGCACATCACACCCCCCCCTCCCAGCTCAGCCTGTTCGGTTGGCTGGTGGCTGGTGGCTGGTGCTGATTTGTTGTGAGACTGAAGTACTGCTGGCTGGCTGGTGGCTGGTGGCTGGTGCTGATTTGTTGTGAGACTGAAGTACTGCTGGCTGGTGGCTGATAAGCCAAGCGAACAGGCTGCTTGTTTCACTACATCCATAGGCTTTGCAATTTCTTTTTTTCAGCCTTATAGTATAGCCAGCCAAAGAGCATCAACATGTCGAGCTTCGTCTGGACAGGTTTCGTTATGACCGAATGTGGCCTTTGGTGGGCTTGCGAAGGTATTGGACCTTTGCCAGGGTGGGATGCAGCGAATTAACCAATCCACCACATGTGAGGTGACTGGTCTTGAATCAACATATCATTTCGAGACGTCCCGTTTTGGCCCCGTGAATCAATAGGGGGATAGGTTTCGGGGAAATTTGGATTTATTCAAACTTTTGCAATACAAACACATTTCCCTACTTCTCATAGGTGTTTCATTCGATCTAAAACCTTATACTAATGGTCACTTTAGATATTAAATTTTATACATTTTTAAATCAATAGTTTTATGGATACAATAATATCTTGATAGCTCACATCCCAATTCCCAAATGGGGCCGAGATTGACCGTGGATTGGTCCGGTGAGAAGAACACAATGCCATCCTCTCGCCTTAAGATATATGTACACATATGTAATTTGGACCATGTAAAAATGACTTTGGATTCTCTGTGGGGGCACAAGGGGAGACCTATACTACAAATTTTATTTAATCAAATGTCCATGTCATGATGACTGCTAGCTAGCGAAGTCCTAGAATTCTTAATTTCAAATTGATCGCTTCAAGCATAGCCTTACCCAACTGGGCTAGATTAATTCGCGTTTTTGTATCATTAGGTAGTGACTTCGTTGTATCTAGTGGACATAAGTTTGAAGCTTTGAACTAGTTATTAATGTCGGGGGCAGCTAGGTAAATGAGAGTTTCATGACATTAAAATTTAATGCCACATAGCAAAATTGCTAATTTGGTAAGGTAATTAAAAGAGGAAGTTTCATCAAATGAGAGATC
>CM014273.1:12878850-12905647 GCA_004135705.1 Alloteropsis semialata | reverse complement strand
GACATGTACCACCCTTCCCATGGTGTACATGAGCCTAGGCCAGCTCCTTTGCCTCGTGGTGGTAGGCGTGAGTTCACCAGGCGTGATCCAAGGCCTCCTCTGTTTGACTTTGGACAACACGGCCTTGGTTACTCATCTCGGAGGTTCCACGGACCTCGTTACCCTCCTTTCGGGGAACGTCCTCCTCCGATGAGACGTGAGTGGATTGTGCTGACCCTACGTTTGAGCAGATGGCTCGACACTGGTACTATACTGGTTATACTAACCCAGTGTCGAGACATTTGCTCATCCTTACTCTTACCTTTCTTACTGAGCAGGTCGGAGGCCTGGAGAACACATGGCTCATCGACTCCAGTTGTTCTCGTCACATGACCGGTGATCATAGATGGTTCTCCAGCCTCACCCCGGTGATGACCACGGAGTACATCACTTTCGGGGATAACAGCAAAGGTAAGGTATTGTCTATCGGTGCCATCAAGGTAAGCGATAACTTCATGTTGAAACAGGTAGCTCTTGTTGATTCGCTTGGTTTCAATTTGCTCTCTGTTTCGCAACTTCTTGATGATGGCTTTGAGGTGTACTTCAAGAAAGGAGCTTCTCGGATCTTGGACTCTCGAGGCGATCTTGTGTGTATGATCGTGCTCGAGGGTCAAGTTTTTCGTGTTGACTTCTCTAAGTCTTTCGATCTCTCTCGTTGCCTTGTTGCCGGTTCTTCTTCTAAGTTCTGGAAGTGGCATAGGAGGTTGGGTCATTTGAGCTTCGACTTGCTCACTCGCTTGAGTGCTCTTGACCGTGTCCGAGGATTGCACAAGCTCAAGTTTGAGAGAGATCTTGTTTGTTCTCCATGTCGGAATGGCAAAATGGTTGCTGCTTCTCATCCACCTGTAAACCAGGTGATGACTGATCATTCAGGGGAGCTGTTACATATGGATATTGTTGGTCCAGCTCGCGTTTGTTCAGTTGGTGGGATGTGGTATGTCCTTGTTGTGGTCGACGATTTTTCGAGGTATTCTTGGGTTTTCTTCATGGAGTCTAAGGAGGAGGCTTTCCCTTTTGTTCGAGATCTGATCTTGAGGTTGAAAAATGAGCGACCAAATGATGCCATGAGAGCAATTCGCAGTGACAATAGCACGGAATTCAAGAATGCTTGTTTTGATACCTATTGTCGTGATCATGGTCTTGAGCACCAGTTTTTTTCGCCTTATGTTCCTCCTCAGAACGGTGTTGTTGAGCGGAAGAATCGGACCCGTGTTGAGATAGCTAGGATGATGCTCGATGAGCATAGGACTCCTAGTAAATATTGGGCCGAGGCCGTGAACACTGCTTGCTATATTGCTAACCGAATCTTCTTGCGAGCATTCATGAAGAAAACCTCATATGAGCTGATGCATCGTCGAGCCCTCAAGGTGAGTCACCTAAGAGTATTTGGTTGCAGGTACTTCATCAAGAAATAAGGTAATTTGGACAAATTTGAGTCTTGATCATCTGATGATATCTTTTTTGGTTATGCTTCTCATAGTCGTGCTTATCGTGTACTTAACCTTGAAACTAACCGGATCATTGAGACATGTGAAATTACCTTTGATGAAACTATGCCTTGCACAACCCCTGTCTTTGAGCTTGCAGGTGACCATGAAATGGGGCAGGCATCTTTGAGGAAGAGGTTGAACTTGCAGATGGTGGTGATTAAGATGAGGATGTGATCAATCATCTTCCAGCTGTTGCACCTGTACCTTCTACTTCAACTACTTCACTTGATGGTCCAGACCCTACTTCCACTACACCAGGCCTTCAAGATGTACCACTACATGATCAAGATGAAGAAGATCAGGTTGACACAGCTGCTGTTGAAGGGGAGGCTACTTCAGAGCGTGAAGCTCCACGGCACATTCAGCGTCGCCATCCACCTCAGCAAATGATTGGTAACTTACATGATCGCACCACCAGGCACAAGTCTAAGCATATTTCACACTTTGCACATTCTGCATTTGTTGCCTCTTGTTGGACACGCTCTGTCTGATCCAAACTGGGTCAATGCCATGCATGAGGAGTTAGAGAACTTTGAGCGAAACCGGGTTTGGGTGTTAGTTGAACCTCCACCAAATTGCCATCCTATAGGAACCAAATGGGTTTTCAAAAACAAACAAGGTGAGGATGGGTTGGTTGTCAGAAACAAAGCGAGGTTGGTTGCCTAGAGTTTCAGCCAGAAAGAAGGGATAGATTATGAGGAAACCTTTGCTCCAATTGCCCATTTGGAAGCAATTAGAATTCTTCTAGCCTTTTCCGTGGCTAAAGATTTTAAGCTTTTCCAAATGGATGTTAAGAGTGCCTTCCTAAATGGGTTCATTGAGGAAGAGGTATATGTGAGACAACCCCTGGGTTTTGAGAATCCTAAATATCCTGACCGTGTCTTCAAACTCCAAAAAGCTCTTTATGGGCTACAACAAGCACCTAGAACCTAGTATGCTAGGTTGAAAACCTTCTTGCTTTTCAAAATGGGTTTGAGATGGGCTCAGTTGATAAAACTCTTTTTCTCCTCAAGCAAGGCAATGACTATTTGATCGCTCAGATTTACGTGGATGATATCATCTTTGGTGGTTCTTCTCATGCTCTTATTGCCAAGTTTGCAGATACTATGAGCAGGGAATTCGAGATGTCCATGATGGATGAGCTGACCTTCTTCCTCGGGCTGCAAATCAAGCAAAGCCGAGAAGGCACCCATGTGCACCAAAGCAAGTACACGAAGGACGTATTGAGGAAGTTTGACATGGCTGATGCCAAGCCTATGTCAACCCCCATGGCGACAACGACGGATCTGGATGCGGATGAAGATGGAGAACCGGTGGACCAGAAGGAGTACCGGAGCATGATCGGCTCCCTCTTGTACCTGACGGCTACGAGGCCGGACATACACTTCGCCGTGTGTCTGTGCGCTCGTTTTCAAGCTTCACCAAGAACCTCTCATCGCCAAGCGGTGAAGAGAATCATGAGGTACTTACACTTCACTCCTGACTTTGGTTTGTGGTACTCTGCCTCCTCGACACTCACACTCCGCGGATACTCCGATGCGGATTTTGCTGGGTGTCGGCTGGACCGCAAGTCCACATCTGGAACTTGTCAATTTCTCGGTTCTTCTTTGGTCTCTTGGTCTTCTCGCAAGCAATCCAGTGTAGCCCAATCTACCACCGAAGCCGAGTATGTCGCCGCTGCTAGCTGCTGCTCCCAACTGTTATGGATGCTTTCCACGTTGAGAGATTTTGGTCTATCCTACTCGAGAGTTCCTCTCTTGTGCGATAGCACAAGCGCCATCAGTGTAGCCAAAAACCCAGTGCTCCATTCCCGAACCAAACACATAGATGTGCGCTATCACTTCCTGAGAGATCACTACGAGAAAGGAGACATAGATCTTTGCTACATTGACACCTAGAACCAACTAGCAAACATCTTCACAAAACCTCTAGATCAAGCCACTTTTGCTCGCCTACGTGGGGAGTTAGGAGTGTGTTTTCCTTTCTGAGTTGGTTTCTGGGGGGGTCTTTCGCTTGTATCATATGTTTCATACATTTGCATGTCATGTTTCATATTGCATTTGTATAATATATTGCATTAGATGAGCTTCTCTTATATATCCTGAGTATTTTTTTATGCTCTTGAGAACTAGTGCATAGGATTGTGGTGATTTTGTAATGTACTGCTTATGCTCTTGATGATATTGTCATAAGAAATCTTGTGAGCTAAGCTTGTTTTTAAAATTGAATCATGAAATGCTTATCACCCATGAGTAGTCTTTTCTCATGCGCTGCTCTTGCTTGAGATGCTAGGTTGTGCTAGCTTGTACTCGGGCGACTTATTCTTTGCATATGGCTTATCATTGTGCTTGCTTTGCATCACCTAGGGGGGCACGTTTTCTGTGCTTCACTTGTGTCAAGAGACACCTCATAAACCTTGGTTTTATATGTGCTTAATGAAAAATTAAAAATAATATGAAAATATGGAAGATAGCAAATAGTATGCATGAAAATGCTATTAATCTATGTTGCTCATTTAAAATCATCACCAGGTTGCTCTACTATTACATGTGCTTGCCATAGAAGTAGGTTCATGGTCTCAGTGAGTTTGAAAATGAGTAGGAATGTCTTGCAAGTGTTAGCAATGATCTTATGTTGAGAATGTGTCATCCTTATATGAGATTTTGTGATCTAGTTTGACCTTGCTTGAGTTATCATGGCTAGACTTTTGCTCATGTGGTGATATCCTTTATAAAATGTTAAAATCTAAAATTCTGCCTAAGCCTCCTGATTCTATCATAATATCCTCATGTCGGCTATTTGTGCTTGCTTATAATCTGCTTTCTTGTGCTCTTGTTCATTGGTAGCATTTGTAAATGCTTTGTGATATATCTGAGAAGCTTGATAATTCTTGCACTTCATAGCATGTTTTGTATTCTCTCATGTCATCCTTGATGTTTGCATTGCCAACAAGGGGGAGAGATTTATGCTGCATATGCTCAAGGGGAGAATTTATGAGATTGCATGCATTTTGGGGAAATAGGATGCATTTAGCAAGGGGGAGATCATTGCTTTCATGCATATGTTCAGAGGGAGTTTGCTCAGTTTGCTCTTTTGCCAGTCGCGTTGAGCTTTTTACCTCTTCTTGAGGAGCCGGTGGTAGTTTGAGCTTTCGCTTGTCACATGATTGGTGTTGAGCCCTTTCTGCCACTTCTTGAGGGATCATGTGTTCTTGTCTCAGTTGTATCGAGCCGTTGCCCTTGTCTTAGGGGACTGAGACCTCTCATCTCAAGTGATCTGTTCTTTGCCTTTGATTGGTCTTTGATCACTTGGATGAGCTCTTTCTTTTTCTTTTCTGTTCTCGTTTTGTTATTTTCTTCAACTCATTTGTGTTGGCTCGTGATGTGCAGGTGCAGGATGCGACATGGCGGCCGACGGCGCGCGGTGAAGGTCAGGAGCGAAAGGTCCATGCCGATGAACCAAGGGCGGTGAAGGATGAACGAGTAGGCTTGGACCGAGGGACCCGAAGAGTCTGGCGGAGTCACGTGCGATCCGCATGGTGCATGAAAAGCAAGAGTACACGGCGTGATGAAGACGGCATCGGTCGAGTCAAGCGGGACAGAGGCGTCAAGGCTTGGCGGAGGCCGGACACGCGTCGACATCGAGGAGGTCGCGTGGCGGCCAAGCGGAGATGGACGGTTTGGGTGGTTTGGGCCTCAAAACCACCAGGCAGGCAGGTTTGCCGGTTTGGGCCTCAAAACCGGGGGCGCGTCCGGTGCGGCCGGATGGCGGAATGGAGCGCACGTGGCACCATCGCGAAGCTTGCGTCGAGACGAAGCGAAGTCGTGAAGGTCCCGTGTCCGTCCGATGAGTCT
This sequence comes from Alloteropsis semialata, assembly GCA_004135705.1. Taxonomy (NCBI): domain Eukaryota; kingdom Viridiplantae; phylum Streptophyta; class Magnoliopsida; order Poales; family Poaceae; genus Alloteropsis; species Alloteropsis semialata. Next base: position 12,900,264 of record CM014273.1, on the reverse strand, counting down.
ACGAGAAACTGGACAACTTTGCCCCTGCGGGGTGTGTATCACTTAGGGGTAGTTTGGTCTTTTAGCTAAGGACATATATGTGTGAGGGGGCTGAAATTTTCAGCTATCTCTTCCACTCTCTCTTGTTTTATTTTCTTCTTCAAGGCTAGGGTTTGCTTAAATGAGAGAGGATTAGGCTTACAGAGTGATTACTCTAGGTTTAGTGCTCCAATCCAAAAGTGGGAGGATGAGGGTGGTTTCCTAGCCATGAATCTTGTTAAGATTTCTTTTCATAATCATTCATGGTGGATTCATGGCTTGTCTCCCTCGTTTTTCCTTTTTAGCCATTTTCGGGCTATTTTTCTTGGAATTTTCGTTCTTCGGATTTGAGGCTGTTTCTTGTGGGATTTCTTTGAGGGGATCACTCATAGGTTCCTTGTGACCATATTCCCCGTGATCTTTCCCCCTCAAACCCACTGATTTGCCTCGGATTTGAAGTTCTTCTCTCTTCCCCGAGTTCTTGTGTTTTTGGTCAAATCCATGAAATTCATGGTGATGGATTGATCTTTCTTGGAGAGATCTTTTGGATAACCCTCATCAAGTCCTTGTGCAGCTATGCCTCAAATTTTACGGAGTTTGGACCTCGTTTGAGTGGATTTAGGATTTTCTCCTCAAGTTTCGTCTCTGCCCAGGAAAAACTGGTGGTACCGGTTTTGGAAAACCGGTGGCACCGGTGTTAGGCAAGTTGTTGTTTGCTCTGGTTTTCGAGTTGGAAAAGTTCTAGATCTTGTGTTTGGCCTCTGGAATTTGTGTGATGAATTTTGGAGGTCATTTGGTCTAGTTTTGGGATTTTTCCTGAGGTGCTCAGCAGCTACAGAAAATTCTGGTGGCACCGGTTTTGGAATTCCGGTGGCACCGGTTTTGGAAAACTGGTGGCACCGGTTTTGGCTGGCTGAGCACAAGTGAGTCTTCCGTTGTTTTGCTCTTGTGGTGTGCTCGCTCGGTTTTTTGGGTTCTGGACTTGTTCCTAGGGTCAGTAGGCACTCAGTTGCTACGTGATCTTGGCAAGTGCTAGAATTCTCGCTCGTGATGTATAGTTATAATCGTTATGTTAACTTAATAAAATTATGCACTATTCTGTTATGAGAAAAAATATATAGGTTAACATGACTCTTCATAACTTAGATCGTGTTCAGATCTCTAGCTTAACTTTAACTTTACCTGCTGATTTTTTTTTGTTGCTTCGTGGATCCCATCTTAGTTTTTCTTTTCGTAGACATTGTGACAGAGGAAATAACTATGAACCCTTTTACATGGCCCACCTATAACTATGGGGGTGTTTAGTGCCATCCATTTTGCAAAATGGATTCGTATTGAGCCACGTGCACAGAGAGAAAAAGTACATTGGAAAACGCGTATTTTGCAAAATGGATTAGTGAGGGGGTGAACTAAACACCCCCTATGAGGATTGGTTTGCCAATACCGCAATTGGCCGTGTTCGGTTGGAGGGACAAATTTTTTGTCCCTCCATTAAATGCTAAATAAAGTCAGTTTACAAAACTACCTCCACAACCCCCTGGCAAATTCGCGAGACGAATCTAATGAGGCCTTTGACCGCATGATTAGAGGATGGTTACTGTAGCATTACTGTAGCAAATCATGGATTAATTAGGCTCATTAGATTCGTCGCGCAAAGTTGCACTCATCTGTGAAAAGATTTTGTAAATAAACTTCGTTTAGTGCTCCATGCATACGACAGTATTTAGGGACAAAAAAATTGTCCCCAACTGTCGAACAATGTGCACCATCTCAATTCCACGTCAGCATAAACGCATTGCCTGTCGGCAGCGCATTCATACCGATTCCTCTGGTCCACGTACTAATCTATGGCCCTGTTTAGATTCGTGAATAGGTACCAACTCAATCAAAAAGCACACATACATTGAACTATGTATCCTCTCTCTACTTTTTCAATTCCCAATGCATCTTCAATCATTGAATTCAATCGAATTCACCCCATGTAAACAAGACCTATGAACTATGGCTGAGCTCCAAATTCCATAGCGTAAATTCCGAAGGCGGAGTAGGCGACCAACAGAGACTGCTCTGCTCTATTCATGGCAGACCATCGCCTGGGAAGACGCGGAGGAGAAATCCTGGAGATCTAAACCCCGGCAGGCCGGCACGCACCCAGGGGAACCGGGAACCACAGGTCAGAGGTCACCATCAAATCCACTTCTTGCCGCTTCCGGAATTGGGGAACTCTTCGTCAGGTACATCGTGGTTTCTTGGTCGTAGTCCTCTTCATTCTGCTCGAAGAAAGGTTCGTGGTTTCGTGGTTGCTTTTCTTACTTGTTTCCAGATTCGCTTCTGCAGTGTTGAGAGACGTTTGTGGAGTGGGAGGCCAGAGCTTCGCGGCGGCGCCGGCGAAGATGAGCAGCAGAGACGGTGCTAGCTGCGGCATGGCCGCCTCAGGTGATGCGGAGCTGCATTGACCTTCTTACCAGTCTTCAGAATTGCACTGTTCTCCCTTGCTGCCCCTGAAAACAATGTCTTGGATAAAGCAGAGTCTAGGAATAATGGAATATTCACTTGTTCAGTGGTGCTTAACTTCATGTGTTTACTGAACATCAATTGCTTACCAGACAAAAAGCCATACCTTTTATCAGCATTTGCTACTTGTTCTAATAATTCTGTTCAGATCCATTGTGGGCCTGTGGCGCATTGCATTGTTCATAGCCATAGGCTCATGTTTCCTTTCCCCAATTCAGATAAGATGAGGAAGCTTAGAGAGCTGCTGCACAAGAGCGACAACCGCATATGTGCTGACTGCAGTGCCCCTGATCCCAAATGGGCGTAAGTACGCTTGACTTCGAACTGCTGGTACTTCCTTCATGTCAAGGCTTGATATGAAGTAATACTGGGACATATATCTGAATATTAAAGTTTGTGGGGTTGTCAATGTTTTTGTTTGTAATTCTGCCTTGCCCCAGTGTTACGTATAGTCATTTGTAAATGAAATCTTATACCAACATCTTTGATTCGTTGACTACTTGACTCCTTGCATAATAGCTTCTATTGTACCTGCAGATCGGCTAATATTGGAGTATTCATATGCCTAAAATGCTCTGGTATTCACAGAAGCCTTGGGACACATGTTTCAAAGGTCATTCATTGCAACTAGTAATAATCTTAATTGTTGCAGTCATAGTTAGTTAGGTTTTCATATTGCAGTAAGTTTTCCAACAGGCTTCTCCATATAAGCAGAGCACTTTATAAAATGGCAAGATGATTGTTATGCATTTTAAATCACAAGAGAAAATGCATAACTCCTCTTTCATAATTATTATGCATTGTAGCAGCATGAGGGAATGTTCTGACTGAATAAACATCTGCTTAACACAGGTTCTGTCAGTCACTCTAGATCAATGGACTGATGATGAGATTAACTCCATGATAGAAGTTGGTGGAAACTCTTATGCCAATGCTATATATGAAGCATTTCTGCCAGAGGGCTATCACAAACCGCATCCTGATTCTAGCCAGGAAGAGAGAGCTGATTTCATCAGGTAACTGGCACATGATAAAAAAAATATTTTTCTCGGGAAATCTTATAAAAAATGTGATTCTATCAATGAGTTACTAAAAGAAGTTTAATTTTTGACAATATCACCTAATCATTCAGTTCGAAGTATGGGAAAGCGATGTCCACCGTCTCAACTCTCAACCACTATGCCTGACAGCATTACCTAGTCATTCAGTTTGAAATATGGTGTAGCCAAACTACACTTTACCAAATTCATTTTAAAGATCTTGCCATCCTACAAAAGTATAAACTTGAGGGTTTCTTGTGCAATTAAAGCCTTTACCTGATATGGTAACCAGAACACTTAGTTTTTGCAACCTTTTAGGTCGAAGTATGAGTCACAAGGATTTCTGAGGCCAAGCTTAAGGATAGTTTCTAGTAAGGGCTGTTTTGAGGCTACCGACTCTCAAAAACATATGGACAGCAATGCTTCTCATTTTGCAAGTTTCAACAGTGAGGCAAGTCTGACTTGATCTGGAATACATTTAGCCATATAAGATATCCAATTTGACCTTTAATTACATGATGTTCTTTTTAGCATCCTTCGGCTTATATATTTTGCAGGCTGGCATGGTTGAGTTTATTGGAATACTAAAAGTTAAAGTAATAAGAGGCACTAAATTAGCTGTAAGAGACTTGATGAGTAGTGACCCTTATGTTGTACTGACACTTGGACAGCAGGTATTACATTTCACAAAACTCAGTAAAAATCCTACAAGTCGATGGATTCTTTATTGTTAACTCATGTCTCATTCAGATGATGTTAGTTGATAATAACACTATTCTCTGCAGAAAGCAAAGACTTCTGTGATTAAACGTAATCTGAATCCTGTTTGGAATGAAGAGCTTAAACTGTCAGTTCCTCAGAAATATGGACCTGTCAAGCTTGTAAGTCCACCCTTCATAATCACCAATCTCTTAAACTTCAGATTCAGAAGTACATTGACGGCATCTCAAGAACTCCTCTTCTCTCTTTAACAATCAGGAAGTGTTCGACTACGACTTGCTATCAAGGGATGACAAAATGGGCGAGGCCGAGATTGACTTGCAGCCAATGATCAGCGCAGCAACGGCGTTCGGTGATCCTGACCTTCTAGCGGACATGCAGATTGGCAAGTGGCTGAAGTCCCCGGACAATGCGCTGGCTAGGGACAGCGCTGTAAACGTTGCCGGTGGTAAGGTGAAGCAGGAGGTCTCACTGAAGCTGCAGAACGTGGAGTCTGGGGAGGTGGACTTGGAACTGGAGTGGATACCTCTTACTCAGTAAAGTTCACTTGTCAGGTGGCTAAATGATGAGTTATGTGTTTACATAACACATTGTATTCACATAAGATGGCAAAGTTCTTGGTCTTCTTTGGCCGTGTAGATTGTAGAGTATGATCTTGCTTCCGGCGATGTACAATGCAAGGAAAAGCTAAATCTCATCTGTACGTTTTAGAAGGCTCCAAACACCTAGACTTTGTGCTGTATCGAGTTGATCGAGTATACGAGGCAAAGAAAATTTTCTAAGGTGGCGTTTGGTTGATGGAACGGTAACGCAAACGTAAATGTAAACAGATCACGGAGGAATCAGATACAGGATAACGATCACAGCTTTTGTTTGTTTTCATCCCGTAACGGTATCAGATACAGAATACATATATCGCCGCAGGTGTGCACACCAATACAAAAGCAAACCTCGCATCCTCGTCAGGATCACCTCAACTTGCAAAAATCAGGGCAAGCCACATCGGCATGAGCTCGTCGACAGTGAAATCGATGGAGGCATGCCTTTTTTTTTTATCCTTCCGTCGCCAGCATAGTTGAAGAACGCATCTATTGGATAGAAATGTAGCAGAGAAGAACCGAAGGAAAGTCATCGCCGCCGACATTCTCAATGGCGAGGAGGCCGCGTGCCACTCGCCGGTGCGATGGAGCTGCATGCACAAGTGAAGGAAGAAGGCCGCATGCTGGCTGATCACCGGCAGAGATGCACGAACAAGTGAAAGAGGAAGGTTTGAACTTTGAAGCTCTCATGCGCATAGGAAAGCCGAGGCTGCAATGGCTTCTAGAGAACGATGATGAGGGGACACATCCAAATCATGGAGCACTCGCGGCGTCGATTCATGGTGACCTAACAGCAGCAAAAATCATGAAGGGGCGGGACTCCTAGAGGCCATTGATGGTGAGGTACAGAGGCGCGATGACCCCATCGACGGCGAGGTGCAGAGCGATGACCAGGCGGCGGAGGGGAGACGCTCCCGGTTGCCGGCGGCGATATGCTTGAGGGCGACGGCGAGATTGCCGCTAGCCATCAGCGGGATAGGCGCTCGCTTTGAGAGGAGAGACAGTCGTATCGTTTTCTGATACGGGATGTTTTGGGCGGTATCGAACTTCTACTACGCTTATCAGATCCCGCGCAATCGGTTTACAGTGTGACTGTACCAAACAAAAACAAACATAATCAAGTCACGCCGTTATCTGATTACGGAGTAAAATGGCCGAACCAAACACCTCCTAAGTGTTTTAAGGCCTCCTAAATCTTAAGTATTTAACACAAAATTTTGTGTGCACCCTAGTGGCCCAGTCCCTAGTTACAATTAATTTAATTCGAGTTACTTTACACATAATTAGAACTATAGCTACTTTTTTGTTGTAATTTTTGTAGTAATGATAGTGTAATAAAAATCAGGTGCGAGATAACCCAATGGCATGTTTCAACCGTAGGCAGGGGCTGTCAGGAAGCCCATTATTCAGTTTCGTCAGATAGGCCATTCAGTTTCGTCAGACAAGACAAGATGCAGTCCTGGGGGCTGGGCAGGACCGCGGGAGGAAAACAACGGTTCGCTAAGTCAAGGAGAGGCGTTCATCCCACATCCAATGGCTATCATTTAATTTAGTTTCCTTATCGTGCGTTTAGGCTGTCATTTAATTAATTCCGTATTATGTTCTCATTCAGTTGAATAGGTTCTGCACAGCTCCTTATCGAAGGCATGAAGACGTGAACTCGTAAACCTGGTCTAGCACTAGCAGTAGCTTAGTCATCTTCCTTGGATGAACTTGTCCCGTCGGTCTTATCATTCAGAATGAATCTATTATTCTTCGATTTTCCCTTGCTGCTTTACCCCCGAGTCGTTTGTTCCTCACAATTCCAAGAATTCTGTCCAGTAGAGCTTTTGATCCTAGTTGTAAACCTCAGCCATTTGTCTGATTTATGTATGCAATATATATCTAGTTTATAATGCAAGTGTTCTGAAATACAGACGAAAAAAATCCTGAATGTTTTTAGGTTTCAAAATTGTAAGCACAAGGCATAAATTCGATTTCATTTTCTCTGTTTTGTCTATTCAACAATCAGTTTCCTGCATTAGATTCTGTACACAAGAGAATGACATAAGAGGATGTAACAGATAGCAACTGTACCATTGATACTGGTGTTCAGATATGCAAGTCACCCTACTAGGAATATGTTGAGCCGTTCTAAACAATAACATGAACATCATGATCAACAAGCAACCAATGAACATCAACTACTTTTATATGTCATTCATTTCCAGCCTCTTCAGGGCTGATCTGGTCCTGATACTTGAAGAATAACCAGCCATCACAGTCCTCATTCATCGTCGTCCTCATTTTCGTCAATCCCTACCCAGCGAGTGAATGCAAACAGAAATTCCTTGAAGCTCACCATACCATTCTTGTCCCAATCCATTTCCTCTGGTACCATGAAAAAAGGGCAAACTGTCAGGTGTGCGACACTACAATGAGTTTGACGAACACAATATGAAGCTGCAACCTTTTGGTAACAGGTATTTTAGAGGCTTTAAGGCGCATTAAGAATCTCACGACACAGTATCCTGAGTAGGTGTCTTTCTTTGAGTACAGTGTACAGGTTCAAATGACTAGAAGTGTTGAACAAATATTAGGAAGCTTGTCATTTTCCTGAGTAGGTGTCTTTCTTTGGAAAGAAGCACTTTTATTTAAAGATATATTTTTTTCCAAGGTCTACCCCTTTACCCTCTCAGCAAAGACTGGTCGGTAGCAGAGACTGGTCCAAACCAGAAGAAAATGTGGTGGTTCACATCACAAAAGGCGCTTAAAAAAGACGAGTAGGTCACACTAGGGAGCTGCCAAGAAATGGAAAACTCACCAAATCTCTTCATGGCTATACGCCCAGATGAGCGCTCTCCTGTTGTGGTCTCATTTATTGCTTGGATCATCTCCTCCTTGCTCACGTAACCATCTTTGTTCTTATCCAAGAAGACAAATGCATCAACCAAGGTCTCAAAAGTTGCCTCAAGATTTCCTAGTCCCATCTTTATTTTCTGGGAAGTAGGTCAAGGGAACAGGAAAGCACCTGACAGAAACAGCATAGTATAGGAGATGTAAAATAGAATCTGAATGCAGGAATTTTTGGCAGATACATTGTGCTGAAAATCATATAATCCAATCAGACTTGCATTGTGATGAAACTTTTATGAAAAATGATTTTTCCATTGATACAGTACAGTAGCATCTTAAATTGTGACAGGTACTTTACAGTTGACCTTAAGAAAATTTATATCAAACTAATTGTATTAGCATACAGCAACACTACACGATGTGAAAATAACGCTCAGGAAACAATCAGGTTGTTACTATGTGAATCATATAAGTTATGAAGGATACTGCTTCTGAGACAGCTGGTTCATTGAGAAGATAAACAAGGCACAGAAAGACAATGAACTCATTGAACTTCATTCCCATATCTTCATTTATATCACAAGCTTCAAAGAGATCACATATCTCCTCCTCTGTGAATGAGATTTCCAGCTTTTGAAAACAATGCTTGAGTTCTTCTTTATCTATTTCGCCATTGGAATCTTCATCTGAAAAAGAAAGATCAAACCACTACTTGACACATGAGTGAAAATATGAAAACCAGATAAAGCCCAAAATATTTGTCTCCATTAGCGGCAGTCAATGAGTGATCATCAGAGCACTGCATTTTCTTCCAAATGGCTTCTTTCAATTACTGGCCTCTCTCATACACAATTTGTTTTGAAGTACAAGGTAGAGACAGGATGTCTCTATTTCTCTACCTTACAAGTAACAAATATTGTATTGCATATCTAAATGCTTAGGAGATGTAACTACAATTATTCAAATAAGAAATAGAAGAATTATATGTGAAACAGCATGTAATGAGTTACTCAAACTACCAGGTCTGGTTCTGAATATTGAGAATACTATTAATAAGCCATGCCCTATCACCACATCACAGGATTGTTGCCCCCATCCAAATTTCACAAACTATGTGCATGAAACGATATTTAGAGTGTGACTGGACGTTCGGAGTGCAGACAAAGGTGTAGGACTCACCAAATTGCTCGAAGATAGTCTTGCATTTCCTAAAACTCTCATCGATTTTGGGAAACTTCATGACAATACTATCAAAAGATCTCAGTGAAGTTCCATGTGCCGCTCTCTGCTGCATGGCATCCACCATCTTGGCCTCCAGCTTTGAACCATGGAAACTCCGCTTGTGGGTGTCCTGCCGTCCAAGCACAGCCCCCATGCTAGCAGTTCAGATACTGACCCCCCACAAAATTTTCAGTGAAAGAAAGTCCCCAATCGGCTACACACGGAGCAGCTTGAAATCTGAAAATCAACAGCAATCGAGTCAAGCATCAGCACTCAGGCATGCACCGAACAAGAACAAGGAGGCTGTCTGAAACTCTTAACTCCAAACAGACAGGCCACGTCACAAGAACAGGATTTCACCATCGCAATCACACACCGTATGCAAGTATGAGATCAGATATCAACAGTAGAACAGTAGAAAATACATCCATAGGAAACAACAGAGCGGTTTAAAAAAAAGAAGTCAAGATTTAAATATCCTTGCTCCATGTGCCCGATCCCAACCTGAGGGAAAAGGGGAATCCTGGCCCGTTCATTCTCAGAGCACCATCACCACCGAATCCACCAAAACAGATAAAGAAAGAGGAAGTTTCCAAACGCTCGAGAAGATCGATCGGCGACGAGAAGGGGGGCAAAAGATTGCAAGAAGAGGAGCACTTACCTGGAACGCCGCCCCCTCGCGGCACCAAGAGAATAGAATCCGGGGAGAGCGGGATCGCCGATGTGAGCTCTGCGCGGAATCCAGCGGGCGTTCGGGAATCGAGGGGAAAGGTGGGAGCTTTGGCCTTCGGGAGGAGGAGGGAATTCGCAGGGGATTATTCGAGCCGGCCCGTGCGGCTGAGCTCAGCAGCAAGAGAGAAGCGGCGAAACAGAGGGGGGAAAGGCGGAAAGCTTTGTGCTGGTCTGGTGGGGCTTTGGCTTCTTGAGGTATGTGGGAATCAAAATGAAGCTGGCAGAGAATCATGTAAAGAAGCTGAATCAGTTTTGAAGAAGCTGAAGCTGCTGCAGAAGCATCGAAAATCAGCTTCATGCAGTTTTGGAGCCCACGAAGCTGATTTCGAAATTTTCACCGGCGAAGTGAGATTACTAATTTCAACCACTATTAATGACTTTAACAAAACGTGAATTAAATGTAACCATCATATGATTACAATGACAAGCATTGATAACCAAGTTTTAAGTACGGCGACATATAATTGACGGGCATACACATACACATACAAATAAATAGTTGTACAATGTTTTCGAATCAATGTCAAAAATAAATGGGCGGCAATCCACACATCTCTCGTGCGATGTCAAGACGAACGAGATCCATTCGAGGTTCATTGGGCACATCTGTATCAGTGTCCCCATGCAAACTTCTGAACCGAGAGGGGATAGTGGGTTCATATTTCGGGTCCTGTTCAACTCTGAGAAAGTCGTCTTCGTCATCTTGTTCCTCACGGATGAAATTATGAAGACACATGGTCGCACCAACAATCATCTTTTGTGCGTCCACACTGAACGGAGGCATGTTATACAAAATTTTCCACCTATTCTTCCAAACACCAAATGTACGCTCAACTGTGCTTCGGAGACTAGAATGCCGCCGATTGAACACTTCCTCTAACCCACTTGGCGGCTGCGCATTCCTCCACTCCTGCGTATGGTACCTTTGTCCCTTGAATGGAGCCAAGTACCCTTCCCGGTTCGGGTACCCTGAGTCTACTAAGTAATACTTGGGCATTTGAGGATGCGGAAAACCGGTGTCATTGTACATTGCATGAAAAAGGACACTTGTGTCGTGCATGGCGCCCGGTTGCCCAGCCGCTGCATAAGTGAATCGCATGTCGAAATCTACGATTCCGAGAACATTCTGTGTCGGCACTTTGTTCTTCCCAATATACCTAGACCGATCCACGCCAACTGGATTTAGAGGGATGTGCGTACCGTCAAGAGCACCAATGCAATTTCTGAACCAAGGAAAATACCTCCTGTCATGAGCAATCCTTGTCGGAATTGCACTAAAATTCCGATCAACCGGTCTAACATACTCGGTGCCCATTCTCACCAAGGCATACAAGACCTCATGGAATTTGGCATTAATTGTTTGCGTCGATCTGTTGATTACGCAATTCAAAGCGGCGTGTGTCCAACCGTTCCCACAAATTATTAGGAAGTATGCAAGAGCTTCCTTAGTAGCTACCTCACCTATCGCTTCCAACCCGTACTCATTTTCCAGTAACCATAGGAGCCTTTCAAACATCTCTCTAGTCATCCTAAACATTGTTTTGCACTGTCGTGGGTTGTTTAGTTTCTCATTTATCCAACTCAAGCCACTCTGTATTGGAATATAGCGCGGCGCTCTACTTTTCCGGGATAATAAAGACTTGCATGCCGCCAATGCCCCCGCGATCAGGTTAGTGCTAACGGACCTGTTGAAATCGACGATGGCCATGTCAATATCACGGTCCGCGTCGCCATCCTCCTGATCGGTTGCCCCTGGCATTTCGCTGACAGCATTGACAAAGGTATTTCATATTAGTCAATTACTCCAAAATGATACAATAAACTCATGCATACATAGAAATGCTACGTCCACATTCACATCACATGAACTCAAGCATATAAAAAAACCCGTACAAAGTATTCTAAGCACCACAAAGTGCATATGCACAGTCTCGTTACATGAAAACATCAGCATAAACACAGCAAACACGTCCACGGCTAATGCAAACAGCACCACCAGCAACAAATCCATACGGCACAGTATCATGGAAACAGCAGCATCAACAACGAATTGGATGCAACACAAATCTATACGGCACAGTTACATGGACACAGCAGCAGCAATAAACAGCAGCAGGCTCAAGCACAGCCACAATATCAAGCACCCTTGTTCCTGTTTTCCGCCATCCACTCTTGCTTCTGTTTAAGCCATGTGAACCTTTCCTCATTAGTCCTCAAAGTCATGAAAATCCGCCTTTCAATTCCTTCTTTGAATGCAATAGTGGCTGCAAAGTGTTCCTTGGTCCCTGGCACGGCACCACATTCTCTGACCAATTCTAGGCATTCCTCAATTGACGGTCCTAGGTCCAACTCCCTCCTTTGCATGAAGGACTCAGCAGAATTGGTGTGGCGTGCACCAATCTCAACTAGGTTCTCAATTTGTTCTGATAACCATTCGGTGCTGCCCCTCTTTGGTTTCTTTGCTGTTCCTCTCGTTGCACTGCCTCCTCTCTTGTTGCGGTTGCTAGTCGGAGTCAAATCTTCAGGCTCACTGCTGTCGTGGTTTGTATCTATGGGATCATCATCTTCGACATAGTCAGGATCCTCGTGAGCAGAACCTTTAGGATGGGATGGTGGAACCCCACTGCCGACCGACCAATGGTCCTCGCCAGTGTTCGTTATGCCGTCGAACATAACACGTAGCTGCTCCTCATTTTCCAAGGGCTTATTCTTGAACTTTGTGCAGCCTTTGATTCTCTGGAAGACAAAACGAATTGGATTAGCAAGTTGAAAGGTACATAATTAGGAAAATCAGACCCAAAAGTAAAGGAATTCAAAAGGTTTCGTACCTCGCTTATGCCCTTCCACCACGAATCAGGCATTTTTATGATCCTCTTGTTGTTATCCCAACCAATTCCAGACTGGTTCGTAAGTTGCTTCCACGTGCTGTAATCCTGCCGCAACCTGTCCCACTTGTTCTTAAATTGCTGTTTACTGTACTCCAAACCGGTACGGTCCTTAAACCTTTGCATCACATTGATGTAACCCGTTTTGTTGAGGTAAGTACTCGTTCGGTTACCCTTTGCAACCTCCTCGGCAAAGAGTTCACATACAATCCGAGTATTATATTCATTCCAATCTGCGCAGCTGTTTGACAAGTGCACATATATAAAGGATAAACAAAACAGTGTAGCACAATTGCAGAGGAACAGCTTGCGAGGGAAATCACTAAAGGAACTACAGGTATACTTGATTACTGCATGAAAATCCTAAAATTACCGCTGGCTACAGGAACATACAACTGACATCATTAAGGAAAAACTTTCCTTATATTTCCTAGTTGTTATTCCAGTTATATTTAACTTGCTTAAAAATCAATAGATCACCATCCCTGAACTGGAACAAAACAAATTACACCATTTCAATCACATGAATACAGAATATGCAAATTAGCTACAGTTTGACTTATACACTGCAATAGTCCAGAACTTCAGTTCAGATACACTTCAAAGCAAGCAGTATTAGGACAATTCACATAAGCAATGTGCTAGACAGTGTAGTTTTTAGACAACAAAACCAGGCTTTTAATAAGCAAGTGGCATTAACTTCAGTAAAAATAAACACCTAACCTAAGGCCTTCATGAATTTCAGGAGGCACTCCAAGATTTCATATTCAAAGAAAATGAAAACAACTACTTTTTAGTTGGCCCAAACGTAACCTACTTAGATCTCCAGGGTATAGGGACAGTGCTAATGCTGGAAGGCCACCCAATCTGATATCTCAGTAAATGCTTATGTGATAAGAACAAGGGCTTATGCACATATGAGAAGGAATGTATGGTTGTGTTACACTCAATTTACAAATCGGGATCGTATTTGCGGCATAAGCAGTTGGGTATAAGAACTGATCATAAGAGACTGCTATTCCTGAGAGAGCAAAGGTCTACAACAAAACTCCAACAGAAGGCCATGCTGAAACTTATGGATGTAGATTACTGATCATAAGAGACTGCTATTCCTGGCCTTATCTGTCAATGGGCCTAGATGGTTACTAATACTTCAGGAAGGATATATGGAGTATTAGGATGGCAGCATGAAACATGTTCAGAGCTAGAGCAACATCGAAAGCAAAGCATCGTCACATGAGTCAATAGTGCAAAGTGTGTCATCTTGTAGTCAGAATTCATCAATTATAAACATCTCCACATGAGCTAGTGCTAGAACAGGATATCCATGCAAGAATAAGCAAAGCACAAAGAGCTCATACAAGGAGTACACTTCCTGACTAAAGATCACTACGAACACCTATCATGCATCAACAAGTCATGATTACTTGCTTGTTGAAGCAATGTGCCTACTTCTTTGGTAGACATCATCCAACAACGTAAGCATTTGATTAAACATTTTGAATGAGCATGACAAGCAGGGACTTGGGGAATTCAGAGTTTTTGCTCATTGATTAATTTCACAAATTTAAGCATACAAAGCAATTACTCCAAATTTTCATGAAGTGCCTTTGCGGCACAAAGAAGCTTAAGCTTCCCCAAATGAATTGTGGGTGGATCTATATCTAACAGTCAATTTGTGCGGGATGAAGCAATGGTCACATGAGTAGGGATTTAGTTCGGTGATTACCCTGCGTCCGTGACATCGACGTCGTCATCCGCCTGTGCTGACCGTGGAGCCCTTGGAGCTCGACCACCTCGACGGCGACGACTGGTGCCTCTGTTCGACGCTGGAGCTTCATCTCCTTCAGCAACCGGCGCGCTCCACGCAGCACCAGGGCCAGCAGGGCGAGGCCACGGCGGAGGCGTTGCAGCAGCCCATGACGGCGGTGAGAACGGTGGTCCGCTTTGCCTCCATTGTGCGTCAGCCACCGGGTTGCTGGACGAAGGGCCCATGCCGTAGACCATGGCTGCGGGAGCACCGTAGTATGGCGGCACAGCATACGGCATGCCTGGAAGGCCGCCGCCGAAGTACCCTCCAGGGGTACCAGCGTGCCCTCCAGGCGGGTACATACCCGGTGCGCCGCCTCCTCCGTACGCTCCGGCGAGGCCACCCACCATTCCAGACGGGGCCATTCCCGGTGCGGGGACTCCGTCGTAAGCTGCACCGCCTCCCGCGTAAGCTCCAGCGCCGCCGGGAGACATGGTTCCTGACGGCACCGCAGCAGCGGCCGTGCCTCCCGGCCATGGTCCCATGTCGGCGTAGACACCGTGAGCACCACCAGAAGAAGGAGGAGGACCGCGCGCACCGGCTGCCGAAGTGCCAGCCTCGCCGGAGCCGCCAAGGAGGTCGCCGAAAAGCTTCATTGGGGATAGGACCGGCGGGGTGCCAGTACCGCCTTCAGCGCCTCCTGCCTCCGCGGCTTCATCAGATCCGGGGACGCCGCCGCCGGATCTCTCGGCTCCCCCAAGAGAGAGCCGCCGCAGCCGCGCCGAACGACGGGGCGGCGTCGCCATGGTCGCCGGGGGAGCTGTGAGGCAGCCGGAGTGCGCGTCGTGGACCGCCGAGCGCTGCCCACCGAGGACCGCCGGCTGCGCTAGGGGAGTAGCGGCGGGGAAGTCGAACGCGCGACGCGGGGTGTGCGGTGGGGTACGCCGGCGCCGTCGCGGGAGCAGAGGAAGGAAGCGAAGCTGCGTGAATCTGGGTGGAAGTGTCGGCGGCCGACAGCAGAAGCGATTCGGCGTGAGAGGAGGCGGCTTCCGCATGTACCCAATGGGCTCGTGAAGCCGGCCCAGGAGCCGAATCAAATGGGCTCTGCGGCGAGCAAGCAGAAGCTTTGTGCTGGTCTGGTGTGGACTGCGGAGAGCAAGCAGCACAGCAGGTGGTGTGGCCGTGGCCCCTGGCGTTCCACTCCACGAGGGACGGTGGGCCCACAGGTGGCTGCACGTCGCCGACAGGTGGGCCACCGGTGGCTCTGCTTCACTGACATGCTGGGCCGGCCGGCGCCGAGGATGGTGGGGAAGCGTCGTCGCTTTGGTGACACGAGTGTCTGTTTTACTGTGCATCTTGGGCGTCGGGATGGCCGATGACTTCGGTTGCCGAGATAACACGCTGCCGGCGTGGATGAAGCTGACGATTGACACCTCGACTCTTGGAGACTCAAGCAGTCAAATCTTCCTCCGCGCAGGTCCGCCGCCGCCGCCTTCGCGGCCTCCGCCCTCCGGTATGGCGGCGCCGCCGTTTTGCGCCAGGAGAACGGGAGCCGAGAGCAGAGAGCTCCTTGTAGTATGTTTGGTTTGGTGTACCAAGAGATGCATGAATGGATGATCATGACGTCATATGCTCTATCACTCTTAGTAATAAATTAAGTAAAGTGGAATGGTTTCTTTCTGGATGAGATGGTACAATTCATCTAACCAAACATAAACATCATCACCAAACTTGAATCATTCCATACATAAACTAAATGGTGCAAACAACCAAACACATCCTTGAGCAACCACTCCTCGGTGCCCAAAGCTATCAGACAGTGTCACGCAATTCGCTAATTTTGTCTGACGATGTAGCACGTGACATGGTGAGTAACGAGATAACTCTCGGCAAGTTGGAACTCAGCCTGTTCGGTTGGCTGGTGACTGGTACTGATTTATTGTGAGAGAAAAGTACTGCTGGCTGGCTGGTGGCTGATGGCTGGTGCTGATTTGTTGTGAGAGAAAAGTACTGCTGGCTAGTGGCTGATAAGCCAAACGAACAGGCTGTTGAAATTTAGGTCAGTACAAAAGTTTGTGGAAGACCAGTTCAACACAAAATTTGTTATCCTCGTAGGCATCGAATCCCACCAAATTGTTTCCGAGAATGGCACCAAACTACATTTTGGCGTCCAGCGCGAGGCGTTTAGCGGATCTGTTGTCGTCCCATCGTGCATCGTTAAAGGCGAGGGAATTTATATATGCTCATGGCCAAGAGGAACGGTACTAAATTATTAGACTGCGCATTTGGGTCCTCCCGACCTATTAGGCTGTCCGCACTCGTCATACTCTATTTTCATCCTCTAAAAAGTATATTCTATCCTAGTCATCAAGATTCTCTCCTCTACGACTAGTTCTTCCGCACTCGTCATCCTCTATATCTCGTACTCTATACCAACTACCAACTAACCCAACATATGGGACCCACACTTTATAATTTCTTTTTCTTTTTTTTCCTCACCTCCCTTTCTTTATCTGCTCCTCCCCCCTCCCCCCCCACGCGGCCTGCTCCCTCCCCCCGTCTCTTTCTCTCTCTCTGCACCCCTCCCCACTGGCTCCTCCGTCTCTCTCTTCTGCTTCGGCTCCTTGGGCATTTTGCCGCCGCCGCCGTCACGCAGGCACGCAGCTCGCCCCGCCCGTCACGCAGTAGTTGCCCATCCCCCGCCGCCGCGGAGATCCGGCTGCCCCGGGGTGGCCGAATCAAGGAACCGCACGGCCCCTGGAGATCTATCTGCGAGGGGAGCAAGGCAGCGCGGCGGCGGCGGGAGACAGGTAGCGCGGCGGGGTCGCGAGGGGGTAGAGCGCGGGCGCGTCTGCGGACCTGCTCGACTCGGCTCCGGCTGAGGCCACGGCCGTGGGGATAGGTCAAGAGGTGTGAAGCGCCCCTGCCTAAGCAGAGACTAAATGTAATACAAATTATCAGTCCCAGGAGGCTGAAACACATTTATTCAACAGATAGTTCAGAACCTTACAGCCCCCGAGGGAGCGGGCACTTGATACAAGCCAGGATTACCAAAAGGTAAACTACGGCGATGAGCCAAACTATGAACCAGACCGGCTGAACAAAGGGATCAGAGCTACGCGACAGCGAAGACATCTTGGGCGGGTCCAAACTCCACAGGCAAAGTTGGGTGCAGAAGCGACCACCTATTCAGCGTCCTCAACAACAAAGTCCGGGTCTTCTTCTGAAGCAACAAAAGCAAGGGTGAGTACAAAAGTACTCAGCAAGTCCAACCACACCCACGGAGGGGTTAACACAGAAATATGCACAGGATATATCAAGGAATAGGCTAAGGTTCATTTGCAATAAAGCCAAGTTTTACACATGCAATGGTTCGTCAAGGAATGTTTTAGCAAAGCAAGTTTTTATTGTAACAAATCAATAAGCGGGGGTTGATCCATAAAGGATCCAAATTTTAATGCTACCGGATTTCCCATCCGCCGTAGCTTCCCAGCACAAAGCCGGACTCTTTCCAAAACCAACACACTCCAACCCATCCCAAAATCTTCGGTATTGTGACCAAGCCATAACTCGCCCATGACCGTGGGCACGGCTATTCGAATAGTTTGGAAACTCTACAGAGGTGTACACTTTCACCACAAGTAGGGTACCGCAACACGGTCACCTTAGTGCCAGCGCGGATCCTATCGAAGTCATTACCCACCATAGCCAAAACTGCCTAGCCATCATGAGAAAACAACCAAGGGGGTTCATGACACTAAGTCGGCACCCATGACACTAAGTCGGCACTTGGCTTCCCGCTGCACACCTGCCTCCAGACAACTAACAGCCTGGCTAGTGGGATTTAGACTAAGCCCTTGCACCATACAAGAGTCGAGTGGTTGTACGAGATAAACTGGGTTAGGCAAGATGACACATCACCTCGCTTTAAAACCGGACAAAATGGACATCTCCCAACTTGCTTAACCACAAAGGTACAAGCCTCCTTTCGGTATTTCACAAAGAAACACCCAACCATCTCATCCAACACTTCCTTTATTTTCAAAACCCAAAACCCATTTTCTTACTCAACACACTCACACTTTTATTCTTTGATAAACCAAGTATAGTCATGATTGATTAAGTAAAGAAAACAAGTCCTAAGCGTTCTAGCATTGGTTATCATCCAAACAGAGCATATCATATTTAGAGATAACTAGGTTATCAAGGCATGATCACATCAATCAAGGAATGGCTATCCAACCGCGTTTTCAATAGTAAAACTCATGCAGTTTATAAAAGGCCATTAGGTTGTGTTTATAAAACTGGGATAAACATGCATCAAAGGATGGGATT
The DNA here is from genome assembly GCA_004135705.1 of Alloteropsis semialata. Taxonomy (NCBI): domain Eukaryota; kingdom Viridiplantae; phylum Streptophyta; class Magnoliopsida; order Poales; family Poaceae; genus Alloteropsis; species Alloteropsis semialata. The sequence goes on along the minus strand of CM014273.1, from coordinate 12,881,615 downwards.
GGACTTGCCGTCTCCAACAGCTTCCGGGAGTTTCTGCTCGCGGCACAAGTCTTCGGGGTCGGGCTCGCGGTACTCTCCTTCGTACTCCGGCTCGCGGTACTGTCCCTCCTCGATCACTCCGTCGTCTAGGGCACGCACAAACAACACATAATAAGAAAACAACAATCCTTTACCGATGAGTTGAAAAAGGGAAGTAATAAAATAAAATAGGAGGAAGGATTATTTTTGAGTGATTTGTGTATAGCTCGGCCGGAATGGATGAAAGAAAGGTGTGTTCGAGTTTGGTGGAATTCCGGAGAAATTTGGCGCATAAAATGACAAGATAAAGGGAGTATTAGGGCTCAATTAGGAGGTTTAGGGCCTATTTGTGAAAGGTTAAAAGGGCTAGGGACCTTTCTGGAATTATTTTTGTATAGTGGAAGGACTTGGTTATGATTCTGGGAAAGTATTTGAGAGGTTTGGTAATGGTCAGGGACCTATTTGGAAATATTCTAAAAGATCAGGGGGTTTTCTTGGAATCGGTCTAAAGGGAAAAGGGTATATATGTGAAAAGGGAAAAAGGCAGGGGGGTTTTCTGGAAAACGGCCGGCCATCACTTCATCTTTCTCCATTCTTCGGCCGAACAGGGGAGGGGGAGGGGGCGCTTGGGCAGCGGCGGCGTGCCGGCGCGCCGGCCCTCCAGGCCATGGCGGCGGCCGTGGAGCGGCCCAGCAGAGAGAGGAGAGGGAGGGGGATCCAATCCCCTCCTCACCTTGGGCTATTGCGGCTTGAGGAGGCGGGGTGTCGGCGGGGCAGTGGACGAGCGGCAGCGGTGGCGGCGGCGCTGCGCGTGGCGAGGTGCTCTGGTGGAGGGCGGAGTGGTTCGGGAGCGAGGGGGAGCGGCGCTGCGGCGGTGGTGGTGCTGGAGAGGTGGAGGTGCGAGTGGTGAAGCAAGGGCCGGCGGAGGTTCTTTTATAGGCGGGCGAGGTGGGTTCGGCTGTAACACCCCAGGTGTTACTTAAGCCTAAGAGACTATCATTAGATTACTAATGAGGATAGATGTAAACAAATGATGGTATAAGAGCTACTCAAAGAGATCAAACATGGACCAAGGGTATTTTGGTAATTCCTCACCATGAAAAGGTTGACCAAGTCAAATTGGAGTTGACAACTGTAAAAGATAGCAAATCATCAAATATGCTTGGAATGATCAAGTTTGAGAAGAATTCAAACTTTGAAAACCAAATTTGGTTAAGTTTAAACCACATTTGATGACGATTTTGGTTGATAATCAAGGGCTTGTAACTTTCAAACTAAAAGGATTTAGCCCAAGGTTATATTGAGAGAAATGTAGCCCTCTGTTAGGACTACAACTTTGGTTATTGAAGATTCAAAAGTTTACATTTGGTTTGTGGAGAAATCATGGCCTAAAGATGGCAGGGTTAAACAGCGAGTTAACTGCATCTTTTCTGAAAATGGGGGATTTCAGAGACCGAAGTTCAGGGCAGCATACTTTATGATCTATGAAGATTCAGCTGAAGGTCATATGAAGGAAATGTAGATCCATATACAGGCTACAACTTTTGTATTCGGAGTTTGAAGAGTTTACATTCATAATTTGGAGTAAAATCAATCTGAATTTGCTGGTTTGCACGAGTTTCAGAAGTGCCGAGTTTGGGGCTGACATTCAGTGGTTGACATCTCAAGATCTGTTGAGTTTTAGACCAAGGTTATATAAAAGAAAATGAAGTTCAATGTGTAGGCTACAACTTTCGTTATTTGAGCTCAAAGAGTTTGCATGCAAATTTTGAAGAAAAAGATGAATCAATTTGCTGGTCTGAATGAAGTTTCAGAAACGAAATGCAAGTTCAGTTAAAAATCCGGTGACGAGCTAAAGTTCAGAGCTCCAGATCTTTTTGATCTGTTGGGTATTGGATCTAAGGCCAATAATAAGTTTTAAAGATGGATGTACCCTCTACAATCTTGGTATTGGAGATTTGCGAAGCCGGTGTATGGAATCATGTGTTTGGGGTGGTTTTTGGGCAGAGTTTTGAGCCGGCCGTCGCGTTTAAGCTCGACAGAGCTTCATCTGTTGTCGCCGCCCCGCCGCTCATGCCGCGCGCCAAAAATTTGCGCGTGCCACGCGTCGGTGTGGGCGGGGAACAGCACGAGGGAGGCAAGCAGCTGCTGGCCTACGCGCGCCGCCCGCGGGACAGGATAAGGCCGGCGAGATCGAGCTTTTTCCTTTTCTCTTGCTCGGTTTGTCCTCGCCGTCGTCCTGCGTTCTCATCACCGCCGCTGCTGCGTTTCCACCGCCCTCTGAGCCCCACCATCCAATTCCTTGTGCTTGCAAGATCTCTAGCCCGACCATGCTCCGCCCAGTCCGTCCATGCTCGGCTTCGTCGCTTGCAACCACCGGGTCGTCGTTGCAACTGCCGCCGCCGTCTTTAGTCCCCACGGTGAGCTCCACTCTCCTGCCTTTCTCTCACCGGTTCGAGTACGTGGTTGCATCATGCGTGAGCCCAGAAAGCTGTAGGTGTTGCTTGTTCTTCAGGAGGACAATCCCGTCGGCCGGAACGCCTCTGCGCCGCCGCGGAGTTTTGTTCCACCAGGGTCGCCGCCGCGGAGGTTCCAGTTCCAGCCATCTAGGGTTAAGGAGTAGGTGAGCACCGAGTTCAGTGAGTCACGGCGAAGCTCTAGGGGTAGCTCTTGAGGACAATCTTGCCCCCGTTTAGCCGGACAGCTCGCGCCGCCGTTGTTGTCCGCCAGCGCTTCCAGTTGCCGCC
>CM014273.1:12842741-12873470 GCA_004135705.1 Alloteropsis semialata | reverse complement strand
GCATGCGAGCGCAGGGAGGAGGAGGGCGTGCGGGCGCGCAGTGGCCGAGGAGTTAGGCGAGGTGGGGCCGGAGGGGGAGCTGGGGGCACGGCGGCGTTGCAGTGGAGGAGGGAGAGGCCGGCGGTGTGGGGCTTGGGCGGTGTCGGGCCAGGATAGAGGAGGAAGAGAAGGGAGGAGGAAGAAGGAAGAAGGAGGGAGAAAAAGAAAAGAAGAAAAGGAAAAAGAAAAGAAGAAAGAAAAAAAAAGAAAAAGGAAAGGAGGAAAAAGGAAAAAGAAAAAGGAAAGGAAATTGGGAAAAAGACAGAGGGAAAAAGAGAGAGATTGCGGGATTCGCGGCGACGGTCGGAGCACGCGCGCGGAGGATCAGGAACGCGACGCGCGGATCGAGGAAAAGGAGAGAACGGCGGAGAGGATCGGAAGATTGGAATTTCAAAAACCCATCGGAAAAGGATTTTGAAAACCAAACGCGTTAAGAAAGATTTAGAATTTTTTGGGGCTGTTACAAGGTGTGGTCAGCACAGGTGGATTTTGAGGTCTTCGATTTGAGTGAGCTTCTTAGGGATTTTTGGGGGCTTTTGTGGTGGATGAGATTTGCTGCTGGGTTGGCGTGGTGTGGTAGTAGTAGCACCGGTGGATCTGCGGCCTCCGGCGATGTCTTCCGCCGACTCCCTCGCCTCTGGCCGGAGCGCGGATCGTCGGAGCGGAGGCGCTCCCTCCTGGCGGCCTCGCCGGCGGTGCGCCCCGGCAGTTGGAGTGGAGGCGGGGAGGGCGGAGGAGGAGGAGATCGCGCGGGCGCGAGAGGTGTGGGGCGCGCGGGCCCCGCTCCAGGCGCCACGTTCGCCATAGAGGAGCTCCTCTACCTCCTCTGAAAATAGCGTACGGGGGCCGGTACTTTTGGATAGCGTGCGGCATAGCGTATCCCGCTGCAGCTGTTTTTCCGCTACCCACGTCCTGGAGGACCGGGTAGCGGACACCGGTGCGGATAGCCTTAAGCAGCAACTTATGGGCAAAATAAACTATAATGTTTTATAAGCTTGTCAGCTAGGTATTTTCTTTATTTTTTTACGTGTCGCATGTCCTAAGTCAAACTTATTCAAGACCTTGCTTAGTTGAGGAAAGTTTCGCAACTTTTCACTATTCACCCATCACATCAAATGTTAGGACACTAATTAAAGGTATTAACTGTGGATTAATGACAAAACCCATTCCGTAACCCCTGGTAACTTCGCGAGACGAATCTAATGAGTCTAATTAGACCATGATTAGACAACGTTGTGCTACAGTAAATAATTCTCTAATGACGGATTAATTAGGCTTAATAGATTTGTCTCGCGATTTTCTGTCATCCGTGTAATTAGTTTTATAATTAGATCATGTTTAGTCCTCCTAATCTTCGGTTTAAAATTGCTACAGTAAATTTCGCAAACTTTCTCACCGAACTAAACAGGGCCTAACTTTGACAGAATTTATAAAATATGGCAATAATTATAGTAACATTCGCACCACCAAAATATATTTCGTAGCGGTTCAATAAAACAAATTTGGTATTTAAAACGTTGTTATTTTTTCTGTAAATTTGAAGTGGACATATTTTACTTTGGACAAACTCACAAACCTAATACGACATGTATAAAAACTAGATTATACGTTGGACTTTGATATGCTAGGATCTTTTTAAAGTTTTTAATTAGCCTTAGCTGATCCAAATGGGATCTCATGCACAAACAGCACAAAGAAATATTGTAAATAATAACGCTTATGTAGAGTGTTGCCTTAAAAAAAAGCGTAAAATGTATCAATGTTCATTTTTTGTTCAGGGGTGTCATCCAGCTCCCTAGTTTCAAGTTGCATATTTTGGCCCCTACACTTGTTAAGCAGTAACGTACCCACTTGTGAGTTTGATCTCAACACGAACAAAAATGAACTAAACACATGCGACATAACACCAATCACACTATCCTCTCCATCAATATTCAGAACAAAGCAGTTGGCCATGGATATGCATTATGCAATATTTTTATTTGTTCTCTTAGTACAAAGTATATATATAGCCAGTTACTATTATTGCTATACGACATCCAAATTATATTGGAGCTTGATATAAATGTACACCGTACACGTGCGGGTACTTGCCTGGGCCGGGCCGGCACAAATATATATTCAGTGCTCATATACTATTACTAATATGCAAGCATTAATAAGAGGTTATAGTACACTCTTAAATCTCGTAACAAGCCAAATAATAATAGGGCCTTGAACCCACACAACTGTACAGGGCATCTTTTAGGCATTTCACTAGCTTATGGCCTTGTTTAGTTCGAGCGAATTCGATCGAATGCACTGTAGAAAAATGTATTGGAAATCAAAAAAGCAGAGAGAGGACACGTTGTTCAATGCGTAAAACAGGACACGAATTCGATCGAATCGAGCGAACTAAACAAGGCCTATGTAAAAAACCCAAACCAACTCTTCAAACTGCATACGACAGGACTGCCAGAAGAGAGTGCGTATGTACTGATTCCATTCTTCTCAAACTCCGCCGCCACTTCCTCCCAGTTGATGCTTTTCTTCTCGTGCACGTAGGCCGACGCCAGTGCCTCGTAGGTGGAGTCATTAGGTTCAAGCTGATCATGTGATTCCATTTGACGACACAAGAAGAAGGCCCCTTCAAGTTCCCCCCTCTTGCCATACAGGCGAATGAGGGCGTTGTACATCCCTGTTGTTGGGACCAATCCTGCTTCCACCAATGCCAGCAGTACCTCAGTTGCGCTTGGAAGGGTGTACTGGAATGGACTCAACCTTGCTTCAGTTGCGCTTGGAAGGGTGTACTGGAATGGACTCAACCTTGCTTCAAATAAGCTCTTCATCAGTGCATTGTAGATGTCGCCACTGTTACAATGGTGTTTATTTGACCTCGTCAATGCAGCCGTCATGGGTTTAAGACCATGAATCAACCATGTTTAAAACCATGAAACAGCCATGGTTAAGGATATGTAACAGCCATGGTTAAGGCTATGAATTAGTCTTATTGCTGCCATTAGAGGAAGAATACCAAAGGTCTACACTAATGTTTATGTCATAAACTCTACCTTGTAATCTCCCTATATAAAGGGACCTTGAGATCAACAAGAAGAGGATGATTCACTATTCCTAAGCTCCCTTCGTGGAGCTCTGTCTCTCTTTGCCATTTCTATTTACAATACGTTATCAGCACCTTAGTTCTACCACTGAGTAGAGTAAGAAGCAAAGAAGAAGGAAGAAGGGAATTCGCCAGTAAATCGCAGAGGCTAAGATGCTGCAGCTCTCACCGTTTGTGTTCAAATCCATCCTCCACCAGCGAGCTAGCCAACTGCGTCGCCTCATGCGCCAGCAGCTGCAGCTCCGCGTGCTCCTCAGAGCACCTGTGCGTCGCCCTCGCCGGAACAGAACCACGCCGCTGGCTTCGCCGGCCGTGGCCCTGTGACCCCTCCCACAGGAGGCCGGTGCGGCGGACGCCGCGACGTCAACGACGACGCTTGCCGCGAGGCTGACCTCGCCCTCCGTCGAGGACCACAATCACCTCTTGAGTCCTGCACAGTGCCCGGGAGGATCCTGGAGTGCTCCCCTCGCCCTCCGTCGAGGACCACAATCACCTCTTGAGTCCTGCACAGTGCCCGGGAGGATCCTGGAGTGCTCCCCTCGCTGCTGCACGTCCCATGGCTGGACGGCGCGGCTGAGGGTTGAGCACGCCAAACCCCGTGAGCCACTGCCGGCCATGGTGGCCGGCAACTGCTAGGGACACGGATGGCCCCAGCTACGTCCATGACGAGGCCGGCCCGTCCACCGCAGTACCACGCGCCTTCGCCGCGAGGACGCTGCGATGACGGCGCCGCCGATGCTGCCCGTAGAGCTGCGAATGCTGCTCGCCGCGACGCCGAAGAAGCCGCACGACGCAATGTCGAGCTTGCCCATCCGTCTCCACCTCCGACCACTGTGCTTTTCCCTAGGCGCGCCACCGCAGATGCGGCGGCCACCAGTCGCCCAGGGCTGCGCCGGATGACCCGAACCGGGCACTCCCCGACCGGAGCTCGCCCCGACGGCCACAGCCGTCGACCCCCCACCTCCGGTGAGGGGGAGGCATGAAGCGCCGATGAATGAGGTCCAGAGGGTGGGTGAGGAGCGGATCTGGGCGGCGCACGACTGGATCTGCAGCCAGCGGCAGTGGATCGTCGGCGACGGTGACTGGAGCGACGGCGACGGCGACGGCGGCAACCGCAGTCCCAAGCTGGACTGGCGGTGAGAAGCTGCCTCGCAGGCCTATACCCGAGTGGCGACAATGAAGCCCCAATGGCACGAACCGCCGGACGGCGGCGGCCAAGCGGTGGCGGCAGCGCACGCGACGGGCGGCGGCGGCGGTGGCGCGTGAGAGGCGAGCGGATAAGGGTCTCTGACCCCTACCGCTGCTAGCAGCCAGGCCTTGAAGGCCGGCGCTATCGCCCGCTGGCCGGCCCACTGAGCCAGAGCAGCAACCTGGGCCAGCCAGCATGGGGCCTGCGACCAGCAGCCCGCTGGCCTAGCTCGCTCGGCCTCGCCCAGCTGGGCCGGCCTAGATCACCCCACCGAGCCCTCTTGGGTCAAAAGCGGCAGTGGGCCGGAAACGAGATTGTTTTGGCCCACCGTCCAGTTAACTTTATTCCAGCAGTTTATTTCCTCAGAAATTTACTTTTTAGCCCCTGGAATTTACTTTATTTACATTTGCAGTTAGAGTCTGTAACTATTTACATTCAGACCCTTATTACTTTCTGTATTTGTAAATACATGTTTATTCAGCACTTTATGCATTTCCATGTCTTTTACTATTACAAGTACTTTGCAATTTTAATTTTCTCGCCTTACTTTATTTTATTCCAATGCAATATTTACCTCCTAAATTGGAAGAATTCTTTGAAGATTGAGAACACATGGATTTACGCATGCCTCAGCATAGCGACTATCCCTCAACTCAGAGTTTTACGAAAATGGCACACACTTATAAAATTCCTCTATTCATTTACCAAAGTTGGTTATATATTAAAGTGGAATTTATAAACCACTGAGGGAAGTACACTATTATTTAGTGATTACCCAAATATGATCATCATACTTTGGAAAATTTTGAATATCGAGCTATTTAATCATGCGACAGCCTAAAGATACATAATTTATGGAGGATGTTATTTTAATGTTCGAGTTCATTTTATTTTGAATTCACATAAATTGCATGAGATTAGCCATGATTTCTTAAAATTGTTGGCATCAAAATGTGGGAGAGATGGCCGCAAAAAGTTCGACATAGTCGCTCTTGATGCTTCCAATTTCCCTGCTTGGGCGATGGATATCATAATGAATCTGTCGAAACATGGACTATATATATGTATAGTATCAACCAGCTAATGGAGCTACAGCTCCACCCAACATGTCCAAAGTTCTCCTACCTTATATGTAATAAGGAATCACATCCATCAGGATTTGAAAATGGAGTACATGTTGGAGGAAGACCCACAATTTTGTGGACGTCTCTCAAAAGCGCTATGAATAGCATAATGCTATTGTCTTCTCAAAGACAACACATGAGTAGAACAATCTATGCCTACATGATTTTGAAATTGTAGACGAGTTCAACCATGTTGTTCATAATATATGCTCAAGAGCTCCGGTTTTGTGAGAAGTAACCCGATGATGCGGAGAAATTGAGGACTTTGTCTACAATGCTCCCATCTAAACGGATTATTACTCAACGATACTGGGAGAAGAATTTCACAGCCTAATCTTCGCTCATTCAAACATTGAAACATGTAGAAAATAACTATGAGTTCACTATGTGGAACTCTAACCAGTGCCCTCCGGCTACTGCAGCTCTGCCTGAAGTAAATGTGAATGCGAAGAAAAATGGACCAAACGGGTACACATGGGCTGAAAATTCCTCATACAAGGGCAAGCGCAAGAGAGATCACAATCCACGTGGGAATTTCCAAAAGGGGATAAGCATCTCTAAGCCAAAATATGATGGTAGCAACAAAATTGCTTACAACTGGTGTGGTTGCCACAATCATATAGCTAAGAAATGCAGGACTCCAAACATCTGGTTGAACTGTACATGGAGTCCATGATTCGTACACAGAACACTCAGAAGTTTGAAGCACACTTCACCTCTCATGAGCTGGAGACTATTACTATGGACCCAATCCCTTAAGGAGCGGGACCGAGCAACACCAAGACTCCAGCAAATGAAGAGGACCTTCTGGACATTAACAACATGCTCATGGAATATGTTTCCAATGACATGTTTGGAGACCTCAATTTGGCTCCATATCTTGCAAAGTAGTTTCTTGTATTGACGGCATGAAGTTGCTACCCTTTTATCATTTTCAATGATTCAAAATGGAGAAGGAATTTGTTTGGTTGATCACAATTAACCATTAACACAAGTGTAGGAGATCACGTTCTCCCTATGGGTATTTCAATATTAATCTCGTTGATACACTCATGTATCCGAATTATATAAATACCCTGTTGATTTTTCATGACATTTTGGTATGGTTCCCATATTAAAATCCATTACTTAGGGTAATGATGTGAATCAACACTCTATACATATGGATATGAAAACTGAACTTGTGGCAGTTTCTTCCTTATCTTGCGATGATGTATTATATATACAACAATTTTACGCTATATGTTGCGTGCAACATGATTTTCTCTCTTGATAGAATCAAGATTTGGCATGATTTCCTGGTCATTCTACATTAGAATGATGAGAAAATTATTATCAATTCTGCAGATCACAATAATAATTCCCTAAATCATCATATGATGTGCATCAAATGCACAATAGGGGAATTAAGTTGAAGGGCTGTAACCTTAAAGTTTGATATGAACCTCGCAATTTCTTGAACACATTCAAGAAAAATGCATGTGGCTCTATTCAACCATTATGTGGATCGGCTAGGTACTTCACAAAGCATATCAATGCATAGTATAGTCCCGTGTGTGTCCCTAAGTGTGATACATATTTTGTCAAACTTGTTGCTCAAATTATTTAATTTAGAGCAAATAGATCCTCAATACGGGATCACATCCATTCACATGGAATTGTTTGACTTCTGGGAGCTATAATAGTAAGTACCTTACGCCCATAATGGTCTAGTTGAATCTCTAATAAAGAGAATCCATTTCTTTAAAAGTGATCAAAAGTAGAATTGCAAATTACCAACATCAGTTGGTGGAATGTGGACGTACACATCACATTATTTAAAATTCATAAAACTGCAGTCATACGGCTCCCTCCGTTGCAGTCCAAGTACGTGGATGTTTGACTTTCAGTCAAAATTTTATCCCACCTACGTGTTGGTTATGTCTTGCACGTTCCAATATCACCACCTCAGCATACATTCATGGGCATTAGAGATCCTAGAGGTATCATTATCCGTCAATCACAACATACCTTGGATCATCCATAGGGGATTTATTCATAGCCTGTATGCTGATCACTTTGAGGATGATTCCAGGCGTTAGGGGGAGATTTATACCACACATAGAATGCCAGGAATTAAAAGTGAATGTCACGTATTGATGACACCCCCTCACAAGTATCCATGTACTAAAGAATCTGGACAATCAGTTCGGAATTTATGTTTGCACTCTATTGCAAATATTCTGCCAAATACATTTACTCACTGAAGGTGTCATTCGATTTCCAATCTCATTGTGCTAGAAAGAGTGGAGGTACCTATTTCAAAACCACTCAACTCCCAAATAAGAGGGGGAGAAGTATAGTCACAAGGGATATAGCTTCTTGCAAGCTTATGTTGGAAACTATGGAGTAAATGCTAATCAACATCATGTTGATCAACACCTCATGGATACTTACTATCCAAAGCCTATGGATGTTAATCATCCAGAAGTCCAGCATATGTGTACACATATTCAGGCGCTGGATATTGGAACACCCTAACTCTGTCGTTGTGGGAATGGACATGGAGTTTAAGGGTCAATATTTTCACAAGCAATTTTTGTTCCATTGAATCAATAAAGTCTACAAATGTCGACACTTCTCCATCTCAGATTGTCTTACACATACTGGATCCAGACCAAAAGTCCTAGGCAAGAGCGTCTCAACGCTCACTTTGGGTCAAATATCAAAGGTGACAATTAAGGAGAATTGCTCTCGCTAAACAATGATTGAGTAATATTTTACTCTCATAATGCTTTCTTTGCGGAAGCAAGGTGGTGAGATAGCAAGAGCTTGTAGCATTTGTCTCACGCAGAAACACAGCTAACATACTTTATGATATGTGTGAAAATCATGTTCCTATAATTTGATCATTGGCAGATCGAATGAATTTGATAGGTTCGAATGTACAAGTCTCTATGGACTTTATATTTTGAATCAAAATCGCAACACACGTTGTGTACATCTCAAGTCACTACATGGCTTGAAATAAATTGTCAGTTGATTGTGGTACACTGACTAGGTGAGTTCCTTCCTCAGAAGGGTCACTCCTAACCATGAAACCATGCAATCATCTTAAGACGGATTTTGAGATGAAAATTTGGATATAAACAAATCACGCTTAAGTCTACAACTTAAGCATACACATCGGTTTACCAATATCCAATGATATTGGATGATCATATCCATTAACACTTGGTCGTTTAATACCTAAATATATGGACCAATATCCATTCGGCCCGGGGATTGAACCTTAGTGCCATCAAAGCGCATATGTATCTTGCAAAATCGCAATGGGCCCAAAATTGCATTTGCAGATACTTGCTAGCCCAGAACGGCGCTACTCCAGTAACGCCTATTTGGCAGGAGTATATTGATACGGTACTAATGACTCTTGACTTGTCATTGGAGAAGTCAAGACATGATCATAGTGAGATATGAAGATACTGGCACACTAATCCCCACAATATATGCCATATTATAAACTGATATCTTTGTGGTAAAATTCTTATTTGAGTTATCATAGACTCAAATAGTTACTTCTATATGTCATTCCAAAGTATCATATAAAATATATAACTTTGTTGAGAGATCAATTCTGATTCTACTGAATCACTAGCAATTATCTATCAAGATAATAGTGCTTGTATTGCTTGGATGCAAATAGGTCATGTGAGAGCAATATCACTATATTGCACCCAAATTGTTTATCCTCATGTATTGCAATACATTTGAGGAATAACTATACATTGCAAATTAAACATGCGAATGATTCGCTAGTTTATTCATAAAGTCTCTACCAATTTTTCACACTTCAAAGGTGTTTGGAGAAATTGGTAAGCAATGACTTTCAGGTTTGCAATGTTCAGGGGGAGTCTCCTCGTGAATTGTACCCTATTCATACACCATATTGTACTCTTTTCTTTTATGAGTTTTTCCTCTCAAGGTTTCTCATATAAAAGTTTTTAATGAGGCAATATCAATACATGAGTATATGTCATATCTTCTATTTTCCCCATTGGGGTTTTTAAAGGAGATATTTAAGACGTATTATATCATCTCCCCTGCAAAGGGTTTTAGAGATGATATAAAGACATACATTGCTCTCTAAAATCTTATAGGTTTCAGATTGAGCAAATGACCATGTATACCACACCATTTTCTCCTTATTTTTCCCAATGGGTTTGAAGGAGTTTTAGTGGCATATACACACACATTCCTCAGTTTTTTCTCATAGGGTTTTTCTTGGAGGAATTGTTAACACAAGAGAATGCCATATCTCATGTTTTCCCCACCGGTGTTTTTCTAGAGATAAAACAAGGCATGGATTACTCCTTAAACCCTCAGGTTTATGGTAGAGTAATCATAAGATAAATTGTTCCTATGTTTTTTCCCACAGGGTTTTTCAAAAGGAATTCAAGAACATGTTGATCTCAAAATGGACTCGATCAAAAGGGGGAGTGTTACAATGGTGTTCATTTGACCTCGTCAATGCAGCCGTCATGGGCTTAAGACCATGAATCAACCATGTTTAAAACCAGGAAACAGCCATGGTTAAGGATATGTAACAGCCATGGTTAAGGCTATGAATTAGTCTTATTGCTGCCATTAGAGGAAGAATACCAAAGGTCTACACTAATGTTTATGTCATAAACTCTACCTTGGACCTTGAGATCAATAAGAAGAGGATGATTCACTATTCCTAAGCTCCCTTCGTGGAGCTCTGTCTCTCTTTGCCATTTCTATTTACAATAGCCACTAGGTATAGAATAGTGATCATGGGATCCCATCTGGCCACAAACCTTGATGGCCTCTTCAAGGCCCCCCATCACGCAATACGCGTCAATAAGCACGGCGTACATCTCTGCTGTTGGCACCAGCCCTGCTTTCACAATTGTGTGCAACACCTTTTCTGCAAGCGAATCGATTCTGCATAGCTCCTTCAACAGGGTAATACAAGCGCTGCCCTCTGCAGCCGCGCGATTCTTTGCAGATTCTTCAATGACGCTCAGTAGCTGATCATCGTTGATTCTGAAGAGGAACTTCAACAGCCAGCCATTGATGATCGTGTCTAGCGTCATCTTCGTTTGTGTTAGCATATCATGAAACAAAGCTGTGACATCTCCCAACCGTTTAGCCGAACTGAGCCAACTGGTAGGTGCCCTCAGCTGGCGTGAAGCCCTCCCGCACCATCTGGCGCCACACCAAGAAGGCCCCTTCAAGTCCACCCCCCCCTCTTGCAATACAGGCCAATTAGGGTGTCGTACACCTGTTTTGTTGGGGCCAGTCCTGCTTCCACCAATGCCGGCACTACCTTGGCTGCGCTTGAAACGGTGTACCTCTCCACCGGGCCAAACAGCCTTGAATAAATTGTCGGCGACGGATCCTTTGTACTTGCAACTTTCCCAGCTTCTAACAAGCCCTTCACCAGTGCATAGATGGTACCGCTAGGTATAGACTGCTGATCGTGGGATCCCATCTGGCGACACTGAAAGTGCATCTAGGCCCGTAAGTGGATTTTGGTGAATTGAGTGACAAAGCGATTAAAGGACTAACTTGTTTGTTTAAGTGCATGAGCAGGGATCTATTCTTATAATTCATTTACAATCAATATGCTCATGATATATTTGTGGTTAATCAAAGCAAGCAAGTATGATCCCATGATTTCTAGATTGATTAGTGGCAAGTCTTTGATGTTTGTGATGGAGACATTGGTCTATGCATGATATGTGGTCTCTAATTGCTTAAGATGGACTGTCATTAAATATTGGGATGTTAATTTCAATGAAGATTGTTTGGAACATTATTGGTCTCATGTCATGGATGCTCTTTAGACAAGACATGAGACATTATCACTACAATGAAGATAGAGATTTATGGATCAGCTAAGAAAAGAAGAAGAATACATAAGATTGGATATTGCAAGGCTTCATGTGTGTATGATAAAATGACATGAGCATATATGTTATATATTGGTCTTAATTGGAAGCTTGCAATTCATGGGATATTCTTTATCAATCAAGAACAAGCATTTGAAGAATCTTTCAAATGGAGTTCATTCAAAGGCAAAGCAAAGTCAACTTGATGATACAAGGGTAAGTGTTGAAGAAGCAAATCGAGATGACTAGAGCGAGGGACTAAGCAAGCTAAGGTGCAAATTGCTAAGGTGAAGTATCTAGTGTCCGGGGTGTGTTCGAAGTATCATATCCAAGTCTCATCTAAAGAAGCAATGCAATGCATATATATGTTATGATTGATAAAGAGAGTGACTTATGGATTGAAGTGAACTCAAATATAAGTTATGGAAAATCCTAAGTCACTAGCTCAAGGTGGATATGCTCAGTTGAAGATACAATGTTGAGAAGCCCTCAAAGAAGTGATTGATCAAGTATTGGCATGATCATTGACCTACAAGCTCAAGTGGTTGAATTATGATTTATCTTATGTCTTGAGTATAGATATGCCGCACTATCAAGAGGGATGCAACATTGGTTGAATGACAATCTCCAAAAGTGCTCAAGTGAACCCATGTGAGTCTAACCATGAGAGTTTCTAACTTAGTATGGGTTCCCTGGCAAAACCGGTGGAACCGGTTTTGGGAACCGGTGAAACCGGTTTTGGTGGCCTCGAGCGTCTAACGGCTAGTTGGTTTGAAATCCGATAAAACCGGTTTTGTAACCGGTGGAACCGGTTTTCCTCTGACAGAAAAACGGCTAGTTTTTGGAGTGGTGGGTATTTATACCCATGAGCTCCTCTTTGAGGGGCTGCTGGCTCAGCTCGACTTTAACACCTCCTAGAAGCCAGCAGAGCTCTCCCCAACCTCTCTTTGTGAGATTTGAGCAATCCTTGTGAGATTCTTGAGTTGGGTTGAGAGAGTGACTTGTGTGTGAGCATTGGAGAGCAATCCATTCCTTGAGCACTTGTGGTTTCGTCAAGCAATCGTTGAAGCATTTGTTACTCTTGGAGGTTCTTCCTCCTAGACGGCTAGGCGTTGCCCGGTGAGCTACCGAAGTGTGTGGTGAGCCACGGGATCGTTTGTGAAGGTTTCACCTCGCCTCCGCAAGGGAAGAGGTCACTTAGTGGAAAGAGGAGATAGCTTGACCTAGTGTGGTCGCATAAGCTTCCTCAACGGAGAGTAGGATTCACTGTGCCTTGGTGGTGGCTTGGTGCAGCAGTGAATCCGAACTTCGGGAGAAAAATCTCTTTGTCTCTTGGTTTGAGCTCTTTTCTCATTTTGTCATTTCTAGCATATTACTTGTGCTTCCGCTTCGATCTACTTTGGTGTGTTGAGCTGTGTGCAGGGGCTCCATTGGAACACTTGGAAACATCCCTGGAAGCTTCACACCATCTGTGGTTTGTGCTAGAATTCGTAGAGGGGAAATATACTTGTTCGTGCAATCTGTGCAGGAACCGGTTTTACCGGTTTGGGAAACCGGTAATACCGGTTTTGGTGCTAACAGTTGAAATTAGTTTTTGTAAACTGCAGATTCGCCTATTCACCCCCCCTCTAAGCGACATCAAGGTCCTTTCAGACACACCGACAATGCACCTTCAAGCTCTCCCATCATGCAATACGCGTCCATAAGCAGAGCGTACATGTCACACCCGATTTTGTAAACAAAACCGAATGACTATCATATGTGCGCCAGGATCAAGTTTACACACATATGAGACTTCATCAGTGATATAAAAGACAGTGCAAAACGTAAATAATATTAAAGAATAACATCATTACACTCACGGAAGCGAATAACTAGCAGCGGAACTTCAAAACTTCTCCACAGGCAGCTGACTGGGGGAACACGTACGCCTAGAAACTTCCAAAATACTCCACTGAAATCTGTCTAAGCCTGAGCCGCAGATAAAGCAAGGTTGAGTACACTTATGGTTGGTACTCAGCAAATGTAGAGCAAAAGCATAATGACATGCAAAGGCTTATCAAGGAAATAGTTTGGCTTCTAATTAAATTGCTTTAAGCACTTAAGTTGGTCAAATTTTATTTAGCATCATAATTACTAAAGTATAAGTATATACCAACCCAATTAAGCATATGGTAACCCATAAGCATCATCAACAACATAAATAAACCAATTTAATTCTTCTTTCGATATATTAATCATGTGAGGGTCCAGGCCGCTCATGACCGCGAGCACGGCTATTGCAATAGATTTTAGACACTCTGCAGAGGTTGTACAGCTTTCCCCACAATTCGTGTTTCCCATGTCGCCTGAGGTCGCGAGCCTCTTCAACACTTCCTTAGGTGAGGGGCTAGGGATTCACTACGAGGCCTTTCCAAAGACTCCCTCTATGTATGTGTTTGGCCCCTGACCGAACGGGTAATCGGAAGGCGCACCTTCGTTCCCCGCACATCACACACAAACCAAACATCCGCCCAACACACACCTCCAAACACAACATAGAGTTCATCTAGTTACTTAGCCAAGACCAGAGCCATGTAGTATTATGGTTGTACGGGAAATCCTGGGTGGTTCTCCACGTTCCGATTAATCAATGTGGTCTTGGTTTAACGTTCTCATCAGATCATATATATCATATATAAAAGATATCACAATATTATTATCTTCACATTTAGTATAAACCATTCCCAAGTATAGCAACTAAGCAATGCTACCCAACATTAATATAAAACCCAGGTTGACAAGGCATGATTAAAGAAAACTAGCCATCCTAAATATAGGACCCATCATGATTAAGCATGCAAGCATAGCAAACTACAGTGTGTAAGCATGTCATATGGTTATTAGGACTGAAATATGATCAAGAATACACTTGCCTTAAATCCAGCTAATAAATGCTATGGCTCAGGGTCTTCTCAACTGAATACCCGATCACACGAACGATCTTCGAAAACCAAGAACGTTGCACCTTCCTATACGCAACACAGGGCCACATACAATAGACAATGCAACAAATAAGAAACAGTACACCAACCATGGGCAACAGTACAAAAGGATGGTATAAAGGTATAGGTAAAGTCCTTACGGTCACGTGAGCTGAAGAATCACTCGAATCGGAGTTGAAACGGTCAAGATAGGGCCAAAACGGTGTTCCAGGGGCTTAACTGCGAAGAATAGGAACTTCCAGGGATTAGATTGTTGGAAACCGAGGGCATATACATAATTATGTACAAGAACTTAGGGTCTAACTCGCAAAAGATGAATGATGGACGGCGGGTTAGATAAATTGAAACCACAGGGGTTAATCCGAAAGAATTAAGGACCTTCTTGTAATTACTTTCAACTAACCTGGGACTACGGGTTTATTATCCAAAACTTGGGGGTCTCTTTAGAAAATGAGGCACGGCTGACCGGTACGCTGGTTCCTTGACTCGGATCTGCGCCGTTGAATCACGATCGGATGGACGATGACGCTCGCGGTGCCCCTGGTCGACGCCGGCGGCAGCTCACGGCGGAGGGTGGCGTCGCCGTGGCGGGGACCTCGCCGGAGTTGAACGATTCGGCGCTACGGTGCTCCAAAACCAACGCGGTTTGGTCTAGGAAGAAGATGAGGGCACGGCGAATCTAACCAGGGCGGTTTTGACGGCGATTGAGCGATGGAGACGAAGGACGAAGCGGGGCGGCTCGTCCTGCTCAGTGAAGCTCCGATGAGCAAACGCGATGCGCAGAGAGGAAAACGACGGGGTCAAGAAGCTTGGGTAGCTTCATTACCTCCTCGCTATGCTCCGGGTCGTGCTCTTGGCGATGGATTGACGGCGGTGGAGGAGACCAGTAGCGGCGGCCGGTCTCAGGCGTTCGGGAGGCGGCGGCGCGGCTGCAGAAACCTCGGTGCAAGGGCGGCTAGGGTTTCTAGGTCAGGGGGAGGCGGCGGGCGCTATTTATAGGCCCGGGTGCGCCTTGGCGTGCGGGACAAGGAGACCGAGGCAGGCGATGCGGGGAATCGAGCTCGGGTTCGGTCTCGGGACCGAGTCCTTGTTGAAGACGACGAAGTTGACGGGCGGGGCCCGCATGGCAGCGAGACAAAGGAGGGGCGGCCAAAGGGCTGGGCCGGAGCGGCAGCAGATGGGCCTGGCGGACGGGAAACAGGCCGGGCTGAAAGGCGAGCGGGACGAGAGATGAAGGGCTGAAGTCGGATGAACTGATAGTTCAAGGAGGTAAACTAAACTTTAACCTAAACAACTTTTGTAGGGTTCAAACAAATGCAAATCAATTCGAATTTAAACAAGTTTAAATTATCTTTGACTTGCAACCAGAACAAAACAAAATGCACCATCATGTATGCAACAATAACTTATTGCTACTCATAAATAATTATTTAATTCAATAAAATCTTAATAAATTCCAATTAAATCCTTGAAATTTATTTGAGCCTTAAATAAATCCTAGAAAAATTCAGAAGTGTTTCTACAATTTCTTGTGATGAAAATTAGGGTGTTACAAATCTACCCCCCTTAAAAGAATCTCGTCCTCGAGATTAGGATGAACTTGCGAAGAGATCGGGAAATTCCGCCATTAACTTATCCTCTCTTTCCCAAGTTGCTTCATCCTCTCCATGACGACTCCATTGCACCTTGCACATCTTGATCACTTTACTTCTGGTAACTCTTTCAGCTGTCTCCAATATTTTTACTGGATGCTCCACATAAGTCAGATCATCCTGCACATTCAGTTCTTCCATTGGTAACTGCTCCTCTGGTACTCTGAGACACTTCTTAAGTTGTGATATATGGAAGACATCATGCACGTCTGACAAGCTGGCTGGCAACTCCAATTGATATGCTACTTCACCTTTCCTTTCCAAAATCTTGAATGGCCCAATAAATCTAGGTGACAACTTTCCCTTCACTTTGAATCTGCGCAAACCTCTGATAGGAGAAACCTTCAGATACACATAATCACCAACTGCAAAAGTTAACTCCCTTCTTCTAACATCAGCATAACTTTTCTGTCTAGACTGTGCTGTCCTTAGGTTCTCTCTGATAATCTGAACCTGTCTTTCGGCCTCTTGTAGTATCTCTGGACCAAACACCTGACTTTCACCTGTTTCACTCCAATACAATGGAGTTCTGCACTTCCTTCCATACAAAGCCTCAAAAGGTGACATCTTTAAGCTTGCCTGATAGCTGTTGTTATAAGAGAACTCTGCATAAGGTAAACTATTATCCCAACTTTTTCCATGCTTCAAAGCACAAGCTCTCAACATATCCTCCAAAATCTGATTGGTCCTTTCTGTCTGTCCATCTGTCTGAGGGTGATAGGCAGAACTGAAATTCAGCTTGGTATCCATAGAGTCATGCAACTTCTGCCAGAATCGTGATGTAAACTGAGTACCTCTATCTGACACTATCTTTTTGGGCACACCATGCTGACAGACAATACGAGACATATACAACTCTGCTAGCTTAGCACTAGTATAAGTGGTCTTGACTGGAATGAAATGAGCAACCTTAGTCAAACGATCCACAATAACCCAAATAGAATCATAACCATCACGTGTACGGGGCAATCCAACAATAAAATCCATGCTGATTTCTTCCCACTTCCATTCAGGTACCTTCAATGGTTGAAGCAATCCTGCTGGTCTCTGATGTTCAGCCTTAACTCTCTGGCACACATCACACAAAGCAACATGAGTACCAACATCTCTCTTCAAACCATACCACCAATACCTTTCTTTCAAATCCTGATACATCTTGGTACTTCCAGGGTGAATAGAGTAAGCAGAATCATGAGCTTCTCTTAATATCTTATCTCTGAGCTGTGCCACATCGGGCACACAGATCCTCTTCTTGAACCAAATAGTACCATGTTCATCTTCAGAAAAATCAGGGGCTTTTCCAATTGCCATAAGCTCCTTAATTTCCTTTATCTTCTCATCATTAAGCTGACCTTGACGAATTTCCTGCTCAAGAGTAGACTCAATTTCCATAGTAACTCCTTCTGTATGAGCAACAAATCCAAGATTCAATCGCGCAAACTCTTCACACAACTTCTCTGGCATCTGATGAGTCAAGAGAGTATTAGCATGACCCTTCCTGCTCAAAGCATCTGTAACCACATTGGCTTTACCAGGATGGTAGTGTATCTCCAGATCATAATCCTTGATCAATTCTAGCCAACGACGTTGCCTCAAATTCAGATCCTTCTGTGTGAAGATATACTTTAGACTCTTGTGGTCAGTGTAGATCTGGCACTTGTTCCCAAGCATATAGTGCCTCCAAATCTTCAATGCATGTACCACTGCTGCTAACTCCAAATCGTGAGTAGGATAATTCAACTCATGTTTCCTCAACTGCCTGGATGCATAAGCTATAACATGTCCTTCCTGCATAAGAACACATCCAAGGCCTTGACGAGAAGCATCGCAGTAGATATCAAAACCCTTATGAATATCAGGCATCACTAACACCGGAGCAGTAGTTAGTCTTTTCTTCAACTCTTCAAAACTGGCTTGACATGCATCTGACCACCTAAATTCTTTTCCTTTCTCTAATAATGAAGTGAGGGGCTTCACTATTTTAGAGAATCCTTCTATAAATCTTCTGTAGTAACCTGCCAATCCCAGAAAACTCCTGATCTCAGGCACATTCTTTGGTGGCTCCCATTTCAGAACATCCCTGACTTTGCCTGGATCAACTTTTATTCCACCATCTGTGATAACATGACCCAAAAAAGACACTTCTTTTAGCCAAAACTCGCACTTACTAAACTTGGCATAGAGCTGATTCTCTCTGAGCTTCTGCAATACTAGCCTCAAATGTTCCTCATGTTCCTCCTCATTCTTGGAGTAGATCAAGATATCATCAATAAATACCACCACAAACTTATCCAAGTACTCCATGAACACCTTGTTCATCAAATACATAAAGTAGGCAGGAGCATTAGTCAAACCAAAAGACATAACTGTATACTCATACAAACCATATCTGGTAGTGAATGCTGTCTTCTGGATATCGGATGGCCTGATCTTCAACTGATGATAGCCTGAACGCAAATCAATCTTGGAGAATACCTTGGCTCCTTTCAACTGATCAAACAGATCCTCAATCCTGGGCAGAGGGTACTTATTCTTGATAGTAACTTCATTCAATGATCTGTAATCAACACACATCCTCTGTGTACCATCCTTCTTCTCAACAAAGATAACTGGTGCTCCCCAAGGCGATGAACTAGGTCGTATGAAACCCTTATCCAATAACTCTCTCAGTTGTTTCTTAAGTTCTCCTAGTTCATCAACTGACATTCTGTATGGCCTCTTAGAAATAGGAGCTGTACCAGGTAGAAGTTCAATGAGGAACTCGATGTCTCTATCTGGTGGCAAACCTGGCAAGTCATCCGGGAACACATCTGGAAACTCACATACTACTCTGATCTCAGCAACTGTAATACTCTTCACTTGATTCGCATTTGCCTGTAGTTGCTTCTGGCTGACCTGAGCAGGGCTTTCAGCTTGAGGCTGCACTATGGCTTGCCTTTGGTTGTTCCCACCAAACAGACGTGGATATTTCTTTGGACATTTACTAATGATATGTCCCTTTTGCTTACAACAGGAACACACCTTGGTACTTAGAGCACTTACACGACTGGGATTACTCTGTGAAGGCTCTAAAGCTTGCTGAACTGATGCTTGACAGTTACCAAGTTGTGGCCGATAGCTGATCTGTGGGACTTGGGCTTGGTTGGAGGGGCCAAACTGGTGGACGGGATGACTCTGCACCTCATTCTGCTGGGCAAGACGGAAGCGAGTGTTGCGATCAGACTGCATCTGTCTCTGAGAATTCATCTTCCTCTTCTTCTCCTTTATCTCCTCTCTCAAATTTTCTATCAAGAGAGCCTTATCCACTAGCTGATCAAAACTATGAAATGAATGTGCTGCCAGCTGGTAACGAATAGGTATAATCAATCCTTCCAAGAACAGGTCTTGCTTTCTCTCATCCGTAGCTACCTGTTTTGGGGCATAACGAGACAACTGAATGAACTTGTCACGGTACTCAATCACTGACATCCTTCCTTGTTTTAGATTGAGGAACTCTTCCTTCTTCTGCTTAATCACACTCACAGGGATATGATATGAGCGAAATTCATCCTTGAATTCCTGCCAAGTGATGCTACCTGAATCTTCATGAGCATCGCAATATGCATCCCACCAATCTGAAGCTGCACCTTCTAATCTTCCAGCAGCATATAAAACCATCTCTCTGTCAGTGCACTGAGTAATCAACAATTTCTTCTCCACTGTCTTAATCCAATCATCAGCATCGAGAGGATCTATAGAGTGAGAATATGTAGGCGGGTCGTGACTCATGAAATCCCTGTGTTTGTCTCTCGGGGGCGGTGGAGGAGCTATATTCTGATTCAGCTGAACAATGGAGTTGGCCATATTTGTCATCAGCTGAGTCTGGGCAGCTATAAACTGTTCCAATGCTGAATTCGACATCTGGTTCTGACTTGAGTTAGGCTCTGGATTATTTTCACTGCTTCCAGCACCAGACCTAGTGTTCACCATCTGATTGTATAGAAAACAAGAACTTAGATATAGGTATAGAAAGACATGGTACTAGTGCAGATGAAACTAAATAATTCAGGAAAAGAACCAAGATAGGAATTCCAACATTAGCACTTGCATGGTCAAATCTCTTTATCCAAATTAACATGACCAATAAAAGAATAGCGTCCATTAAGAACTACTCCACGTTAAGGACAGATTATGGCTATCTCGAAAAAACAGATGTATCTTCTAGACAGAATATCCAAAAATCACGAAACTTTTTCAGAACGTAGATAATGAAGTTATGAATCCAATGCAACTGGAATTAACTCATTTGGAGTTCGGAAATTAAAGATATAAAGAAAACACTCTAGCTGCGTCAGAAGCTCTGAACAGATTCTGTATTCTCTAATAAAACGTAGGTATCTCTTTCTCAGAAAATCCAAAAATGGTAAGATTTTACCAGAAAATAGGTTATCAAATTCTGGAACTAACCCAACTGGTTTCAAATCAATCGGAGCTCGGAAACTTGAGATATGTAATAAACAAGTCGACTGTGTCAAGTTACCAAAAACAGATTCTCTTTATCCAACAAAAGTCATGTATCTCTCTGTCCAATAATCCAAAAATCGTGAAACTTTGCCAGAAAATAACTTATGAAGTTATGGAAATAATCCAACTAGATTTGCATCAATCGGAGTCGGGTAGCTCGAGATATGAATTAAACAGTACTGCACTGTCAGGGGGTGACGGGAATAGGTTTATGCATGAAGGGATTCATGATAAGATAGGGTAAAGATGGATTTGGAACTCACCTAGGTACTAAGACCACAAACAAAGACAAAACCCAACCATCTAATCGTTTAGTTGATTTATTAAGATGTAATTGTGGTCATCACTCCACAAAACATCACACTCATTACAAAGAGCCAAATCAAACATTTGCATACAACAAACACAAAGCAAACAATCCTACACAAAAACTAATCATCGACCTCAACGACGACTCTTCTAACGGTGACATATATTTAGAGGGGATGATTTCCTAATCCTTGTGTTGAGATAAAGCACGACTGATGGTGTTTCCAAAATATCCATGATTCTCTTGTTTCCAATAATTCATGCTTAGGGAGAAAAACTCGTTAACTGTGGCATCCAATATAACTCTTGCTGGTTCTTTTAACTTTTAGAGAGACGTTAACTAGGAGCTGGAGAAAGAACAGAACAAGTGTACAATTGGATGATGATTAAGAATCAAGGAGAAGGTAAGTCAAGGTTGACGGAAAACAACGAGTTTAGACCAAGATTGCAGCAGACAAGATAGAGCAAGTATAAGAAGACATTTAGGACCCTAAAAATGACCATTGCTACTCTAGGCTTACGTCCTACAGTCAACACAGCTCTGATACCACTTCTGTCACACCCGATTTTGTAAACAAAACCGAATGACTATCATATGTGCGCCAGGATCAAGTTTACACACATATGAGACTTCATCAGTGATATAAAAGACAGTGCAAAACGTAAATAATATTAAAGAATATCATTACACTCACGCAAAGCGAATAACTAGCAGCGGATCTTCAACACTTCACCACCGGCAGCTGACTGGGGGAACACGTACGCCTAGAAACTTCCAGAATACTCCACTAAAACTTCTATCTAAACCTGAGCCGCAGATAAAGCAAGGTTGAGTACACTTATGGTTGGTACTCAGCAAATGTAGAGCAAAAGCATAATGACATGCAAAGGCTTATCAAGGAAATAGTTTGGCTTCTAATTAAATTGTTTTAAGCACTTAAGTTGGTCAAATTTTATTTAGCATCATAATTACTAAAGTATAAGTATATACCAACCCAATTAAGCATATGGTAACCCATAAGCATCATCACAACATAAATAAACCAATTTAATTCTTCTTTCGATATATTAATCATGTGAGGGTCCAGGCCGCTCATGACCGCGAGCACGGCTATTGCAATAGATTTTAGACACTCTGCAGAGGTTGTACAGCTTTCCCCACAATTCGTGTTTCCCATGTCGCCTGAGGTCGCGAGCCTCTTCAACACTTCCTTAGGTGAGGGGCTAGGGATTCACTACGAGGCCTTTCCAAAGACTCCCTCTATGTATGTGTTTGGCCCCTGTCCGAACGGGTAATCGGAAGGCGCACCTTCGTTCCCCGCACATCACACACAAACCAAACATCCGCCCAACACACACCTCCAAACACAACATAGAGTTCATCTAGTTACTTAGCCAAGACCAGAGCCATGTAGTATTATGGTTGTACGGGAAATCCTGGGTGGTTCTCCACGTTCCGATTAATCAATGTGGTCTTGGTTTAACGTTCTCATCAGATCATATATATCATATATAAAAGATATCACAATATTATTATCTTCACATTTAGTATAAACCATTCCCAAGTATAGCAACTAAGCAATGCTACCCAACATTAATATAAAACCCAGGTTGACAAGGCATGATTAAAGAAAACTAGCCATCCTAAATATAGGACCCATCATGATTAAGCATGCAAGCATAGCAAACTACAGTGTGTAAGCATGTCATATGGTTATTAGGACTGAAATATGATCAAGAATACACTTGCCTTAAATCCAGCTAATAAATGCTATGGCTCAGGGTCTTCTCAACTGAATACCCGATCACACGAACGATCTTCGAAAACCAAGAACGTTGCACCTTCCTATACGCAACACAGGGCCACATACAAATAAACAATGCAACAAATAAGAAACAGTACACCAACCATGGGCAACAGTACAAAAGGATGGTATAAAGGTATAGGTAAAGTCCTTACGGTCACGTGAGCTGAAGAATCACTCGAATCAGAGTTGAAACGGTCAAGANGATCAAGATATGGATAAAACGGTGTTCCAGGGGCTTATCTGTGAATACACACAAATTCCAGGGGTTAGATTGTTGGAAACCGAGGGCATATACATAATTATGTATAAGAACTTAGGGTCTAACTCGCAAAAGATGAATGATGGACGGCGGGTTAGATAAATTGAAAACACAGGGGTTAATCCGAAAGAATTAAGGACCTTCTTGTAATTACTTTCAACTAACCTGGGACTACGGGTTTATTATCCAAAACTCGGGGGTCTCTTTAGAAAATGAGGCACGGCTGACCGGTACGCTGGTTCCTTGACTCGGATCTGCGCCGTTGAATCACGATCGGATGGACGATGACGCTCGCGGTGCCCCTGGTCGACGCCGGCGGCAGCTCACGGCGGAGGGTGGCGTCGCCGTGGCGGGGACCTCGCCGGAGTTGAACGATTCGGCGCTACGGTGCTCCAAAACCAACGCGGTTTGGTCTGGGAAGAAGATGAGGGCACGGCGAATCTAACCAGGGCGGTTTTGACGGCGATTGAGCGATGGAGACGAAGGACGAAGCGGGGCGGCTCGTCCTGCTCAGTGAAGCTCAGATGAGCAAA
The DNA here is from genome assembly GCA_004135705.1 of Alloteropsis semialata. NCBI lineage: Eukaryota > Viridiplantae > Streptophyta > Magnoliopsida > Poales > Poaceae > Alloteropsis > Alloteropsis semialata. The sequence goes on along the minus strand of CM014273.1, from coordinate 12,850,073 downwards.
CGCGATGCGTAGAGAGGAAAACGACGGGGTCAAGAAGCTTGGGTAGCTTCATTACCTCCTCGCTATGCTCCGGGTCGTGCTCTTGGCGATGGATTGACGGCGGTGGAGGAGACCAGTAGCGGCGGCCGGTCTCAGGCGTTCGGGAGGCGGCGGCGCGGCTGCAGAAACCTCGGTGCAAGGGCGGCTAGGGTTTCTAGGTCAGGGGGAGGCGGCGGGCGCTATTTATAGGCCCGGGTGCGCCTTGGCGTGCGGGACAAGGAGACCGAGGTGGGCGATGCGGGGAATCGAGCTCGGGTTCGGTCTGGGGACCGAGTCCTTGTTGAAGACGACTGGAGGAGAGGGATGACAAGGGGGGCCCGCAGGTCAGCGTCTGCTAGAGAGGGAAAGGGAGAGACGGGTAGAGCTGGGCCGCGGCGCGACCGCGCGAGAAGGATTGGTCCGGGAGCGGAAAATGGGCCGGGCTGGCGAAGAAGTTGAAGGTGTTAAACCGGCCTGCGCAAAAACTCAGGGAGGAAAACCGGACTTAAACTAAAAACAGCTAAACTCACTCAAACAAATGCTATTCAAATTCGAATTTAAAGAGTTTAAACTCAAATTTGAAAAGCAACCAAGCAAAAACAAATGCAACACCACAAAAGTAATAATACACTTATTGATTCTATGAATGAATTTTTTTTATTCAATAAAAACCTAAATAATTCCAATTAAATCATAGAAATTTATTGTAGCCTTAAATAAATCCTAGAAAATTCTGAAAATATTTCTACAATTTCTTGTGATGAAAATTAGGGTGTTACAAATCTACCCCCCTTAAAAGAATCTCGTCCTCGAGATTAGGATGAACTTGCGAAGAGATCGGGAAATTCCGCCATTAACTCATCTTCTCTTTCCCAAGTTGCTTCATTCTCTCCATGACGACTCCATTGTACCTTGCACATCTTTATCACCTTACTTCTAGTAACCCTTTCAGCTGTCTCTAATATCTTCACTGGATACTCCATATAAGTTAGATCATCCTGCACATTCAGTTCTTCCATTGGTAACTGCTCCTCTGGTACTCTGAGACACTTCTTAAGCTGTGATATATGGAAGACATCATGTACATCTGACAAACTGGCCGGTAACTCCAACTGATAGGCTGCTTCACCTTTCCTTTCCAGAATCTTGAATGGACCAATAAATCTAGGTGACAATTTTCCCTTCACTTTGAATCTACGCAAACCTCTGATAGGAGAAACTTTCAGATACACATAATCACCAACTGCAAAAGTTAACTCCCTTCTTCTAACATCTGCATAGCTCTTCTGTCTAGACTGTGCTGTCCTTAGATTCTCTCTAATGATCTGAACCTGTCTTTCTGCCTCTTGTAGTATCTCTGGACCAAACACCTGACTTTCACCTGTCTCACTCCAATACAATGGAGTTCTGCACTTCCTTCCATACAAAGCCTCAAAAGGTGACATCTTAAGGCTTGCCTGATAGCTGTTGTTATAAGAGAACTCTGCATAGGGTAAACTCTTATCCCAACTTCTTCCATGTTTCAAAGCACAAGCTCTCAACATATCTTCCAAAATCTGATTAGTCCTTTCTGTCTGTCCATCTGTCTGAGGATGATAGGCAGAACTGAAATTCAGCTTGGTATCCATAGAGTCATGCAACTTCTGCCAGAATCGTGATGTAAACTGAGTACCTCTATCTGACACTATCTTTTTGGGCACACCATGCTGACAGACAATACGAGACATATACAACTCTGCTAGCTTAGCACTAGTATATGTGGTCTTGACTGGAATAAAATGAGCAACCTTAGTCAAACGATCCACAATAACCCATATCGAATCATAACCATCTCGAGTACGGGGTAAACCCACTATGAAATCCATGCTGATTTCTTCCCACTTCCATTCAGGTACCTTCAATGGTTGAAGCAATCCTGCTGGTCTCTGATGTTCAGCCTTAACTCTCTGGCACACATCACACAAAGCAACATGAGTACCAACATCTCTCTTCAACCCATACCACCAGTACCTTTCTTTCAAATCCTGATACATCTTAGTACTTCCAGGATGAATAGAGTAAGCAGAATCATGAGCTTCTCTTAATATCTTATCTCTGAGCTGTGCCACATCAGGCACACAAATCCTCTTTTTGAACCAAATAGTACCATGCTCATCTTCAGTAAAATCAGGGGCTTTTCCAATTGCCATAAGCTCCTTAATTTCCTTTATCTTCTCATCATTAAGCTGACCTTGACGAATTTCCTGCTCAAGAGTAGACTCAATTTCCATAGTAACTCCTTCTGTATGAGCAACAAATCCAAGGTTCAATCGCGCAAACTCTTCACACAACTTCTCTGGCATCTGATGAGTCAAGAGAGTATTAGCATGACCCTTCCTGCTCAAAGCATCTGCAACCACATTGGCTTTACCAGGATGGTAGTGTATCTCCAGATCATAATCCTTGATCAATTCTAGCCAACGACGTTGCCTCAAATTCAGATCCTTCTGTGTGAAGATATACTTTAGACTCTTGTGGTCAGTATAGATCTGGCACTTGTTCCCAAGCATATAGTGCCTCCAAATCTTCAATGCATGTACCACTGCTGCTAACTCCAAATCGTGAGTAGGATAATTCAACTCATGTTTCCTCAACTGCCTGGATGCATAAGCTATAACATGTCCTTCCTGCATAAGAACACATCCAAGGCCCTGACGAGAAGCATCACAGTAGATATCAAAACTCTTATGAATATCAGGCATCACTAACACTGGAGCTGTAGTTAGCCTTTTCTTCAATTCTTCGAAACTAGCTTGACATGCATCTGACCACCAAAATTCTTTTCCTTTCTCTAATAATGAAGTGAGGGGCTTCACTATTTTAGAGAATCCTTCTATAAATCTCCTGTAGTAACCTGCCAATCCCAGAAAACTCCTGATCTCAGGCACATTCTTTGATGGCTCCCACTTCAGAACATCTCTGACTTTGCCTGGATCAACTGCAATTCCACCATCTGTAATGACATGATCCAGAAAAGATACTTCTTTCAGCCAAAACTCACACTTACTAAACTTGGCATATAGCTGATTCTCTCTAAGCTTCTTCAATACTAGCCTCAAATGTTGCTCATGTTCCTCCTCATTCTTGGAGTAGATCAAGATATCATCGATAAATACCACCACGAACTTATCCAAGTACTCCATAAACACCTTGTTCATCAAATACATAAAGTAGGCAGGTGCATTAGTCAAACCAAAAGACATAACTGTATACTCATACAAACCATATCTGGTAGTGAAAGTTGTCTTCTGGATATCGGATGGCCTGATCTTCAACTGATGATAGCCTGAACGCAAATCAATCTTGGAGAATACCTTGGCTCCTTTCAACTGATCAAACAGATCCTCAATCCTGGGCAGAGGGTACTTATTCTTGATAGTAACTTCATTCAATGATCTGTAATCAACACACATCCTCTGTGTACCATCCTTCTTCTCAACAAAGATAACTGGTGCTCCCCAAGGCGATGAACTAGGTCGTATGAAACCCTTATCCAACAATTCTCTCAGTTGTTTCTTAAGTTCTTCCAGTTCATCAACTGACATTCTATAAGGCCTCTTAGCAATAGGAGCTGTACCAGGTAGAAGTTCAATGAGGAACTCGATGTCTCTATCTGGTGGCAAACCTGGCAAGTCATCTGGGAACACATCTGGAAACTCACATACTACTCTGATCTCAGCAACTGTAATACTCTTCACTTGATTCGCATTTGCCTGTAGTGAGTTCAATTGCTTCTGGCTGACCTGAGCAGGGCTTTCAGCTTGAGGCTGCACTATGGCTTGCCTTTGGTTGTTCCCACCAAACAGACGTGGATATTTCTTTGGACATTTACTAATGATATGTCCCTTTTGCTTACAACAGGAACACACCTTGGTACTTAGAGCACTTACATGACTGGGATTACTCTGTGAAGGCTGTAGCGCTTGCGGAACTGATGCTTGACAGTTACCAAGTTGTGGCCGATAGCTGATCTGTGAGACTTGGGCTTGGTTGGAGGGGCCAAACTGGTGGACTGGATGACTCTGCACCTCAGTCTGCTGAGCAAGACGGAAACGAGTGCTACGATCAGACTGTATTTGTCTCTGAGAGTCCATCTTTCTCTTCTTCTTCTCCTTTATCTCCTCTCTCAAATTTTCTATCAAGAGAGCCTTATCCACTAGCTAATCAAAACTATGAAATGAATGTGCTGCCAGCTGGTAACGAATAGGTATAATCAATCCTTCCAAGAACAGGTCTTGCTTTCTCTCATCCGTAGCTACCTGTTTTGGGGCATAACGAGACAACTGTATGAACTTGTCCCTATATGCACTCACAGTCATCACTCCTTGCTTGAAGTTGAGAAACTCTTGCTTCTTATGCTTAATCACACTCACAGGGATATGATATGAGCGAAATTCATCCTTGAATTCCTGCCAAGTGATGCTACCTGAATCTTCATGAGCATCGCAATATGCATCCCACCAATCTGAAGCTGCACCTTCTAATCTTCCAGCAGCATATAAAACCATCTCTCTGTCAGTGCACTGAGTAATCAACAATTTCTTCTCCACTGTCTTAATCCAATCATCAGCATCGAGAGGATCTACAGAGTGAGAATATGTAGGCGGGTCGTGACTCATGAAATCCCTGTGTTTGTCTCTCGGGGGCGGTGGAGGAGCTATATTCTGATTCAGCTGAATAATGGAGTTGGCCATATTTGTCATCAGCTGAGTCTGGGCAGCTATAAACTGTTCCAATGCTGAATTCGACATCTAGTTCTGACTTGAGTTAGGCTCTGGATTATTTTCACTGCTTCTAGCACCAGACCTAGTGTTCACCATCTGATTGTATAGAAAACAAGAACTTAGATATAGGTATAGAAAGATGCGGTACTAGTGCAGAAGAAACTAAATAATTCAGGAAAGAACCAAGATAGGAATTCCAACACTAGCATTTGCATGGTCAAAGCTCTTTATCCAAATTAACATGACCAACAAATGAGTAGCATCCATTAAGAACTTTTCATGTTAAGGACAGATTCTGGTTATCTGGGAAAAACAGATGTATCTTCTAAACAGAATATCCAAAAATCACGAAACTTTTTCAGAACATAGATAATAAAATTGTGAATCCAATGCAACTAGAATCAACTCATTTGGAGTTCGGAAACTAAAGATATAAAGAAAATACTCTAGCTGTGTCAGAAGCTCTGAACAGATTCTGTATTCTCTAATAAAACGTAGGTATCTCTTTCTCAGAAAATCCAAAAATGGTAAGCTTTTACCAGAAAATAGGTTATCAAATTCTGGAATTAACCCAACTGGTTTCATGTCAATCGGAGTTCGAAAACTTGAGTTATGAAATAAACAAGTTGACTGTGTCAAATTACCAAAAACAGATTCTCTTTATCCAACAAAAGTCATGTATCTCTCTGTCCAATATTCCAAAAATTGTGAACCTTTGCCAGAAAATAACTTATGAAGTTATGTAACTAATCCAACTGGATTTGCATTAATCGGAGTCTTGTAGCTCCAGATATGAATTAAATAGTACTGCTGTCTCAGGGGGTGACCAGAATTGATTTGTGCATAATGGATTAAAGATTAGATATGATAAAAGAGGGAGTTGGAACTCACCTAGATACTAAGACTAGGGACAAAGACAAAACCCAACTATCTAATTGTTTAGTGGATTTATTAATATGTAATTGTGGTCATCACTCCACAAAAACATCACACTCATTACAAAGAACCAAATCAACCATTTAGCACACAACAAGCACAAAGCAAACAATCCTACACAAGAACTAAACATCGACCTTAACGGCGACTCTACTAACGGTGACATGAATTTTGAGGGGGTGATTTCCTAAATCCTTGTGTTGAGATAAAACACGACTGATGGTGTTTCCAAAAATATCCATGATTCTCTTGTTTCCGATAATATCCACTTTTTCTTATTTCCAATGATACAAAACTCGTTAACTGTGGCCTCCAAAGTGATCCATACTGGTTATGTTGGCTTACAGAGAACGTTAACTAAGGGCAAGAGAAAGAACAAAACAAGTGTAAAGTTGGATGATGGTTAAGAATCAAGGAGAAGGTAAGTCAAGGTTGATGGAAAACAACGAATTTAGATCAAGATTGGAGCGGAGAATGTTGAGCATGTATAAGAAGGTATTTAGGACCCTAAAAATGACCATTGCTACTCTAGGCTTACGTCCTACAGTCAACACAGCTCTGATACCACTTCTGTCACACCCGATTTTGTAAACAAAACCGAATGACTATCATATGTGCGCCAGGATCAAGTTTACACACATATGAGACTTCATCAGTGATATAAAAGACAGTGCAAATCGTAAATAATATTGAATAACATCATTACACTCACGGAAGCGAATAACTAGCAGCGGAACTTCAAAACTTCTCCACAGGCAGCTGACTGGGGGAACACGTACGCCTAGAAACTTCCAAAATACTCCACTGAAACTTCTGTCTAAGCCTGAGCCGCAGATAAAACAAGGTTGAGTACACTTATGGTTGGTACTCAGCAAATGTAGAGCAAAGCATAATGACATGCAAAGGCTTATCAAGGAAAAGCTGGCTAATTAAACTGCTTAAGCACTTTAGTTGGTCATATTTTATTTAGCAGCATAATTACTAAGATATAAGTATATACCAACCCAATTAAGCATATGGTAAACCATAAGCATCATCATCAACATAAATAAACCAATTTAATTCTTCTTTCGATATATTAATCATGTGAAGGTCCAGGCCGCTCATGACCGCGAGCACGGCTATTGCAATAGATTTTAGACACTCTGCAGAGGTTGTACAGCTTTCCCCACAATTCGTGTTTCCCATGTTGCCTGAGGTCGCGAGCCTCTTCAACACTTCCTTAGGTGAGGGGCTAGGGATTCACTACGAGGCCTTTCCAAAGACTCCCTCTATGTATGTGTTTGGCCCCTGACCGAACGGGTAATCGGAAGGCGCACCTTCGTTCCCCGCACATCACACACAAACCAAACATCCGCCCAACACACACCTCCAAACACAACATAGAGTTCATCTAGTTACTTAGCCAAGACCAGAGCCATGTAGTTATTATGGTTGTACGGAAAATCCTGGGTGGTTCTCCATGTTCCGATTAATCAATGTGGTCTTGGTTTAACATTCTCATAAGATCATATATCATTTTGATAAAAGATATCACAATATTATTATCTTCACATTTAGTGTAAACCAAACCCAAGTATAGCAACTAAGCAATGCTACCCAACATAAATATTAA
>CM014273.1:12794255-12841741 GCA_004135705.1 Alloteropsis semialata | reverse complement strand
GAGATTCAACCCTCTCAGAAAGGCAGGCAACTTAAGAGCCCCAGTGCATGGCCGTCCGCAGATCATCTCAGGCAACGAAGCCATGACATCTCCTTGTGTCAGCATCTCATAAAACAATGTTGTGGCATCTCCCAGCCGTTCAGCTGAGCAGAGCGCTTTCATCAACGCATTGTCTACATGCAACAGGCAGTCTGACGTCAAGCCATGCTGCACCATCCGAGCTCGCAACTCCAATGCACCTTCGAGCTCTCCCGTCATGCAATACCCGTCGATAAGCAGGGCGTACATCTCTGCCGTTGGCACCAGCCCTGCTCTCGCAAAGGTCTGCAACACCTTCTCTGCACATGAAGCTTTCTTAGCCCTGCATAGCAATTTCAACAAGGAGATACAAACGCTGTGATCCGTTGTCGTTGCAGCACCCGCACCGTTCTTCGCGACCTCTTCAATGGCGCCCAGTAACTCATCTTCATCAATTGTAATGAGAAACTTAAGAGCCCCAGTGCATGGCCGTCCATGGATCATCTCAGACAACGAAGCCATGGCATCTCCTTGTGTCAGCATCTCATAAAACAATGTTGTGGCATCTCCCAGCCGTTCAGCTGAGCAGAGCGCTTTCATCAACGCATTGTCTACATGCAATGGGCGGTCTGACGTCAAGCCATGCTGCACCATCCGAGTTCGCAACTCCAATGCAGCATCCAGATCACCAGCACTTAGTCTCTTCAAGTGCCCATGTATCATGGTGGTGTATGTGCAAACATCTGGTGCCACATCCATGTCTGCCATCTCATCAAACAGCTTGACAGCTTGGCCACCCCTCCTGGCCTTTCACAGCGCATCAATTACCATCGAGTACGACTTAGCATTGGGGCGTGCCGTGCCGTCAGGGCCCGTATGCCCGAGCCTCCAGATGGCCTCGTACATGTCATTGGGGCGTGCCGTGCCGTCAGGGCCCCTATGTCGGAGCCTCCGGATGGCCTCGTTCAGGTCGTTCGCGAATATGCAAACTTCGATGACCTTGTTCCGTGGCAGGTTGCCTCCGCACCCCCTGGCTAAATTCAGGATCAAAAACATATGCTGCTGCTTCTTGGGTAGCTGCATGCCCTTCGTCTCCATCTGGGACCGCAGCTTGGAAGCAGCCTCCAAATCTCCGGTCTTCAGGTAGCCATCCACCATGGCAGTGTACGTGGAATGGTTTGGTGCCACGCCCATGTCGGCCATCTTGCCGAACACCTCGACGGCGTCAGCACCCCTCCCGGCCCTCCAGAGGGCGGCGATCACCGTTTTGTATGAGCCAGCGTCAGGACGTTCCGTGCCATCGTGGCCCATTTGCCGGAGCCTATGGATGGCCTTGTCCATGTCGTTCCCCTTGATGCAAATTCTGATGAGCTCGTCGTTGTCTGGGCACCCCTCCGCATCAACCAGGATCTGAAACATACACTGCTGTTTCTCAGATAGCGTCATGCCCTCCCGCTTCATTACGTCACGCAACTTGGAAGCAGCCACCAGATCTCCCGTCTTCAAACAGCCTTCTATCATGGCAGCGTACAGCTTCCTTAGCATAGGCCGTGGTTGCTTGTAGAGGTTGAGATCCATGCCGTCCTGCATCATCTGGGTCCGCAGCTCGGAAGCAGCCTCCAGATCTCCTGCATTCAGGTAGCCACGCAACATGGCGTTGGACGTCGAACGATTTGGCGGCACTCCCATGTCAGCCATTTCGTTGAACACCTTGGCGGCGTCGGCGCCCCTCCCGTCCCTCCAAAGCGCGGCGACCACGGCGGTAAACGTCTGGGCGTCGGGGCGAGGCGCGCCGTCGCGGCCCATGCGCCGGAGCCTCCAGAGGGCCTCCTGGAGGTCGCCCGCCAGGATGCAGGCCTGGACGACCTTGTTCCACTCCGCGGTGCCCAGGCGCTCGCCGGCGGCCACGAGGGTCCCGAACACGCGGCGGACGTCGGCGTGGCGGCGGAGGGAGAGGAGCTTCTCCATGAGGAGGTCGCACGAGGACCCCGACGGCAGCGGCGCCCCGGGCGTGTCGATGAGGAGCTTGAGCAGCCGCAGCGCGCCGTCGGGGAGCGCCGCGCGCGCGGAGGCCTCGACTAGAGCCGAGGCCGCGGCGCTGAGGTAGCAAGCGGGATCCGCACGGGGCGCTGCGGCGGCCACCGCGCGGTAGAGGTCGGGGACCTCGGAGGCTCCGGCGGCCTCGAAGAGCAGGAACTGCTCCGCCCGCTTAACGGAAGCCCCCACATCTTTGGCGGCGAGGTTGGCAGCGATCTCGCCGGCGATGTCGGCAACGGAGGAGAGAGCGCGTGGCGAGGGAGGAGGAAGAGGAGGCGCGACTTCATCATAGCTTCAGCAGAACGCAGTTCGGCTGATCACGATTGGATTTCGCCGGCTTTTCCTTTTCGAAATTTGCCGTTAGCGTCGCGATTTGTACGCGCCCGCGAAACTGTAACGGCCCTGATACCTCGCGAGCGATAGTTATGGAAAAAAGCTATATGCATCCAGCATGTTCCAAGATTCAAACTTGAGCTCTGTGTTCTTTTTATTGGCCCTGTTTGGATACTCTATTTCAGCTAGAGCTAGAGGTAGTTTCTAACTCTAACTCTAGCCCCAAACTAACTCTACCCAAAGAGATGTTTGGATGACAGGATTAGATTGATCAAAAATATACTTTCTCAATTATTTGGCTCATTTAAATCTTCTTTCCAACATGACTTTTTAGTGGGTTTCAGTGGGCCCAACTCAATCTAGCCCCAATTAGCACCTCTTGGGTGGGATAGTTTTTTTTGGTGGGTTAGATGCAACTAGCCCCACTCTAACCCCTCCAGTTTGGATACTTTAGGGTTAGTTGAGCACCAACTAGCCGAAACTAGCTCTAACCCCAGGATCCAAACAGGGCCATTAAAGGCTCCCTCCATTCTAAATTTCAAGTTATTTTGGTTTATTGAAAATTCAAAACATGCAAAGTTTTTTGCGTGGAAAACATGCAAAGTTTGATACAATAAGTACAAATATTTTATATCAAATAAGTATAATTAGATTTTTCATTAAATTCATTTTTTATAGTATATCTATTTAGTTATCTAAATCTTTGTAAATCTATTTATAATTTGATCAAACTTTAAATGGATTACTTAAAAAAGTTGGAATGATTTAAAGTTTTGAACGCAGGGAGTACACTATAGACGTATATGTTCAAATTAAACACATGCATGCAAGTCCCATCCCTCCTCCCATGAAATACTTTCTTGGAAAATCAAAACATCTCAAGTTTGACTGATACAATAAAGTATCAACATTTATGATACCAAATAAGAACTATTAAATTTTTTTCATTACATATAATTTTATGGTATATCTATTCCGTGCCATAAATATATAGTTTTCTCTATAATTTTGGTTAAAATTTAAAATAGTTCGACTCTCAAAAAAATGGAATGAATTATAATTTAAAACAGAGGGAGTATCAAGATTGAGATCGGTGCAATAAGAAACTTAAGTAAAACATTCAAAGTTATGAGCCCATAATCTAGCTCAAAACTTGTCAGTTTCTGATTAAAAGGCAAATTGACAAAATCAGTCCTCTATGGAAGCCAATCTGCTGCAGTTATACTCTGGATTCACGTCTGCAAGACAGAGAAAGGTTCGTTTATCTTCAGAACATGATTGTCATATGTTCAGGGAAAGGTTCGTTTATCTTCAGGACATGATTACCATATGTTCGAAGGCAAGCTCGCACAAATCGGAGAATGGCTCATGACAGACAAGACAATAATGCGTGCAGGAGGAATTCGCCGGCCATTTCACGCCAGGTACAACAGTACAACATAGCGAATCAGAGAAGTTGCTGAACAATACAGAAATGAGAGAATCCGTCGATACAACTCGACCTTCAAACCCTACACAAAATCCTGAAAGCAATGAACTGGTGCCCCTTCCCCAACCACAACTCACACGGGACAATTCTACAGCCATGGAATTTACAGGATTTAATTGGAAAAAATAATAACAAACGAATATGGAAGATTGGCAGTTAACACAATGGGGCTGGGACAATCCATGACCTGACAGAAGATTCTAAGTAATGTTCAACCAATGTACACAGCATGATTGGCGCTGAATGTCAGAAACTCCAAATTGCGGTGCAGCTCTGTTGGTGAATCATCAGCGAGTTCCTAGCAGATTTGTCTGAGTTAAATGTGTATTCACAGTGGTTAAGATGACTTGGTTCTCTTGTGTCGAGCCTGGCCTTGGAGACACAGCCGGAGACGCTGGGATAAGTTCTCCCCCATCTCCTGTCTCTCTTTTTTTAGCCTCTTCCATAGGGAGCGATTCTTCTTCTCCTTCGGGATCATGAGAGGCTTCCTTCGTATCCGTCTCAGTGGCGTTGCTAAAGCCCTTAGTGTCATGCTCTACAATTTGGGAGAAGATCAGAAGATGGAGATTCAAGAACTTTGCTATGATTACTGGATCACATATTAAGTCGAAGGACACCACTTGTTTGAAAATAGCCTATTAGTTGAAGTAGCAAATAAACACAAACATTCCTTGCACTCAAATGGTGCAAACTGAAGAAATGTACCTTATGCTTATGATTGGGTATCTCAGGCCGTTCGCCTGATGATGACCCATCACTAGCTGCACCCAAGGAAGAACATCGTCCCCAACTCTCTCTGTTTGAACTGGTATATGAGCAGCACTCCTCTGTTTGTCTGTTTGCTTTATCCTACATGTAAAGAAAACTTCTTAACTTCAAGTAAGGAAATCGCGAAGATAATTATTTTTCTCCTAAATAATCTAGGCAGGATCTAATTTTACCTCTAAATGGCACTCGGTTGTGTTGCCGTCCATCTCAGTGAGGTTATGATTCTCATCCAAAAGGAAATCCTGCACTTAAATGGAGAGATCTAAGTTAAGATCTCAAATACAAGAGGAAAAGCAACCAATAATTGACTTACCAAGTCATTATCATTTTTAACAGATAGCTGATTTACCCTCTCTGTCAGCAATTCAACTACTGATTTTGTAGCTGAAACAATGAAAATGGAGTCGGTAGGCAGCAAAAGGCTACTTAGAAGAAATAAGTACGACCATTAAGGAAGAAGAGCACACCATTTGTGAAATTAGCTGTAGCAGCTGATGAACTGCCTGCATCAGTGCCAGCTGCCCGTAGACCATTGATGATCTCATACAATAAGCTCTGAAAGATCAATCAGATGTATAAGCAATCTATAGGAAAGCTTACAACACGAGACAGAAGCTTTCACACAGGATTTCAATGAAACGAAGATAGACATTACCTCATTTGTACCAGCACCACCCTTAAAAGCACCAAGGTTGTAATACTTGTCAAATTTATTGGAGCATGTTGAAGGGAATTGAGGTGGGTGAAGAACATTATAGAAGAATATGGAAACAGAGTCATAATAAAACTGTGGCCTTGGGGAATTGTGATCACCCTCAAATTTGATTAAATTTTTATCCCCCTGCAGAGAAGTACAAATACGTCAACGAAATCGGCAGAAACACAAAGCCCTTGAACAGAAGCAATCACCACTGATGAGGCTTGTAAGTATTTTTAGTTTTTATGACATGTATGTACTGGTCAGCTAGAGAGGCACTTACCGCATATGCCTGGTGAATACGTTCAGTGTGATGTGGTTGAATAAACATATCGTTCGATGCATGTCCAAATAATGCAGGAATAAACGTCTTGGGTGCAAACTGGTGAAGCAAAAAAGAAAAATTATGTTACACAGAAAGAGAATCAGATCCTATTGATTTGACTGAAAAGTGATTGATTATGCATGTAGATTGCCAAGTACTCCTAAGAAAGATTGCACAGTACACCACGAAATTTCATGCTACAACCAAATGACACTAACAATGTGTCTCAACTCTCAATCAATCTCATTTAGATACTTGTCTAACGTTAGTATTCACAGCCAAGGCCATTGTGAAGCTTAACTTGGGCAAAAAAGACACATATAATGAAACATTCATTCATTTATTTATTTTGCATTGCAGTCAAGCCGTCCAGTTGAGATGTCTTCTCTAAGGTCAGGCAGTGAGGCATTAAGAAAGAGCAGAACAATCAATTCAGGTATAGGCTAACCACATACATTTTCTAACTATTCCAGCATTCATTCACAGGTCCGTACTGTTGCTCTTATCAACAACCATAGTTATAACAATCAGTGTTTTAAAGGCGGTAAGGCGAGGCGAGGCGAGCCGACCCCTTCCGGACGCCTAGGCGACACCTAGGCGGACGCCTAGGCGATGTAGGCGACGCCTTAGCAGTGAGGAAGCAAGCGATAAGCAGCAGGAAGTGAAGGAAATAAAAAGAAAAAGAAAAGGAGAAGGGAAGAAAAGAAGGGAAAGGGACTGGGCTGAAAGGACTCGGCTGGCCCAGCCCACTAGTCAGCCCACCAACCACCATAGATACTCCCTTGCCCTATCTACCTCTCTCTTCACTCAGCTCGTCTCCCACCTCAGGCAGCGCCGCCGCCACCGCTCATCTCTCTCTCTCTCTCCCCCTCTGTCTCCCCTTCGTCCCTCCGTCTCTCCTCCCTCCCTCCCTCTGTGCTCGTTGACAGCGCGGCGGCGGCGGTGCCGGGAGCCCTGCACTGGGGCCGGAGGAGGACGTGGGGCTGCGTGTGGTGGAGCAGGGCGGGGCGCGGCGGCGGCAGCGAGTGGAGGCAGAAGAGCGGCGCGGTGAAGAACAGCAGCGATTGGAGGCGGGAGAGCAGGGCGGGCCGCGGCGGCGGCACGGACGCACAGTGGAGTCTATTTCCCCTCCATTCTTCCCCTCCCTCCCTCCCTCTTGCTGCTTTTTAGCTAGGCGACCAGGACGCCCAGGATTGTTTGAGCGCCTGGACGCCTAGGCGACGCCTTTGAAACACTGATAACAATGGTAACAAACTGTTCCAATCCACTTTTTAAACAATTCTACCAGACTCTTCAGTGATTCAATATGTTTTAGAAAGCAAACCTGGACAACATTAAGATCCATTATGTCAAATTTAGCTCTTCTCTGAATGACCCGACGCATGTATTGAACAGCCATCTTAACCTGAAAATAGGCGTATCACAACAACCATCAAATGTTGTGATTATAGCAATAGACAGTGAGCATTTGAACATAACATGAAGCAGGAAAAACCATGCTGTGGATATTTACGACATAACAACAGCATCTTTCCTACCCGGTGAATCATTTGTAATCTACAAGTAGCAAACATTATGTCATGCAGCATCACCAGCACTAAACAGAAACGAGGTAGCAAATTCATAGTCTCAGGATTTAGAAAAGTTGCTGCATAGGACACTAACACAACACCAGCTGACCAGCATCATGCAACCCAGAGTGGCTTACATTACAAAGAACTTATAGGGCTGCAGGACTTCCCAAAAGGTTAAACATATACAATTTTCATGTTACACCAACAGGCCTAGTGCATACATTTGTTATGCTACAATACACATACATGCCTATGATTATATCATAAAAAACACATAAAGTGCAGCAATAAAATGGTTATTTTATGAAAACAGAGAACCAAAACATTCTGCACATGATAATCATACCGTGAACTTAGGAACTCGTATTTTGTAAACTTCTACAAGCTCCATCATTAGGTCATATAAGTTGGAGAAAGCACTGTCCAAAACCATGCCTGCAATTGAGGGGTCTTCTGCTCCATACAGCAGGCTGCAGCAAATATATGGACACAAATTGTGATGAATTGCCAAAACAGAACTATATCAGAAAAGCTAAATCTTAAAGATATTTTGTGGATTAAATGCAAGTATCAAGATGAAGTGGATAAACAAATTTAATGGTCGGTACGAAGTCTTTAAGATGTGCAATTCATAAGAAAGATATTCTTCTATACCTTCTAAAAAGGTCTATCATCAGAGAAACAGAATGTTGAGAAATTCTACACAAAGTAGAGAACAAGCATTGTAGCTAAATACCTGGTAACAGCACCCATTGAGCGCCCCCAAAGGCCAATACAAGAAACTTGCTTATTATTACGCAGAAAGGAGACCACACATTTGAGATCCTGCTTCTGGGAGTAGCGGAGCAGTAATGTTGTTCAGAATACAGCAATTAGAATATAATATGAATGTTGCTATAAAATTATAATGACTATGTACCTCATGCCAACCAAGACTGACATACTCTCCACTTGATAGACCTGATCCCGCAAAATCAAGCGTAAAAAGGGTGATGTTTGAGGGAAGAAGTATAACAGCGGCTTCATTTGCATCTGCTCTGCATCCACTGCATTATTGATAAAAACAAAACTTGTTAAATGAGCCAAATTGACTATTGATGACAGTAAACAGTGAAAATGGGAATAGCATTCATCTTGATAGCTCATAGGCTATAGCTAGCAGATAAACTTAAACTGTGGCTGGGCTTCAAGAGTTAACTAGCACAAAATCCATTTGATCAGAATAATTAAAATGTATGATCAGCAGAGCAGTTTTATGAACAAAAGAATTAATAGCACAAGCCAAGAAATGACAGTACCTATTTCCATGGCAGTAGATAACACATGGAAGGGCAGTGTCTTCTGGGATGACAGCAGGAACATAGTGGCTGCATTTTAAGGTCTGACTTCTTTCATTCGTAAGCTGTAACATACAAGTACAAGAATAATAAGGCTAGCATGCAATGATATCGATAGCCAGCACCAAGTCTTCACAAATGAACACAGGAAAACCTCAATAATTGTGTCCCTTACTTGCCTCCAAATCTATCCTTTTGTACTTCCTTCCGGCAAGAGTAAACTCTGGCTCCCATAAATACTGATCTGGATTGTACTCTGCACTGTAAATGCATTCCCAGTTAATCGCCACACACAAGGAAACAGAGACAAAATAATTTGATAGATACCAAAACCTGAAGGCTTTGAACTTCCATTATCCATTTTTATCTTGCATATTAAAGAAAAGGCACAAAGCTGTTTTGGAAAGGTACAGTTGGTATGAATGCACATGTTAAGTTGTTAACTAAATGCAAAAGCCATTTTCAGTTACTAGCACAGAACAGTTCGGTTCTGCCGCTACAGCACATGTGATTATGATGAGCTAATTGCTCAACTAAAACCTGGTAATCGAATTCCCCGTAGCAAGGCAGAAGAACAGTCCTTTTGCTCCAATCCTAATGTAACATCAGTGGTTTCAACTACTTCAACATGGATGCAGGCATTTTGAGCACAGAATTTTCCGCATTCTTGCGGTTCGGACTATGGTGAGAGGCTGATTTGTTGCATAAGCATTCTTTAGATACGGTTGGGAAATCCATGCGGTTGCATCTAGAAACCGTCGCTAACTACGACGTAACGGCAGCCAGAAAGTCCCACCAACCTGCAGTTGCATCTCAAAGCAGACTGAACTCCGGCCACGCGAGAGGGGGATAAAGTGATTACCGAGGCGGCCGGATGACGAAGTTGACGAACTGCTCGATCATCGCTTCCCGACGACGAGGAGGCGGCGGAGGAGGAGGCCTCCGGGGCGCATGTACCACACGCGGCCTCCCAGCAACCTCACCAACTCCCCCACCCCCAAATTCCTCCCCCACCGCACAACCCGCCTAAAACTCGCCGAACCAACTCGACCCAGCAGCTCGAGCTGCCAGCTATTCGCCCGAATTCCGACCCCGGCAGGCTCAGATCCGCTCGGCAGGCCGCGGCCCCCGGCGACACCGGAGCTCGGAATGGTCGCCGCGAGCCGCGGGGCCCGGCCAGCGGGGAGGGAGGCGTGCGCTCGCGGGAGCCTCCCCGGGGGCGGCTACGGCTGCGGCGGCGGCGGCGGGACGAGGTGGGGAACGGGACGGGACTACGGGGGTGGTAGTAGGCAGGCGCAGTGTGGTGCGGTGAGGCGTGGGAAATGTGAACGTTAACGAGGAGTACTGGTGTAGTCTAGCGGAGGAGGGGGATGAATAATAAATGCGGGGATTAAAATGCATTTGTTATTTGCTTTTGTAGTTTAGCCCCTGATGTTTTGCTCGCCGCCTGCCCGCATGTGGCACCATCTCGCCGCACATGCGCGCGTGGCATGGACGCCGTACCGGATACCTAACACTGAGGCAGAGGCAGAGGCACAGGCAGAGGCAGGGCATGGGCGCGCCGCAAAGAGACGAGGATGATACCGCGTTCTGTTGCGGTAGACTCTGGCTGCTGCTGGGGCTGGAGCTAGGTGGGTCTTGCTCATGATGCCGTGTTTGGCCTGCGATGTTGGCTTTTTCTTGTTCGTTAAACGTTTCAATTTGATCAATTTAAAAAGAAGTTATGCCAGTGATGGGTTTAAAACTAGGAGAAATTTCTTTCTTCAAAACATAATTTTATGAGGTTTTGACGTCAGGTGTTGGTGATACTAGAAAATGGTGGTTTGGTGAGGAAGAGGAGGTGGAGTTCACCGGCATGGCGATGACAAATAATCAGTCCTTTTTAGATACTAGAAGATAAAATTGGTTTTATAGATTTTAATACGAGGTGCAGGTGCTAGAAACTGTGGCGAGACGAGAATCAGCTCGCCAGCATGGCCAAGAAGGAAGGAGAAAGAAAGTTGTATGAAGTATATAGGACTGAACAAAAGAATTCATTCGTTGGCTTGCTAGTACGATTGTCTAGCAGAATACGTATCCTCTGTAAAAGGAGCTCAAGCTCAATTCAACCGCAATTGTCACCTTTGAGTGAAGCTAGTCATAATGCCCCTCGCACAGTCACGTACCCCGTTGTTACAACCAACATACCCAGGAGCCCTTAAACCGAGTCTAAGTTAGCTGCAAGATCAACTATTTCGAAACTGTTATTAGTCTGTCACTCTCTTTCCTTCGTAATACTAAATAGTATATCGTACTAGTAGGTAGTGGCAACTGCCAAGGATAACAAAATGTCAAAATCGATGTACTCATGTACCCCCGCAGAGAAAACGATTAGATGCCAAGACATCCCACGTCATTAAATCAGAGATAGAGACCAGTTCTGCATAAACATCGTTGACACTGTTCTGCCTTGGCAATGCTACGACATGCCGTCTGCCGAGGGTAGTGCAAGAAAATTCTCGAACCATGAGGACCAAAACGACGAGCCCAGCAAGGGGCGAAAGAATTTCGAGGTCCAAAAAAACAAAACTACGGAGACGCGCGCGGCCCGGAACCGAACTCGCCGGCCGAATATTTGATCCCGTCCGTGTGGGCCCACCTCGAAAGCGGGAATGATTTTTATCAATCTCCCGTGCTGGCGGCCGCACTGCTCACCAGTCCACTTCACCGGGCAGCGGGCAACCGTACCTCTACCAACCGCGACGGCGGCCCTGTTTAATTCAGCTTTAGGAAATTTACTGTAGCAAAATTAAATTAAAGATTAGAAGGGCTAAATATGATCTAATTATAAAACTAATTACACAGATGGACGGAAAATCGCGAGACGAATCTATTAAACCTAATTAATCCGTCATTAATTCTCATTTAATACTTTTAATTAGTGTTCTAACATTTGATGAACATTGATGATCGAACTAAACAGAGCCGGCGAGCCCGCGGCGGCGCGCCGGTACCGGGCCAAGTCGAGCTGAGGAGGAGGCCGTGTCGCATCGCGTCGCGTCGTGTGTGCGCGGTGCGCCGCCGTGGCTGCTGCAGGGCGGTGCGGGTGTGGATTTGTGACTGTGGAACCGTGGTAGTTTCCGTATTGACCGTAGTGCCCCTGGAGAGTTTCATGCAAGGAGGGGCAGTTTGGTCAATTATGGCCGGTGCCCGCCTGTCCGGCGTCCGGCCGGCTGCAACCTCTCGCGGTCGCCGGCACGTCCAACTCGTACATTCTTTGAAGAGAGCGATGCTACTGCTAATATATGCGGTACATAAATGAAGGCCATTCGAGCGCGTGCGGGTGCGACTGGTATGTGGTTTACCAACTCCCGCTGTACCGGTCCACGGTCCACCGACTGTTTTGATGCGACCTTGGGACGTGCTGAGATAGACCCTCTCGGAGTCTCGGTTTCGCCTTGTGACGACTCACGACAGGGACATTGTGCTTGTTGTATAGGAGTAACTTCTACTCACATGGATAGGGTAGAGCTGCATACGAACAATTCCACAAAATTTGCCGTCGACCGGGAAAAAGGACCCTAACACGCAAAGTAGCCTTTCTACTAGCATTTTGGGCGAAAATGCACGGATGGTACACCGTTACAACTTTACAAAACGTTGAAACTTGAAATGCAAGCCCAATATGAGCCCGGCCCGTCAGAAGTGGCTGGCAGCTGGAGCGTGATCGGCCTATTGTACCTTGGCTCGTACGGCGATTCTGGCGTTGCACGTGTGTGTGGCAAGCATGATTAGACTACCGCATCGTATTCGCAATATTTTGTTGCTTAAAAGCTGGGTGCAATAATCAAGAAACTAAATAGAATGACCAACATACCCTCAACAAATAATCAAAAAGTTTGCATCACATAAGAGGCTATTCAACAAACATAGGCCAAAATTACCCAAAAGTTATAAAACAACAAATATTGCAAAAAAATAAACTCAAACAACAACATAATTATTCTAGTCACTAGCAGCACTAATCAGCCTTTTATATATCTGCATTAGTAGTTGTTTAGTCACATAAGCAAAATGCTAATATAGACAGGTTTTATATAGCTGGCTGTGTTTGGCTCCATTAGTCTAATCCTAATGCATTGTCTCAATTAGGTGCTACTTATATTTGTTAGTCTCCATGAAACTATTAATCATTTTGTGGGACCTAAGGAACAATGCAAAATACTATGCGGGGCAGATTCAGAGGTGGGGTGGGGGAAGGGGTTGGATCCGTCGGGTACATGTACAATCAGCCTGTTCGGTTGGCTGGTGGCTGGTGCTGATTTGTTGTGAGAGAAAAGTACTGCTGGCTGACTGGTGGCTGGTGCTGATTTGTTGTGAGAGAAAAGTACTGCTGGTTGGTGGCTGATAAGCCAAGCGAACAGGCTGAATATCTCGGGTGCCACATGATATCATCATTACTTTTTTTTTTGCAGCCGTCATTAAAGTTTGGGCTATTTTGATAGAGCTTTTAGAGCTCAATCTAACAGGAGTTCTGCTAAACAATTTTCCAGAGAGAAGCGGTTCACTGTATGTAAAAATGATTCTTTAAAATGAACTAAGAGGTTGAGAAATGAAAAACTAGTTTTCTTTGAGAGAATCAATTCTTATAGGAATCAGAATAAGATGAAGCTCTACTAAATAGGTCTTTTATTGGTGCTTGTTGCCATAGTCACCGTTCACCCTTCGTGCCCGCTAAGAAGATAATTGGGCGGAGAAGTGAACAGCCTGTTCGGTTGGCTGGTGGCTGGTGCTGATTTGTTGTGAGAGAAAAGTACTGCTGGCTGACTGGTGACTGGTGGCTGGTGCTGATTTATTGTGAGACTGAAGTACTGCTGTCTGGTGGCTGATAAGCCAAGCGAACAGGCTAGAAGACACTGACGATGAGACGTCTAGGGATGCAGGCGGGACGGGTCGCTGCTGTCCGCCCCGCGTCCGCGCTCGCCGCAAACGCATACGCGGCTCCAAGCGGCTGCCCGCGTAAGTCCGCGAGATTTTTGCGGACTTCTGCGGCTGCCCGCGTGCCGCCGCTGCACACGCTAAGTTGTATTTCGTACGGCACATGCATGCACTTGTCGCTTGATGGCTGCTGGCTGTAAGCTTGCTGCCCGACTACTAAGCTAGTAGTACTGGTGTTCAAAATATACATCAAAATAAGAATATATTAACAATATTGAACAAAAATTATACAAGTTAAAATTTGGAGGAAGATGAACTATAGCAAGTTAAAATCAGTGGAGCACAATCAATCTGGAATAAGCAGGGCAGACTATATCATTTGAATTCATTTGACCAAGCATCTGATCTAACCTTGCCTTACCCTCACAACTTCGTAAATGCCTAAGACAAGTGCTTGTTCCAACGGCACGTGTTACACTGATTCTTTTATGACAATGCATGCACTCAGCTTTAGAAACAGAGTCACCATCATATATAGCCTCAAAATCTTTCCATATCTCTGATGTAAGTTTGCGTCTTTTACGACATTTCCCTAGTCATAGATATTTTAGGACATAATCAATATTCTAAAAGAAGTAATTTCATGCATAAGGAAGTGTACTAAATAACAGCACAACGCTAAAAATAGTGCAGTGTTAAAAATAGCATCACAAATGACATCACTTACTGGCACGCATCACAGATGGGGATTGGGATGGGGAAGGGGATAGGGCCTTGATCCTTGGTGTCAATATGATTCTTATCCCCGGTGATTTTACTGACATTGACACAATCGGTGACCTTAACCTCTGTGATCCTAGTACCTTCTGCATTCTCACTGAGGATATAACACCTCTCCCTCTTGGGCCTAGGTAGATAACCAAATAAAACATGTTGTACATTAACAAATCAAAGAAATCGAAGTCCTAAAATAACTACTTAGTTCTAGAGATATACCATGGAGGGGGTGGGTGTGGTTGGAAACGCTGGAGTTGGACTGGCAGCAGCACGGGAGGAACCCACAACCTATATATGCATTACAAAATAGTAACCATAAGACAAAATAACTGTAAAAATGGAAGTATTCTAACTTTTCAATTAAAGAAAGGCTGGTACCTTTACCCGTGTTTTCACAGGGATCTTATGCTTCCTCACCTCTCCCTTTTGGGCCTACACAGATAACCAATAAAACTTTACTGCCTTTGATAAAAGGTTAAAAACAAATTGCTGCTACAGTAAGACAGGTAGGTCAGGTAAGTTGAGTTGAAAGGCTACTGTAACTGCAAAGGTAATTATGAAAAGGAAAACACAGCCAAAAATTTGATTAGGTTCATTCTTCAGCTCTACTACAACTCTGCTAGTACTAAATAGCATTGCTAAAAGGTTAAAAACAAGGTACAACTACAGCAAGGCAGGTAAGCATTGCAAACACAGCTTTCTTTTCTGATATGGAGTTCTAGTCTTTCTCCTTGGGTTCCTAAAGTGAACTTGGCAACAGGAAAAGATGAAAGTTAAAGGGTCAATTTACGGGACATCAAATCAGGGAGATGGTGTCCATTCCTCAACACTGCAAACTGAACACATTCTAACAGAAACTCTAACTGAACAACATTCTAACAGGACAGCTAACAAATTCTAACAGAAACTAACTGAACACAGGACATGGATTAAAACCAACACACATTAGGATACTCAAGAAGGGAAAGAAGGGTGGGAGGTCGACCTGCTTTTCTTTGAGATGAGCCCGTTCTTGTCGATCTCGCGGCCGTCGCTTCCGTTCATCTTGCTGGCGCCCTCGCTCCACTTGTTCGGCATGGTGACCTTCACGATCTTCTCCCTGATCCAGCGGGCGCTCTCTCCAAGTCGACTGCGGCGGCTACGGCACGCAAGACGGCGAGGTCATCAAGGGCACGGCGCTCGCGAGGATGCCCGAGCGGCGGCGCCCTTCTTCCCGATCCAGCGCACCCTCTCTCCCAATCGGCGGCGGAAGCGGTGGCGCGCAAGACGGCGACGCCATGGCAGGCACGCCCGCTAGGAGGATGGTGGCGCGGCGGTGCGGCGGCGCCCCAGATTTCCTTCATCCGCCCTCTTCTCTCGATCCCCTTTCTTTCCCTAACTTTTTTGCGGGCTTGCGGCGCCGCCGGCATTGCGGGTTTAGCCGCGTTGGTCCGCCTCACTTTTGCGGGCTGCGCGGGTACGCGGGCGCGGGTTTGCCCAACGGGCTCGTGGCAAAACCCGCCCCGCTTGCATCCGTAGACGTGGAGGCCCAAGTGGCACGGTACATAGGCAATGCCAAGTTTGGACAACTAAGATGAGGCAACTGCGAGTCAACATGGCCTGCCAGTACCGCCGAAGCAGGCATGCACACTTCCAGTTATGGCAGTATCTCTCAAAGGATTAGGGCAAGTACATTAGTATTGTCTAATAGGTGGTCTCATGCAGTGACACGTAATTTTGAGACGGCTTAACGGACTACCTGTACAATAGGTTATCTTACAAGTTGTCTCATAGTAATTAAATAACTTCTTAATTTGTGAATAGAAAATAAATATTTGTGAGTTGCATGACAACCACAACTCGTACAATGGTGATTAAGCCGTCTCATAGTCCTTAATTTTAGCTTTAAGGTGATTGCCTCACAAAACAACCGTCTCATTCTCTCACCTCCCTCTCTTTCCTCCACACCATCAAAAATCCTACGTGAAATCATATGAGACGATCTATGAGACCACTTACATGTAGTTATGTAGTTGCCCATGCATCCCTCGAGGGCTCAAGGCTCGACTCGACGGTCTAGCTCGAGTGAGTCGACTCGACGGTCGGATTAGCTAGGCGCGAAATTTGAAACCGGGCCTGAAATCATTCGATCACGTGCGATCCACTGGCCACTGGGGTACCTTTCCGCACAGTCTCAGCACGGCCCACTGGCCAGTGACGAGACCAGCCGCTCCCCTTTCTGCAACGCGACTGCGAGCGAATCCTCGGTGCTCAAGGATCCAATCATTGAGCGGACAGCGGAGCACTGCATTCTGCAGAGTGCCGTCGACCACCACGAGGCCGACTACCAGAGGAAGTTCAAATTTTCCCGCTCGTTTTTTCCCAGCCGCTGCCTGCAGACTTTTGCCACCTCCCCTATCCATGTCGCGCGAACCAGCTGAACCTGTGCCAGCCCTGCCGGTCCGGCCCCCGCCGCAGCCGCCAGCGAAAATTCGTTCAGGATACTGGGACACTGGGAGGCGTCCACCGGTCGGCGACTACAGCGAGGCGTGCGCCGGCGGAGCGCCCGATGCGGGCGCGGCCTCCGTTCCAACGGAAGCGCGGAGAGGCACGCGGCTGGCTGATTGGCCGATGGCGCGGCCTCGTTCGCTGGGTCACGTGAGCGGGCGGCGAGAGAAACCAGAGCACAACGCAGGGTGTGGTCATGGTGGTCACGTTGCCGGTGCAACGACACCCAACCACCGGGGGATCCCGTGCGCCATGTGGCCCCGTGATACGGCCGCCTCCCGTACCTCTTCACTCCAGCAAGATGCAAGATGCCCGAGCTGTACCATCCCATGATCAGGCATGGGAAGGGAAGACAAAAAAATAAAATAAAATAAAAATAAATTCACACCCCATTTTACAAATACTTCCTCCATCGAAAAAAAATTGCAACTCTCGCTTCTCGAGAAGTCAAACCATTTCAAGTTTGATCTAATTTATACAAAAAAATTACTAATATTTATACTTTTAAATAGATTTAGTACGAAAATACATTCCATGATCAATTTAATGGTACTCATTTTGTATCATAAATATTAATATTATTTTACATAAATATAGTAAAACTTGAAATCGTTTGACTCCTCGAAATATGAGAGCTGCATTCTTTTTGGTAGCCAGCCATAAATGGCCACGCCACCGGCCACCGCGCCACAGGCTGTGGCGCCCTTTTCCGACGCCACACGCCACGAGCTGCTCCTCCATTTACTGTGCCGTGGCGGCACTGTAGCAAGGCGTGTGACACTGTAGCAGGGCGAACTGTGGCCGGCAACCAAACGGAGCGTCCACGCAGCACTGGAGCGCCCTGCGTGCTTTGTCGAGCCTCGTAAATTCCCCTCAAAACCCGGCGCGGGTTTAAAATTCGAATCCGCTCGCACACCGTTGTTTCTCGTTTCTACTCAACTCCTCGCCCCAGCTCCAGCTTTTACCTCGTCCCTTCGGCTCCACTGACAGGTGGGTCCAGACCGAGTCCACCGCGACGCACACCTGTATCATGCGGGGTTTGACAGACTGCGGCAGCGTTTGGAAATTCTTTTGTTCCAATTCTGCTCGGTGCACTCGAAGCTGTATCCATCCATCGCCATTTCCGTCTCTTATCTCATACACCTTCCCCGCGAGGAGGAGGGGAGCTGCCGATTCGGTCAGCTAGCGGCTGCTCGGAACCCTAGCTCCGGCGCCGGGATGGCGGCGGCGGCGGTGTTCCGGTCGGGGTCGAGGCGGGGGGACGCCTTCGCTGCCCTGGAGGACGCCGGCTCCGCCACGCGCGGGCGGCAGGCCGCGGGAGGTAGCGGCGGCGGGGGCAGCGGCAGCATCAGGCGGTCGAGGAGCCTGAGCCGGTTCCCGCCGCCGTCGCCGTCGCCCGAGGACGCGGCCGCGACGCCGTCCTCGAGGTTCGTCAACAAGGTGCGCGGCGGGCTGCCGCCGGAGATCAGCCTCGACGACCTCGCCGACGAGTTCTTCCGGGCCAGGGCGGAGTCCGAGGGCGACGACGACGAGGACGCGGTGGTAGCGCGCGGCCGGTCGAGGCGCCCGGCGCCCGCCGAGCGAGGGGGAGGCGGCGGGGGTCGGCGGAGCTCCGCGGCGCGGTACGCCAGGGAGACGGAGTCGTCGCGGCTGCGCGGGCGCTCCGTGTCGCGGCCGCCCGCCGAGCGGCGAGGCGCAGCGGCCAATGCGGTGAATGGTGGCGCCGCGGCGGCGAGGAGGCAGAGGTACGCGTCGGTGGACCGCCGCGCTTCCATGGATCGGCATCGGTGGTGCGATTCGGATGTAAGTGTTAGTAGAGTGCTGATAAATTTTCTGCTCTATGTTGTTGATTTTGTATCATAATGACATTTAGTTTACGGGTGGATTCAATTTTAGATTAAACTACCGAAGTTGCTTGGGGATAATTGAATCCTGTTTTTGTGGGGGAGGGTTTTTGTTGATCTCTTAAGGAAAATAGAAACACATATCATGTATCTGGCAAAATAGGCAAACCTATTTGTTTCCATATTGTGACAACATTCATACCTGCTGCTTGTCCCTCAAAGTTCTGCTCATATGACCACCATTCGTGTTTACAGATAAATTTTGGTTTAATTATATACTTTTATTGTTGATATCCTGAAATAAAATCGGGAGAGTACTG
Source organism: Alloteropsis semialata (assembly GCA_004135705.1). Classification (NCBI taxonomy): domain Eukaryota; kingdom Viridiplantae; phylum Streptophyta; class Magnoliopsida; order Poales; family Poaceae; genus Alloteropsis; species Alloteropsis semialata. Next base: position 12,822,818 of record CM014273.1, on the reverse strand, counting down.
GAAGTGGGTAACTGGTGCATTTCAGACATTGTACCAAATTACCAATATAATATCTGATAATGCACCAACATCTACACAACACTGTGTTTGCGTTGTCTATTGTTGCTTCCGTTGTTTGGTTGATTATACTCTGTTTGACTGTTAGCTTCAGTATGCTGATGTTGTCTGGTAATCTAGCACGAAATTGTTTGCCTAACTTTCAAAGTCAAAACTATGTGGTTGTGGCCCCGTTAGACTTGTAAGCGTTCTTTTGAGGTCAATTATACATCCAGTGTCTCATATTCTTTTTCTTTTTGGTTATCAAATATGTTAGGTTACCTAACTCAGGTTTTTTTTATGCCTGTTCAATTACCCAATGTCTGTTCTTTTCGTAAACCCGACAGTACTCATATTCTAAGCTTGTCCCATTTCTGTGTTTAATGTAAACATCCATCACAGTTCCTATATGCACAATTATGTTATTTAATCCTGGTTTATGCTTTCGAGTGCAGAATGATATGGAAGTTTCTCACCGTTATGGTTCTAGGGGGATACACACCAAAAGTAGTAGTGGCAATAGCATGCAGAATTCATTCAATAAGCCATCTAAAGCAAATCAAGCTTTAAAGAGGTCTACAAGTCAAAAGGATTTCTTTCATTCACGAGATAGCAGCTCGGTGAGTACCTTTTATCTTATTTATATTCTTTGGACTGAATTGGATAAGATATCAAACAGCTTCCTCTATCAAAAAAGTTGTGCTATATTGTCCTAGTACTAGCTTGTACATTTAACACTAGTGTTCCATTCATGGATGCATAATAATAGAATTAAATCTGTCCTTATCTGTTGTTTGGTGCATACTAAATTTTGGCGAATGATGGGTTGTTGTAGCCTAAACTTTAATTTTGCTTTGTATGACAGAAATTTCTTAATGTGCATTATTATCTTGACTTCTGCAGAGCCATTCTTCACTTACTGATGATGAGTTTAGGAGTTCTCACTCTTTCCATATCAGAAATCAGAAGGCAGTCTGTGCAATTTATGATCTTGACAAGGTGATTTCACAATCTTCATCCATTTTTTTTAATCGAAACTAGATTTTCGGAAATAGCTAGAGTTTATTTGCTATTGCTTTTTATATTGTAATTTGATAGGAGCACCCAACTGGTGATGAGGCTGGAAATGTATTGTATGATGTGATGCGGAAAGAAGTTAGGCAAGCTGTTGAAGAAATCAGGACTCAGCTTGAAAAGGTATCTTTTACATTGTGAGGCCCTTTACTGTCTCTTCGCCTTGATTATCTTACCTTGGATTAGATGATTCCCTAGCTTCTTATGTGTAGAAAGCTTTAATCAGTATGATCACGTGATGTATATGGCAATGCAAGAATGCTGTTTTCCGACCGCAAATGCAAGAGAATTTTCTATATGAGACGAGAAGTATTTTAATAAACCGGTAGAGGCCTTCATTGACCACTTACCTGATTCCTGAAAGCTTAGTCGGATAGTGTTCTGCATCTTAAGTTTTTAGTACTGGGGCATTAATGCCTCAAGTTTGATTTATATTTACAGAGCTAGGAATTTCACATGCTGAGGACATACTGGGAGCAGAGTTCTAAGCTAATGATTTCATTTCTGATCTAGACTGTAGACACCTCAGAAGAATTTGTACCTGTGTTCCTTGTTTTATGCTGATATGTTGAAATTAGCAATGATTCATGCTTCTGTGTGGTATGATCATGAACAAAATGTTACATGCTATTTATTTGGAGTTTTTACTTAATGGTTTCCTTGCTATTAGATTGTCTTTCTATGTATATGAAGAAGTTTGGTATTCATTTCTGGATTATGCAACCAAAAACTGTAATTTCTCATCATCACTGAAGGATGAACAGAATACTTCTGCTTCAATCGAAACAAACATTGATTTCTAGATATGTAACGGTCAGGTGGAGTAGAACAGTAATGGAGTAACTTGTTGGCATGGTGATGCTGCAGAACCACCTCTTGATCAAAAAGTTTTCTTACTAGGTGTGCTCTAGGGCTAGATTCTAAATTCTGTAATGTTGAATTAGCATCATGTTTTATTGAGAGCTCACCTCAAGCTATCAGCCTATCTGTCTGTTAGGGGAAGAAAGCGATTATATTTGGTCTTTCCTTGCTACGATCCAATAACTCTGATCGCCTTCTCTTTTATCTGAGAATTCTCTAGGCCGTGACAAAAGAACCTTCAGAAAAGCCCTTAAGCAGTGAAGCACAACCGACCCAAGTTATTACTGAGCTCCGAAGGAGCTACACTAGTAAATTGGAAGAGGTATGTTTCAATGGAAACAGAATGTTTTTAGTCGTTGTATTTGTTCTGAATCTTTATTCAATATATGCATTTTTGCTTTTGCTGTGCATCTTTCAGTCCGAGAAGCGGAAGCAGGAATTGTTAGCCCAATTGGCCGCAGAAGAAAAACATGGTCATGAGCTCACAAAAATAGTCAGAGAATTGCTGCCTACTCCTAAGAAGACTGTAAATCCACAAAGGCAGCCACGGCACAGGAGAGTAAGTTTAGTTGGCTTCATTTCAATTGTTTTCAGTTATTGTTGAGCATCTTTGCATTAAAATATGTAAATATCCTACAGAGGAGCAATGATAGATCAAGGGTGTCAAAACGGCTTACTGAAGAGGCTGAGCAATACTTTGAAGATTTCCTGTCAAATGTTGAAGATACCGACTTTTCATCATTTGATGGAGAAAGAAGTGACACGAGTTCAACCAGGAAAGATGTGCTACTTCATGCTATGTCAGAAACTCCAGTGGTTCTCCCAAAAGTTGCTTCAACTGCTGAGGCAGATGGCGTGGTCCTTCCTTGGCTGCAATGGGAAACTGTCAATGATCTTCAAACCTCTCCATGCAAAACCAAGGCCCAGGTGACGATGACACCATTTTCTGTAGAAGTGGTAATCTATTTCTTATTCATAAAATGTAAAATATTAAACACTACTCTTAAATGGCAAGGATGAGTGAAATGGGTGAACTAATATTTTCAATATTAATGTCATCATGATGTTACCTTTTCTCTGAAGGCATGTTGAATCGATCATTTTCAGGGAGAAGGTACGTCATGCAGCTCTAGCAATCAGACCGTGAGCAGCCGTGGGAGCTGGAGCCCTGGAGACTACACCACTTCAACTACCTCTAAAGATAAACTACTGACCAGGTTTGAGGAGGTCGGGATTCGCCAAAGCAGCTGCCCTCATTTTGCTGGAACCTCGTCGTTTCACATCGACGACTATCTCCATTTGCGGCAGAGTGAGGACCTCCTCTTTGAGAAGTGGAGGCAGAAGCAAAGAATCGAGTCTGGCGGCCTGTTCCTGTGCAGCAGAACGACAATATTGTAGATTGTGGCCAATTATTTGTCGGCCTGGTCCTGGCAGGATGAGTGTAGTAGCGTGCGTACCCAAATTGGTAGGTGATGAGTTTGAGTTAGGCCAAGTTGCCATGTTAGTTCATACCCTCTCATTTTTGTATGCCGGTAATGTTTTAACCATAACGGATTAGGCTATTTGCAACGGAGGCCTGTATGCCGTCCTGAACCGCTACATTAGCGCTCTTCCGTCGAAAACGCCGCTGCAACGAAGCCCTGTATCCCATCCGCCATTGTCCCGGTCTGCCTCTCCCTCCCCCAAATTTCCGGGACGCTGCCTCCTCCGCCAAATCTCCATCTCGCCGCCTCCCTCTCCCTCTCGCCATCGCCGCCTCCCTGAAGGACAGCCCGGGAGGCCAGCACCGCCATGAGCCCACGGCCGCCGACCTTGCAGTCCCCAGAGACGACGGTGGCTCCGTGGTGTCCGACGACGAGGACTCCGACAGCGAGTTCGAGTTCCCCTTCGTGAGCCGGGAGTCTGCGGCGGGCGGAGCCCCCGCGGCGGCGGCGGACGAGCTCTTCGCGGGCGGCCGCGTCCGCGCGTTCTACCCGGTGTTCGGCCGCGTCCTGGACGACCCCGCCGCCCCCGCGCCGGCGCCGAAGGCTGCGCCGCTGGGCCGGCTGTTCCAGCTGGAGCAGGCGCGGACATCCTTCGTCGCGTCCACGTCCTCCACCTCTTCATCCTCGTCGTCGGCGGCGACGGCGGATGCGGTGCTCGACAGCGCGGCACCCGACAGCTACTGCCTCTGGACGCCCGGGTCGTCGCCGGCGTCCTCGCCGTCGCGGCCGCCGCGGAAGAGCGGGTCCATGGGCTCCACCGCGCGGTGGCGCCGCATCGGGGAGCTCGTTGTCGACCGTAGCCACAGCGACGGCAAGGAGAAGTTCCTCTTCCTCTCCGCGCCGCCGTCCCCGGCCAGGGACCGGGAGTTATCCCCCGCATCCAAGGCGAAGCAGCCACTGAAAGGAAGTAAAGCCGCAACCGAGCTCGACACGGTCGCCGCGGCGCGCCGGACGTCCTACGGCGGCGCCAAGGCGTCCCCCGGCGGGCGGCGCACGCTCCTGCCGTACCGGCAGGAGCTCGTGGGGCTCTTCGCCAACATGCGCGGGCTCAACCTCCGGCGACCAGACCGCGGCCACCTCGGCGCGCAGGCGGGCGAGCACGTCCGGGTGGGAGTCCAACGCGGAGACGGCCCAGCGGAGGGACGAGGTGAACCGCCCGACCAGGAAGTCGGCGGCGAGCCTCGTGCCGGACTGCTTGGCGCGCGCCGCCAGCCCGTGCCAGGGCGTCGAACGCCGGCTCGATCTGCACGCCGATCTGCATGCATGATTTGATTTGATTCATGAGCAGAGAGAAAGAATTGAAGCAGAGAGAAAGAATTGAAGCACGTCACGAATTGAAGCAGAGATGCACGTCACGCCAGTGGCTCCGGCCTGGGCATGGCGGGCACGGAGGAGGCTTGGCGCCTCGAGTGCCAGAACGACCGAGGCCGCGACCGGGACGTCGGGGAACGGTGCGCCGCGCGGAGGACGGAGGGCGAGAGGGCGCCGCGCGGCAGGCGGAGGATGGAGGGCGAGAGGGCACCGCGCGGCGGGGACAAGGCACGGCGCGGGCGGCGGCGGAGAGCAGGGCGCGGCGCGGGCAGAAGCAGAGGTCACGGTGCGGATACAGGACAGTTTAGGGGGCTACCGTTGTATTTAGGATTAGATTTAGAAGATGAAATATTTTATTGGGTCTTTAAATTTTGCTTTGGAGAGTGCAATATAGAGGCCATCATTTGCAGATAGTCTTAAATGTGTCCTTGTAACTGGGTAAATTGCTTCGTTGCTCCTCTATAAAATTCATATCCTCTCATTTTTGTATGTAGGCAGGACCGCAGGAGCTACTAACTATAGCAGGGCGCGGAGATAAGAGGATCCGCGACAATGGAAGACCTAAAAATTAAAATCCTACGGAGAAGTTCGACCTACTAGGGAACGAACAATAAGCGGAGAATTTTCAACGTGCCAGTATCACCATGGGCTGGAATTGCTCTGGGCTTCATTCCGGCCCACAGTTCCATTTGAACACACACCAGCTTCCTTGTACCGTTTCCTCCAAAAATTCCTCGGAAGAATGGGCCAGGGACCTATGCGGTGGTGGTTTACATGGTCGAAAAAATCTTGGCCAAGTGTTGCGCCGTTGCAGGAATGGGGCGCGTCCTGCGGAATTAAATTTATTTTCATTTTATTTTTTTTACGAATTTTCAAAAATAACGTTCGGATGATACAAATCTGTCATCCAACCGCCGAATGGATTGGCGGTTTCCATGTAACCGCCGTATCAAACGGCGGCCAGAAAGAACCGCCGAATGATACGGCGGTAAGGATGCTACAGTAACCCTCGGGTACTGTAGTGGGTACTGTAGCATCCTTACCACCGTTTCATTCGGCGGTTCCTCCCTCCCATGTCAAAAAAAATCATAACTTTTTCATATGAACTTGAATGGAGCTAAAATTTATACGAAAATTGTAGATCTCAACGAGATCTACAACTTTATAGTTCAAACTTTTTTTTATTTGAAATCATCTTAATGTTCAAATAATCCACGCAATGCTCAGATCTAATGAACCAAAAAAAATTTCTTCTCTGGATAGCACATCTTCAAAAAATTATAACTTTTTCATATGAATTCAGTTGGAGATGAGCTTCATACGAAAATTGTGAGTTCGATGAGATCTACAATTTTGTTATTCAAACTTTTTTCATTGCGAGTTATTTTGGTGCTCAAATAATCGAGACAATGTTCAGATCTAAAATTCAAATCTAATTTTCCTTCTCTGGACAGCACATCTTCAAAAAATTATGACTTTTTCATATGAATTCGGTTGGAGATAAGCTTCATACGAAAATTATAGAGCTTGATGAGATCTACAACTTTGTTGTTCAAACTTTTTTCATTGCGAATTATTTTGATGCTCAAATAATCGAGACAATGTTCAGATCTAAAATTCAAATTTTAGATATGAGCATTTCGTAGATTATTTGAATATTAAGATGATTTCAAATGAAAAAAATTTGAACTATAAAGTTGTAGATCTCATCGAGATCTACAATTTTTATATAAATTTTAGCTCCAGTCAAGTTAATATGAAAAAGTTATGATTTTTTTGATATTGGAGGGAGCAACCGCCGAATGAAACGACGGTTCTTTCTTGCCGCCGTTTGATATGGCGGTTACATGGAAACCGCCAATCTATTCGGCGGTTGGATGACAGATTTGCAAAATCTGTCATCCGGACGTCGTTTTTGAAAATTCGTAAAAAAAAATTGAAAATAAAAAAATTCCGTCCTGCGGCCACACAGGAGAGGAGAGAGCACCTCTCGGCTCTCGCGGTCTCGCCCCTTATCCCATCGTCCCCGCCACACGGCGCGCCGCCAGTGGCCACGTGGATGCGGCCTCATCTCCCCCGGGCGCCACCGCGCGCGATTTAGATTTCCCTGGGCCCCCCTCGCGGCACCGTCACATATTTTTCGCGCCTCTTCTTCTGCGCCCGTCCCCTCCCGAACCGCAGATAACACAGAAGAGAAAGCAGCTGAAGAGAAGCAGCAAGTGATCCATGGCGGCTCAGGCTCTCCTCTCCGGGCGGCAGCTGCTCGGCCGCCCCGTGCAGTCCGCCGTCTCCCGGTCGTCGGCCAGGAAGGCGCCCTTCGTCGTCAGGGCCAGCTCCAGCCCCCCGGCCAAGGTCTCTGCAAGCACCTGCACGCTCTCGCTCCACCTTTACTCGACCGTCGAGCTCATCGACCGTCCTCCTCTTTGAACGAGCAACTGATGATGATCTGTGTATGAATCTCGTTTCATTTTGCAGCAAGGTGCCGACAGGCAGCTGTGGTTCGCGTCCAAGCAGTCCCTCTCCTACCTCGATGGCTCGTACGTACCAGTACCATCATGTTCTTGCAAAAAGTTATCGATGTATTCATTCTGAAATCTGATCCGATCCGATCCTGGATGGATGCTGTACGTCGCCGTCGCAGGCTGCCCGGCGACTACGGGTTCGACCCGCTGGGGCTGTCGGACCCGGAGGGCACGGGCGGCTTCATCGAGCCCAAGTGGCTGGCGTACGGCGAGGTGATCAACGGCCGGTTCGCCATGCTGGGCGCGGCGGGCGCCATCGCGCCGGAGATCTTCGGCAAGCTGGGCATCATCCCGCCGGAGACGGCGCTGCCGTGGTTCAAGACGGGGGTCATCCCGCCCGCGGGCACCTACAACTACTGGGCCGACTCCTACACGCTCTTCGTCTTCAACATGGCGCTCATGGGCTTCGCCGAGCACCGCCGCCTCCAGGATTGGTACAACCCGGGCTCCATGGGCAAGCAGTACTTCCTCGGCCTCGAGAAGTTCCTCGCCGGCTCCGGCGACCCGTCCTACCCCGGCGGGCCCCTCTTCAACCCGCTCGGGTTCGGCAAGACCGACAAGGAGATGAAGGAGCTCAAGCTCAAGGAGATCAAGAACGGCAGGCTCGCCATGCTCGCCATCCTCGGATACTTCATCCAGGGTCTCGTCACCGGCGTCGGCCCCTTCCAGAACCTGCTCGACCACCTCGCCGACCCCGTCAACAACAACGTGCTCACCAGCCTCAAGTTCCACTAGAGCATGCATTTGCTGCGTTGTTGTAGTGGAAGGGAAGCAGAGATGTGTGTTGTTCATATGCTGGCTGGCTCTGGCTGATGGAAAGGCGTTTGTTGCCGCGTTGTTGCATCATGCATGATATTTCTCATGGCCGGCCTGCTCGCTGCTTGTAACAAATTAGCAATCGATCATGTTAATTGAGACCAGAAATTGTACTGGACATGGTAAATGAATGTACAATTCTCTCTAGTGCTATGTATGTAGTAAAATTCAGTTCATGCCTGGCTAATTGTGATAGAAGAACAGCTTCTACTCTGAAGATAGGAACGACTTTAGTTCACTACAGAAATAGAACAAATTATGAGGTCAGGAACCAGATTCGATTAGAAAGATGCATTGTTTGCGAGGAATAAAACAAATTTAACATGTGGTTTGGATTTTGGAAAGATACGTACGATAGTGAAATCTTGTCGTCCCATCCTCTGTATGGGATCAACCGATTCGATGTAAAATTGCTTTTTATTTAATGAAATACGTGCTAAGGCACGGTCGCAAAAAAAAAAGGATGGTGGGAGCTGGCCACCCTGAGTCCACCATTTTAGTGCCCTTCTTCAAGATTCTTGCAAAATTCACACAGGAGAAGAAAAAAAAATAAAGGATATTCATGCATTCATTCTCCCATCCAGATCGACCCTAGCGCCACCAAACGTGTCACCACGAGTGTGGTGTGGTTCAGGAGGAAGGGATATGTGCAGCTATCCATATACTCAAGGGAAAAAAATCTGATCTTTATCTAATTTTGGATTGGATTAAAAGCAATGTTTCCAAAGGCCTTTAGACATATTTTTTTTCGCTCGGCTCAAGTAATGCCTTGTTAAATGGATGAAATATGTCATATTAAAACAACAAATGGCATTTTCACGCTTCTCTGAGGTCCATGCATGGCCAATTGGCCATAATTCAAATTCTTCTAATTCATTTTGTCCCAATTTTGTACATAGATAAAGTCCTAAATCCCTCCAAATGGATAAATGCCTAGATGAAACACTACTTGGCGAGATGGGGCTGCTTTACCTGGCAGAATTGATAACAGTTGAGCTTTGACTGAAATAAAATTAAGAGTGCGTAATTGAGCTTTGAGTGAGAAATTTATTTGGTTAGTGGAATATACATGATTGATTTTAGCATAGCAATCAAATTAGAAAGACATAGCTGAGAAAAAAGCAGTAATACTAGCATACTATTCTATTTCAATAGCGTTGGTGGAATCAAGTTCATACTCCATTGTATAATGATATATAAAATTTTTCCTTCTTTTAAAAAAATCAAAGTTTGTCTCTCAGCACATTCTTTAAATAGGGAGGCATGCAGTAGGAATATGGGGATGACCAAGAGGTAGAAGAACAACCTCTAGATAGCATATATATAAATGTCATCCTAACCTTATCGACAGGTAATTAATATACAATCCATATACAAATAGCATCCTAATCTTACTGGCAAGCAATCGGTTCAATAGACACTTTTGATTTATAGCGCCTATTTACGAACTTTCAAGATTTTTAAAAATCAACGTTAGTGTTTAATAGCTCACATAACAATTGAGATATAGCATTTTTAGGAATATTTATTTAAAATATATAATAGCTATGATGCCAAATCAAAGTAAAAATGAATCACTATTGATTAATAGCATCTATGTACAAACTTTTATGACTTTTTGAAACCAACTTAATTGTAATCAACTCACATGACCATTTAAATATACTTTTTTAGAATAATTTTTTATTTAAGATCTAAATTTATTATCATGTCATATCAAAGAAAATGGGTCACTTTTGATTTATAACATCTATTTATAATTTTTTATAATTTTTAAAAACTATCTTGAGTGTAAACAACTCGTGTGCCCATTTAAATATAGTTTTTTAGAATAAATTTTATTTATGATATAAATTTACTATCATGCCATCAAAACAAAATGGGTCACTTTTCATTTATGGTATTTGTTTACAAAGACTCAATTTTTAGAAAATTATGGCAATTGTAAACATTTGATGTGACAATTTAAATATAGTTTCTTTGGTAAAAATATTTAATATTTAGCATAGTCATGATACCAAATCAAAACAAAATAGGCTATTATTGATTTATAACATCTAATAAATAAAATTTAAATATTTTTATAATTATATATATTCTTTTATTTTGATTGGATTGTTTAGAGACGATGTGATTCAAACCGGAGGTGAGAAGGATGGGGCAAATGAAGTATGGAAAAGGCATGGGGAGGGGATGCAGACAAAGGGATGAAAAACAATCGCACAAAAAATGCACCTTCATTATTTTTATTTTTAGGAGCAGAGATTTCACCGTGGCTCTAATGTGATCGGTATGAGCAGGCACTGGAACTTTGGCACCATTGGTGCGACGTTTTTTTATTAATAAGTTAAATTAAATGTACGTTGGTTCGAATGCTTTGCAAATTCCATTTGCCAAAAAGATGGTTTTCAAAAAAGAAAAAAAGGACAAGGCTTGATACCTCTCTCTTTTTTTGATTGGATCAGATTTGACGTCGAGATGCACTGAAGCTTATAGATGCCAAACAAAACAAATCTTATGACTCGCAGAAACAACAAATTTTGCCAAGCGGCGAGGAATTCAGTAGCGTCTGGCCAATTTGGTTAATGGCCGCCTGCGAGGGGGGCTCCTATATGTCAAGCAGAAGATGAATAAGCCATCCATCTTCAAAGCCCACCAAAACCCAATTCGGACATCCTCTTCCTTCTTCTAACGGCATCGTCTTCCTCCTCTCGCCGCGCGTCGCTCCTCCACCCCGCCGGCCATCACCTTCTACCTCCCCGCCGCTGCTCCGCCGGCCATCTCCGTCTCCGGCGGCTGCCGTCGCCCGTCCGCCTCCGCTCCCCTCCACCAAACCGAGCCACGCCGCCACCACTGCCACCGGCTGGCAGCATGCCCCCGCCCCCACCTCTACCTCGGCGCTGCCATGAGCCCCGCCTGCTTTGCCCCCGCCACCGACCCTGCCCACCGGATGTCCAGCCCTGCCCGACCGACGGCCGAACCGCCGCCGCCACCGGGCCTGCCGCTGCCCCCCGACGTCCCTCTAGGTCCGGTGGTCATTGGATCCCTCAGCAACCTCGAAACCCTAACCCTAACCCCGCCCTGCCCGCCGCTCCAAGCTCGAACCGTGTTGTCGTTGGCAGCGGCGGCGCATCGAGTAGAAAAAAGGAAGGTGGAGAAGAAGAATATCGGATGGCCGGAAATGGTTGAATGAATCTCAAACAAAATTTATACTAAAACTCAAATACAATATGTACTGAATTTTAAAGTAAATACTGATGAAATAATGGCAAGCAACCTAAAACAATCTATACCGATCAAGATTATGCAATGGGAAAAGCGTTTAAGGAGGTATTTTTATAAGCATGGCATGGTTTGTGCACATTCCATATTATGCAAAATGCTGTCAAACATCTATCTGAATCTGACAATGAAGAATCCAATAGTTCTTCCCAAAAAGCTAGCTGAAGATAGTGAGAAAGAACCAAGTATTCTCTCATATTTTAGTGGATGTATGTATGAGTACGAAGATGAGGCAACATTTGAACTAGAATTTAGCAACATGAGGTCAAAGGCGAGCAAGCGAAGTTGGTTGGACAGCACATACAAGGTGAAAGAAAAATGGGCTGAATGTTATATGAAGGATGTGTTCACATTAGGGGTGAGATGTACACAATTGAGTGAGAGTCTAAATTGTGAACTGAAGAGACATTTCAAATCTGATTTTGATATCATTCAATTTCTTAAGCATTCTGAAAGGGTGGTGGATGATAAGAGAAAAAATGAGCTAAATACTGAATTTGAGTCAAGGAAAAAAAATACCTGGAATCAAAATGAGGATACCTATGCTAATCCAAGCTAGCAAGTTGTACACTCCAATTATATTTGAAGCTTTTAGGGGTGGGCAAAAATTAACCGAAGCCGAGAAACCGATCTGAACCGACACCGAAGCACCGAAGTTCACGGTTTCTTCGGTTTTCGGTTTACGGTTCTCGGTTCGGTCATTGTTTTTATCCTGTTCGGTGTTTGGCTGTCGGTTCGGTTTTCCAATCTACGAACACCTAAGAACCGATGCCACGAACAGCACCGAGCGAGCAGCTGCACTCCAGTCCAGGCCTTTGCTCCTCGTGTAAGCCCACCACATCTACTCCCCAGATCGGCCCATAGGCTACGGCCCAGTTTGCAATTAGCCCAGTCTCCACATTCATATATATGTATATGGCATTGTTTAGTTCGTGCAAGTTTCTGCAATTTAACCAAAAGTAACGCATTTAAAAACGTGTCACCCTCTCTGCAACACACTTCTCAATACATATTTTCTATAAAAAATTCAACCAACTTTCACGAACTAAACATCCTACTCTAATTCACTGCACCCCTGCTCCGTCCAGCCCCAAGCCGCCGCCGCCCGCCTGCCATGAGCAGCAGCCGGCGGGAGCAATTGCCACCCGGCCGCTTGGCTACTTTGGCAACGAATGGCAGCAGCCGCGCGAGGTCGACGGGCACAACGTCCGCGGCAAGCTGACTCGCAAGAGCACAGCCGGTACGGGGGCAGGGAGCGCACGCCGCACGGTGGCCGGCAAGCGCGGAAGCTGGTGACCAAGCGTTCCTCCAAGCTATTAGCTTCTTTTTCCTTTGGGCCGCACGCCAACAAGGCAACAACCAAACAACCAGTATTCCTAAAACTATTATCTTTCTATTCCCTCAGTTCTGAATGACCTGATGAACGTGGATGCCTAGCAAGGATTGGCGCTGATGACTCAAGTTCGGTGAACACCGAAACCGAAGCCGAAAACACCGAAACCAAACTTGTCGGTTTCCTTTATTTTCCCACACCGATCGGTTTCTATTTCTTGAAAACAGAAGTTTGGTAGCACCGATTAAACCGAACTGAACAAGCCGATTAAACCGATTGCCCACTCCTAGAAGCTTTTCAAGGTGAATATGAAAGGTCCATAGTAGCACGCGCCACGGCATTGGAGGGCAACAATAGCTACCTTGTAGCAATTGGCAGTCTTGATGAAAATTTTACCTTTGAGAAGGAATACAAAGTTTTTGGTGATCCTTTAGAGCAAACTAGTACATGCAACTGTGGGATGTTCAGTAGAACCGGAATATTGTGTGGCCATGCTTTAAAAGTCCTTGATTTGATGAATATCAAATCAGTCCCAACACAATATGTACTGAATCGATGGACACGGGAAGCACGTAGGGGGACAGTACAAGACAGCCATGGTCGAAATATAATAGAGAACCCAAGATTAAATGAGATGCTCCGTTACAAAGATATGACCCACAGATTTCTCAATTTGGCACATCGAGCTGCCAGCCATCCAGGGTGCACCTTGTTAGTGAACAACACACTTGACATCCTTAGCAAGCAAGTTGAAGAAGAAATCAATGGATATAGTGATACTATAGTTCCTTTCATTATTCCCACAAATGTTTCTCCCCCAAATGATTTGGTTAGTACAACACGCCTAAAGAAAAAGGAGGTGGAAACAAAAACCTCGAAGCGCAAAATTTTTTTTTTGGCTTGATAAGATGCACAAGTCCAGAAAGAAGGGGAGTAAGAAAAAAGAAAAATGTTCCGTGGTATGCAGCATAACAAAATACATTTTCTTTTCTTTAATTGTATTCAATAGAAAAAAGGTTGAACTGTATCTAATTATTTGATTCTCCTTTATTAGAAAAAGAAAAATAAAATAAAATGAAGTCGACATTCAATGGTGGTGCTGCAGTACAAAATATTATTGATGGTTGTCTGAACCATACATGGCCATCGGCACTTTCTCTCAATTATTGATGGTAATATTTCGAAGCTGTGATCAGTTCAGTAACAATTTGCACACAGAGTTTGATTTTTCTTTAATTTTACAGGGACCAATCACTGATGATCTTAATGTTGAGTTCTAGTAATGGAGTTTGGTTTTGGAGATAGCTTTTGGTTTTGTGGTTCATGTGTGTAAAGCTCAGTATGTCAGATCAGTCGGTAATTGGTACTGGACACCAGAGAACAAATACATTTTGTGCAGCCCCTGAAATTGCAAAAATACCTTATGTGCATGTCATTCAATGACTTCTGTGCATTCCATTCCAGCACAATTTACAGAGTTTTTTTTTTGCAATACTTGTGTATTCCATTACAACACTAATTACAGAGTTTTACTGCTTCCTATACAATCACAATTTCCACACATTGTTGGTACCTGGCACATTTTACATAATACCACAACAACAATTTACTGAACAGGGTGATTCTAATTGCTGTACAAGGAGCAATCTTTGTCATTCAGTCTTCACAATGGTCATTCAGTATCTCCAGAATGCAATGGGCCATTCAGTTTGGTCAAACACAGACCGATCGAATTGGTCGCGCTCTACAGCTGATGCTCATGAGCAGGGTGGATCCACCTCGTTTGTGGTTGAAAGGCGCGTCGCCAGGCAGGTCGAGCCTCATCACACCGCTTGAGCACAGCACGGCGGGAGGCGAACAGGTAGCAGCTGCACGAGTTGTGGGCGAAGAGGACCCAAGGAAGACCCACTGCATCGAGGAGGGGCTGAGGAGGAGACACAACATCGATCTGCAGCCGAGAAGAGGAGCCGCGGCGTCCTAGACGCCGGCACCGACATAGTGACGAGGAGCCACGACGTCCTCGTGAGGAAGAGGATCTCAGAAGAGAATGACTGAGGGATTCAGTCATGCGGCAGGCCGTGGACTCGCTCAGATGGGCCACTCAAACGATCAGATAGCCCATTCCATGTGCCTGGAAGACCGAAGCTCATGGCTGCCGTAGATCCCAGGTGGACGGCGCAGATCCTTCGACTACGCGGTGACGAGGGTCTAGACCAGGGGTGATCAACCAACCCTCTAAACAACGACGCATCGCCAATTTTCTCTTTAAAAACAAGGATTAAAACACCCCAGTTCGAACAAGCCTACCTCGTCCGAGTGGTTTTCGGGCCCACTCGGAAAAGCCCCATATGGGAGACTGTCCCCCGATGAGTCTCCGCCTCGCCCGACGAGTCTCCGCCTCGCCCGACTAGCTCGCTTGGCGTCACTCCCCGCTTTTACCCATCCCGAGCCGTACCCACTTGGTACTCGCCATGTCAGAGCGGGATGGGCGCCTGTCCTTCCCCACGGCAGCAACAGGAACACCCGTCTCATCGGTACAGTAACACTACAGTCTCAGGAAAGGACGTTCGCAGGCTCACGCGGAGACACCTGGAGTCCAAGGGAGACACCTGGGGTCCGAGAAGGGCACCTGGAGTCCAAGGAAGAACGGTACGAGTCAACCATGACCCAAGAACCACTCGGGAGCGTACCCGAGAAGCCACCAACACCAACTCCTCGGACGCCGCCGGCTCCGGGTCAAACGGAGCGCCCCATTCCGTCAACACCAACTACTACAGTGGGCATTTGTACCCCTCATACGATCCAAGGTGCAAAATGACGACGAGGACCCTGGCACTGTAATTCGCTCTGTAATTCCTCCCTTTTTACCCCCCTCCTTTCTTGCTCTCCTTACGACTATAAAAGGGGATTAGGGGAGGGTTGAGAGAGAGAGGACTCTGAAAAACACTCACTCGACATTCTGTAGCATCTCACACAGGGACTTGGGACCATACCCCTCTCCCGACTAGTTTGTATCCCCTACTACATACTTGGACTCGAGAACACTGACTCACACTGGACGTAGGGTGTTACTCTTCGAAGGCCCGAACCAGTATAAATCCCTGTGTCTCTTGAGCCACCATCCAGCGCCCTGACACCCGATCATAGAAATATTACTTGCCGGCGGTAGAGAACCTCGACAGTTGGCGCGCCAGGTAGGGGGCATCGCGTGTCACTTCGCTTCACCAGGGTCTGGATGGCCCACGACGGCACCCTGTTGGTGCCAGGCGTTCACCTGCGGTTCGGCTCCCTCGACTTCGTCTTCAGCCAGTCGGAGGAGCCCCTCGTCGGGGCCACCTTTCTGCGCCCTGACCCCACTCTCGATGACGGCCCCGCCACGATCTGCGACAAGAGATCCGAGACTCCACATGTCGCATCAGGAGCCACCGCTTACGTCCTCGACATTCTGGGCGAGGGCTTGGCGGCCGCGCTGGGGCGGAATCCAACCCAGGAGCATTTCCGCAACCTCTCCTACATGATCACCAGGCTCGCCCTCCAAGCTGGAGGGGAAGAGCAGCTCCTCTGGGACGAGTTCCTCGACTACTACGGCGCAATGTACTCGGAGGGACAGCCGGACCTGCTGCACGACCCCGTGGTCGTCCCGCCGCCGACAAGGTTCAACTCCTGCACCGCATCCGTCGATGGAGGCACAGTGGACGAACGGGACCCGGCCCCGCGCTCGAACCAGGCTCCCCCGGCGTTCTACGACCCCTCCCGGGAGTGCTTCATGTGCCACACCCCGGAAGTACGGACCGATAGCAGCTCGATGGAGGGCGACCCTCGCCAAGCACTGCCCCGGGACGACCTCGCAGGTGATGCTCGGTGGGCCAGGCTACGTGAGCTCGACGAGGCGCAGCGTCAGCTCGAGGACGAGCACAGGCAACTCCACCGCGAGCTTGGGAGAAACGCGGACGGAGGGGCCGCTCGCGCACGTGCACGGGACGTGCGACAACGCATAATCAACGACGACAACGACAACGCCAACAATGCGCCGATGTTCAAGCGAGCATCCCAGAACCTTGCGGCAGCCGCCGTCCTGCTTCGTGAACACCCTGAACCAGCGTCCCCCGAGGATAGAAGGTTTCACCAACAGCTCCGCGCACTTCTGGAAACTGCAGCGGTCCAGCAAGCGGAGAGCTCCGCGTCACGCCAGCGGGCTTCTAGGGAACACGCCAGTGAGCAGTCCGTGCATTATCATGGGGTCACAGCGGACAGAGATGTTCGGCAGCAAGACGAGCACCGAGAGCACCGCCCACGACGAGCCTACAACAAACGGCGCGGGAGCGGACAGAGATGTTCGGCAGCAAGACGAGCACCGAGAGCACCGCCCACGACGAGCCTACAACAAACGGCGCGGGGGGCGCTACAACAGTGGTGAGGACCAGAGCAGGAGTGCGTCCCCTGATCCCAGGGGACCGCGTGCATTCGGACCTCGAGTTCTCGGCGCCCGTTTCTCTCCACGCTTCCGAGCTCCAACGACGGTGCCCAAATACGATGGGGACACAAATCCCAGCGTATGGTTGGAGGACTACCGATTGGCGTGCCACGCAGGCGGAGCGTAAGACGACCACTTCATCATCAAAAATCTCCCCCTCCACCTTGCTGACTCGGCGCGAACGTGGCTGCAGCACCTCCCTGAAGGCAAGATCGACAACTGGGCGCAGCTGCGCGATGCGTTTGTTGGTAACTTCCAGGGTACCTACACTCGCCCTGGAAACCCATGGGATCTGCGCAACTGCCTCCAAAGGAAGGACGAAAGCTTGCGCGGTTACATCAAGCGTTTTTCCAAACGGTGCACCGAGCTGCCCAACACCGCCGACACCGACGTCGTCTCAGCGTTCCGGTTCGGAACCACCTGTGCAACCCTAATTCATGAGTTGGGGCGCAAGAAGCCGCGAACCATCCGAGAGCTCCTTGACATCGCCACCGACCACGCTGACGGGGAAGACGCGGTCGACGCAACCCTTGATCGGCCCCAAAACAAGGGCAAGCAGTCGGAAGCGGCCGGCGATGGCACCTCCGCTCAGCCCGACAAGAGGAAGAAGAAGGAAAAGCGGCGGCGCGACAGCAGCATGGTAGCGGCGGCCGAGCGAAAAGCTGCCAAGCCCGGCGAAAACGCGCCAAAGGACCACTTCGAGAAGCTCCTCGAGGCCCCCTGCACCAACCACGAAGGCCCCGTTAAGCATGCCTTAAAAGATTGTAAGCTTATGAAGAGTTTCATCACAGTGACTCTAAAGAAGAAGGCACCCAAGGCAGCCAAAGACGGAGTCAAGAGACCGAACGACGACGACAATGAATATCCTCGGGAGGACGGTGCTGTCATGATGATTTTTGGGGGATCTGCGGCCTGCCCTTCGAAGCGCACGGAAAAGCTGATTCGGCGGGAGGTCTGCAAGGCAGAACCCGTAGTGCCTTCCTACCTCAAGTGGTCAGAGGCCCCGATCACTTTTGACCGTTCCGATCATCCCGACCACATCCCTCAGCCAGGAACGTACCCACTTGTCGTTGCTCCTCTTTTTGGGATGAAGCGCATCCACAAGGTACTGATGGGCAGAGGAAGCGGCCTCAACATCCTCTATGCCGAAACTCTCGATGAGATGGGGATCCCGCGATCCCGGCTCCGGCGGTCCACGGCGCCATTCCACGGGATCGTTCCCGGCGTGGACGCGGTACCTCTCGGGCAGATCGATCTACCCGTCACCTTTGGGACTCCGTGAAACTTCCGGAGAGAGACCCTCACTTTCGAAGTGGTGGGATTCCTAGGGACGTACCACGCCATCCTTGGCAGGCTGGCTTACGCAAAGTTCATGGCCATCCCGAATTACACGTATCTCAAGCTGAAGATCCTTGGGCCTAAGGGCGTCATTACGGTGGGGACTTCTTTTGAGCACGCATACGCATGCGATACCGAGTGCTTCCAGTTCGCGGAAGCACTCATCCGGTCCGAGAAGCTCATCACAGAGCCTTCTCCCAGGGACCTCGAAATCCCCGAGACCTCCAAGCGTGCCGCGTGCTCCTTTGAGCCGGCCAAGGACGTCAAGGAGGTTGCCGTGGCCAACGATGGCCGCACCCTCCGTGTCGGGACGGCGCTTGATCCAAAATAGGAAGGCGCGCTCGTCGACTTTGTGACATCCTGGCCCAAGACTTAATAGGATTGATAGAATACTCATACCAACAAGTTGCAACTTCTTTTCCGGAAGCTCATCTCGAAAGAACTCCGAGGTTAAGCGTGCTTGGCCTGGAGCAATTTCGGGATGGGTGACCGACCGGGAAGTTCTTCCCGGGTGCGCATGAGTGAGGACAAAGTGTGCAGGAAAGACTTGTGTTGGTCTGTGAGGAGATTCTTGAGGTCCTAGAGAGCTGCCAGGCGTAAGCGGGCCCGGACCCGGGGGGTCGGGACGTTACAAACTTCCTCCGAGCAAACCTCGACGTGTTTGCGTGGAAGCCCTCGGACATGCCGGGGATTCCAAGGGAGGTCGCCGAGCACAAACTAAACGTTAAGTCTGGCTCCCGACCAGTCAAACAGAGACTCAGACGTTTCGATAAGGACAAATGTAAGGCCATCGGCGAGGAGCTCAAGAAGCTCCTTAGCGCAGGTTTTATTAGGGAAGTTTACCACCCCGAGTGGCTAGCAAACCCTGTCCTTGTAAAAAAGAAGAATGGGAAATGGAGGATGTGCGTTGACTATATCGGCCTTAATAAGGCATGTACCAAAGACTCTTTCCCTCTTCCTCGCATAGATCAGGTGGTCGATTCCACTACTGGGTGCGAAACCCTTTGCTTTCTCGATGCGTACTCCGGGTACTATCAAATCGCGATGAGCCTGGCCGACCAGCTCGCAACGTCTTTTATCACACCCTTTGGCACTTTCTGCTATTCGTCTATGCCATTCGGGCTAAAAAACACGGGCGCCACGTTCCAGAGATGCATGCGTCGCGTCTTTGGCGATCTCATCGGCCGACTGGTCGAAGCCTACGTTGATGAAATTGTGGTAAAGTCCAACCGCACCGGCGACCTGGTCTCAGATCTTGTGGAGGTCTTTGAGAAACTCAGGCAAAACAAGGTAAAGCTCAACCCCGAGAAGTGCGTTTTCGGGGTCCCAAGAGGCATGCTCCTCGGCTTCGTCGTCTCAGAGCGCGGCATTGAGGCCAACCCCGAGAAGATTTCTGCCATTACTGACATGGGGCCCATTTAGAACGTGAGGGGCGTTCAGCGCGTCACAGGGTGCTTGGCCGCGCTCAGCCGTTTCATCCCCCGACTCGGCGAGTGGAGCCTGCCCTTATATCGCTTGTTAAAAAAGTCGGACACCTTCACCTGGAGCACCGAGGCTCAAGAGGCCCTCGATTCGCTCAAGGCATTGTTGAAAAGCCCACCGATCCTGACAGCCCCTGCTGAAGAAGAGCCCATGCTGCTTTACATTGCGGCAACCACCCTAGGTGGTGAGCGCCGCCCTCGTCGTCGAGCGTGAAGAGCCCGAGAAAGTCCAAAAAGTGCAGCGCCCAGTATACTTCATTAGTGAGGTCTTGTCCGACACCAAGGCGCGATACCCCCAGATCCAGAAGCTGGTCTACGTGGTCCTCATCGCTAAACGAAAGCTCAGGCACTACTTTGACGCTCATCCCATCATGGTGGTATCGAAGTATCCACTCGGCGAGGTGATCCAGAGCCCAGAAGCCGAGGGAAGAATAGCCAAGTGGGCACTTGAGCTAATGGGGAAGAACATCACCTATGCCCCTCGAAACGCCATCAAGTCACAGGCTCTGGCCGACTTCATCGCCGAATGGACTGAGGTCCAAACCCCCTCGGCCTCCATCGAGCACGAAACCTGGGTCGTGTACTTCGACGGGTCGCTTATGAAGGAAGGAGCAGGCATCGGACTTGTCTTCGTCTCGTCCCTGGGCGTGCGTATGAAGTACATGATCCGACTACATTTCTCGGCCTCCAACAATGCCGCCGAGTACGAGGCGCTTATCAATGGGCTCCGCATCGCCCTTGAGCTGGGGATTCGGCGGCTCGAGGTCCGTGGTGATTCAGAACTTGTCGTCGATCAAGTAATGAAGGAATCAAGCTGTGTCAACCCCAAGATGACTGCCTACTGCCAGGCGGTACGCGAGCTGGAAGACAAGTTCCATGGCCTCGAACTCAGACACATCCAGCGACGATACAACGAGGCGGCCGACACCCTTGCAAAGGCGGCCTCCAACCGAAAGCCCGTTCCCAACGGTGTCTTCGCCAACGACCAGTACACGCCCTCCATCCGACTTGACGACGAGCTGCCGGAGCCTCCGGCACGAGACGCAGCAGAGGCAATGGAAGTTGACGGAGTATCAGAGCCCAACCTTGAAGACCCGGATTGGAGATTCCCGCTCGTCGAGTGGATCGTGCAAGGAAAGCTCCCGCCCGACGAGACTGAAGCTCGGCGGATCGCACGCTGGGCCAAGACATTCACCCTGATCGAGGGAGAGCTCTACAGGCGGGGCGCATCCAGCGTCCTGATGCGTTGCATTCCTGCCCAGCAGGGGAGGGAATTGTTAAAGGACGTCCATGCTGGGGCTTGCGGACATCACGCTGCGCCGAGAACTCTTGTCGGCAAAGCTTTCCGACAAGGTTTTTATTGGGCCACCGCTGTCGCCGACGCCAAGGATATCGTGCGCAGCTGCGAAGGATGCCAATTCTACGCGCGACAAACCCACCTCCCGGATCAAGCACTACAGACCATCCCCATCACCTGGCCTTTTGCCGTGTGGGGATTGGATCTAGTCGGGCCACTCAAGAAAGCACCCGGGGGCTTCACGCATCTCCTCGTCGCCATCGACAAGTTCACCAAGTGGATTGAGGCAAGGCCAATCAGGAGGGTCCGCTCGGAGGAAGCGGTCCAGTTCTTCACCGACATTGTCTATCGCTTCGGAGTCTCCAATGCGATCATCACCGACAACGGTACCCAATTCATGGGCAAAAAGTTCCTTAACTTCTGCGACGCCCACAACATCCGAGTAGATTGGGCTGCCGTCAGCCATCCAAAAACCAACGGACAGGTAGAAAGGGCGAATGGCATGATCCTGCAAGGACTAAAACCACGAATCTTCAAGCGCCTCGAGAAGTTCCGCGCAAGATGGGTCGCAGAACTCCCATCCGTCCTCTGGAGCTTACGAACCACCCCGAGCCGAGCCACCGGTTGCACGCCTTTCTTCATGGTCCACGGATCCGAGGCAGTCCTCCCGACGGACCTCGACTACGGCAGCCCGAGGATTCGAGCCTACGACGACGAAGGGAACCAAGCCTCTCTCGAGGACGCTGTCGATCAGCTAGATGAAGCACGCAGCGTCGCCCTGCTCCATTCGGCCAAGTATCAACAAGCCTTGCGGCGGTACCACGACCGCAACATCAGAAGCCGTGCATTTCAAGTCGGCGACCTGGTCCTCCGGCGAGTCCAGAACAACTGCAACCGCCACAAGCTGTCACCGCCATGGGAAGGCCCTTGCATCATCAACCAAGTCCTCCGCCCGGGGACTTTCAAGCTTAAAGACGAAGACGGCCGAGTTCTCTCCAACGCTTGGAACATAGAACAGCTACGTCGCTTTTACCCTTAAAAGTATCCGTACTTTGTCCTTCGTTTACAATAATGAAAAGTTAAGCTTAAGTCCGGGTACTTTACAAGTTTCGAGCACTCTTCCGACTACTTTGCAAGCCTGCAATCGTTTTCCGAAACACGCCTTTCGAGCTTTCCAACTGAGCAGCGAGCGACCCCTTCCTCGCACGGGCTCACCCACCGCTCGTGGGCTCCACCCGGGGCACAGTGCCCCTCCTTTTTTCGCAAAAAATCATGAAACGATCGACCTCGTGTGCGATCGGCGGTACACTTTCTCGCTTAAGGGAAAAGAGAGACCAGCCCGCACGGCTTTGCGATTACGCCCGCCCAAGCTCCGAGTACCTACGCCCCCGCGGCTACGGCACTAGACTTGCGGGCAAGATCCAAGCCCTCGGACTGATCTCCCTTGTTCCTAACAAGCAACAAAGGAACCGTCCCGACTAGCTTTTGCTTTCGGCACTTAAGACTGCTGCCCGATATGGTTCGCCCTCCCGAAATCGCTCGGGGGCTGCAAGTCCGAGTAACACCGCTATGCGACTAAGTCGAGCCTAACTCTCGAGTTCCTACGCCCCGACTGCTACGGAACGGAGCCCGGCTAGCGAGGTCCTAAGCTCAACCATCTCGGCCCGCGGCCCCAAAGCATTCGGAAGAAAATGAAAATAGCGGGCAACAGATAAAAGCATGAGCCACTTAATAAAAAACGAGTTCTTGACAAAGGAGCGACCCTTTGTAGGGAATTAACTTCATTTACATTACAAAATAACAGTCCTAAGTTCCCTACGTTTCTACTGTTCTATTACAGCTAGAGGTCCCTCAGGGCGACGGCGATCATCTCGTCGGCAAAGGAGGAGGACTCGGCTTCAATCGCGTCATACTCATGGTCCTCATAGCCGGGAGCCCATCCACCTCGCAGGCATTCCCGCTCCATGCTCGGGTAATGCGACAAGAACATGGCGATGATTCTCTGCACCACGCTCTGCCGAAGCTCCAAAGCCTGCTCCCGAGTTCTTCCCGGGACGAGGGCGATGCGCTCCACCAGCGACGGACCGCCACCGACGTTGAGCTCCTCCAGCAGGCGCTCGACAGCCCGAACCAAGACCTGATGGACCTCGGACTTCTTCTCGAGGGCCTTCTGACTCTGCTCAGCCGCCGCCTTCGACCTCCGGAGGTCCTCAACAGCTCCTAGAGAATTTTCTCCGTCAAGAGTTATCACTAAGAAAAGAGGACAGGAGGAAAGACGAGGGGAAACATGATGCATACTGGCCATCTTCGCCTTCAGGTCGCGGCCAAGCTGCACCAACTCCTGGTTCGCGGCGAAAGCCTTGGCGACCTCGCTCTGCTCCGTTTTCAGCTTGGCCGCCAGGTCGGTTTTCTGAGTTCGGAGAGCTGTACCGACGAACAAAGACAAGCGACTGTCAGTGACTCGGGGGACGACGGAAAAAGCAACTCAACAACGAAGGAACTCGGAAAAACGGCTTACCGAGAATCTCCTCCTCCCGCTTCTGAGCGACCTCCTTGAGACGAGCCCCCTCATCGGCGGCGGCCTTGAGGTTGCCGGCCAGATCAACCTCTTCGTTATTGGCCTTCTTCAGGTCAAGGGCGGCATCGTTGACGTCCTTCTGAAGGTCCGCCACCCTCGCCTGCAGGCTCTCGATCTCCTGAACAGCGGCCTCTTTCTCTTAGTTTGCGGCCTCGGCCGCCGTCCGCGCCTCGGCCGTCCTCTTCTCGGCCTCGGCCACCCTCGTCTCGAGGGCGGCCTTCTCCTCCTCGGCGCGGGCAAGCGCCTCTGCCCCGGCCTGCTGAGTCGCAGCCAGTTGGGCCTCAAGTTCTGCCTTCTCCGCCTTCATTTGGTCAACGGCGTGCCACAGCCCGGCCTCTCGGTGGAGGAACAAAGATTTGTCCGAGCTGCGCTTCATGATTTCCTGTATCCAGAGATAACAAAACGTGGATAGCGCAGTCAGACACAACGAAAGCAGCGCCGTCTCAAAAACAGAAGGAGAACAGGAACCCCAATACTTACTCGGGCGGGCTTGATAATCATCCTATCGAAGGTCTTCTGTACGGTACGGAGGCCCTCGGCGAGAATCTCGCACTCCTCCATCTCCGTCTTGTCGTTAAGCTCGAAGAGGGTTTGCCCCGGGTTTTGGCGGTCGATCCACAACTGCAGGCCCTCGCACGGCAGGTTGGGATCGTCCTCGATAGGCACCAAGGTTTTGAAACGACGATCCATCGTCATTAGCCCTGGGGTGTTGGTGAAGTCCTCCGGGATCCCCCTCAATGGGCTCAGGGGCCTCACGGACCCTGAGCTCGGCTCCCCTGCGGAGTGGACGTCGGCTCCCTAAGGATGACATGTCGGGGAGTCCTCGAGCATGACGACCTCCGGTGGCACCTCCTCGGGAATGGCCTCGAGGGTTTCAACAGTCGCCACCGAAGGAGTGGCGGCAACCGAAAGGACCCTGGGTGCCTCCGCCTCGGCCCTCTCGGGGACGACCTTGGCCTCCGAAAGGGAAGCAGCTTCGCGGCCGACTGGCCCGGCGACGTTCTCCTCGGCGTCGGCCAGGGCAATGGCGCTGAGCAGAGGGACCTTCCCTGCCTCAGGATGGCTTGCCGCTTCTTGAGGGGCAGGGAGGATCGGCCCTACCAGCTGTCGCTCCAGCTTTGCCTGGTATGCCGCAAGGTCCTCCTCCGAGGGGACAGTCTGCGCGACGCCCAGGCCCGTCGGGAGCGCCCCTCCCAAGCTATCTCCGCTGTCCTGAGTGGCTTCCGCCTCCACAGAGGGTGTCTCCCTCTGAGCAGCCTCTTCAGCCCGCTTGGTCGGGGGCCTTGACGTCGGCATTGGCGCGGTAGCTAGAACATCGGCGTCTGGCGCCGCCGGGCGCAGTCTCTTTTGGGGAGCCACCTCGAGCGGTTTGGAGGCCCGGCTGGAACAGCAAAGGACCCGAAGCCCGACTAAGGAAGAAGCCGGACACAAAAATAGGAACAACTCGGAAAGAGCAGAACACGACTTACTTCGCCGCCACGGTTCGGGACCGCTTGACGCTCGTTGGCGTCGAATCCGCTGAAGGCGACGGCCTCTTCGCCCCCGACAACGTTGTCGGAATGGTGATCGCCTGCCGGGAGTCAGCGCCTTCACTCGAGTGGGACGCCGTCTGATCAGTTGGGCCTCGTTCCTCGACACGGGAAGGGCCAGATTGCCCCGCCGCGGCCCCCGCAGGAACGGAAGGAGCCCGCCTCTCCTCCACGGGAGATGCCGACGAGCGGCCGCCCCCGACGGGACTCGCCCGCCTGGCCAGAGGGGACACCGAAGGGGCGTCCTGCCCTTCATCCGACGCCCTCACCGTTGAAGGAGTCGGCGACGGGCGCTTGTCCACCCGTGGCGCGGGCCTCCTGGGGGAACGCAATCCCCTAGGCGGTAACCCGCCCGAGGAGACGCGCTCCGACGGATCCCGACTCCTATCCCGTCGGGAGGGGGCCGCATCCTGTCGGGAGTCCCTTGGCTCACCGGACACGCGGCGGGCGGACGGAGGCGAGTGGTCATCCCGTCGGGATGGGGCCGAACTCCGGCGGGAGTCTTTCGGCTCCTCGGACACACGATGGGCGGGCGGAGGCGTGCGGTCGCGCCGCTCGTACTGGCTATGCCCAGCAGACCGATGGGGATGGCCCGACCGACCACCCCCGCTCCTCTCCGCGCCCGACCGCGGCGTCCTCTCACTCCCACCGGGCCTCGGCTCCCGAGCCAAGGATAAGGGCGGTGCCACCACGATGGCCACGGACTTGACAGAAGGGGCGCCCCTGCCCACCTCCTCCTCGTCACTCTCCGTCTCCTCCGAGTCCCGCTCCGCAGGTTCCGACTCGGGGTCCTCGTCTTCGGAGACTTCGTCGCCCAGCCTCCTCCTCTTGGCTCGGTCGGCGTTCCTCTCCCTCTTCTCCACCTCGCGCCGCTTCCACTGCTCCCGGCGCTTCTTCCTCGCCTTATTCTTCTCGGCAGTAGCGCTGTTCGCCGCTCTGTCCGCGGCAAGAGGCGCTCGGGAGAAAGTGACATCGGCGCTCTTCACCTAGAGAACTCGGGGTTATAAGAAGAGAAAACAGCTCAAAATCAAACTAAGGGCAAGAGACAGGATTCTTACGATGGCCTTGGTGCCGTCGTCCGGAAGCATCGGTAGAAGGTGACGCGGTGGGTACTCGAACCCAGCCTTCCCCACCGCTGCCGCCAACCGGCGCCGCACCTCATCCACCGAGGGTAGCGGCTGCACCGTCACCGTCCCCGCGAAGGGAACCTTGTCCGGGGTCATCTGCCACATCTCGAGGGCACACCACCTCAGTGGCACGATCCTCCTTGAGAGGTAGCCGCCGATGACCTCCACCATAGTCACCCCCTGCTCCCGGAGCCGGCCGAGGGCTTTCCAGGCATTCCTGAGAAGCCTCTCCCAGTCCTTCCTCTCGGGCCCGTAGGCCCACTTCTCGGGCGCCTTCTTGAACCACCCTCCGGTATACACCGGGAGGGGGTGCTTCGGGTCGTTCTTGAGGTAGAACCACCCGGGATGCCACCCTTTGTTTGAGGTCACGAGCTTGCCCGAGATGTAGTCCTCCGACCTCCCCTGCTTCATCTTCAACGAGGCGCACCCTATCGTCGCAGGGACGCCGCCCTCGTCGGTCAGCAGCACGAACTTGAAGAAGTACCTGAACAGGTCCCAATGGGCCTCTGTGCCCAGGTACCCCTCGCACAAAGCCACGAATGTCGCCATCTGCTGGATGCCGTTCGGGTTGAGATGGTGGAGCTCTAGCCCGTACTCCTCCAGCACGGCTCGGATGAACCTCCCCACGGGGACGGAAAACGCGCGCTCGTGGAACGCGACGAACGAGACGACGTACCCGGGCGGCGGTCGGGGAAAGTCCTCCAAGGCGGGCTTCATCCACTCCTTGGCCTCCGTCAACGGTGGGAGCGCTCCTCCCTTCACGAGCCCCTCCAACTACGCCTGGGACACGGTGGAACGCACCCAGTTCGACATGGTGGATTCGCGAGGACGACGGCGGGTTACGAGCGCGGCGGCAGAAGATGCGAAGGCGGCGCGAGTGCAGCAACGGGATGCAAGCGCGGCGGCGGTAGGAGGCGCAAGAAGCAGGACGTGCGGCGACAACAAGGAAGGCGAGAGCGCAGCGGAAGGCGAAAAGGCCCGGGGTGAGTTTGACCCTAGGCGGCCGCGGCGCAGAGCAATAAAAAGGGAGACGAAGCGGGCGGCGGCATTAAACGCGCGGGCCCACCATTGGCACGGCTGCGACGTGCGCCCGTCGCTTCGGCTGACAGCCTCAAAAGGCGCACCCCACCTCCACGCGGCGTAAGGTGGGCCGACGTCTCCGCTCCCGGCCCACCAGCGGCTGTGCAGGACTCCGGCCCAGCAACTCCCGACTAACGCCTGAACTCTTCACTACTCCGACGACCTCCAAGGCAAACTACTCGGCTCCATCGACTCTTCAAGCCTTAACAACAGTATCTACTCTTCCCAAGGCTCGGGGGGCTACACCCGGCGGGTGCGCTCACGCGCAACCCACCGGAAAAACCACATCTCAACACTTCCCCATAGCGGCTGAACCTGGGCGCGAGTCCTTAAACTCCCACCCAGGCTCGGGGGCTACTGACGAGGGTCTAGACCAGGGGTGATCAACCAACCCTTTAAACAACGACGCATCACCAATTTTCTCTTTAAAAACAAGGATTAAAACACCCCAGTTCGAACAAGCCTACCTCGTCCGAGTGGTTTTCGGGCCCACTCGGAAAAGCCCCATATGGCAGACTGTCCCCCGACGAGATTCCGCCTCGCCCGACGAGACTCTGCCTCGCCCGACGAGACTCCGCCTCGCCCGACTAGCACGCTTGGCGTCACTCCCCGCTTTTACCCATCCCGAGCCGTACCCACTTGGTACTCGCCATGTCAGAGCGGGATGGGCGCCTGTCCTTCCCCACGGCAGCAACAGGAACACCCGTCTCATCGGTACAGTAACACTACAGTCTCAGGAAAGGACGCTCGCAGGCTCACGCGGAGACACCTGGAGTCCAAGGGAGACACCTGGAGTCCAAGGGAGACACCTTGAGTCCGAGGAGGGCACCCGGAGTCCAAGGAAGAACGGTACGAGTCAACCACGACCCAAGAACCACTCGGGGGCGTACCCGAGAAGCCACCAACACCAACTCCTCGGACGCCGCCGGCTCCGGGTCAA
>CM014273.1:12770032-12786469 GCA_004135705.1 Alloteropsis semialata | reverse complement strand
TGGGTGCGCGCGAGGTCGGTCACAACTCGTAACTGTGCTGGTGGCAAGAACTGGGCCCATACGTGCCCTTACTTCACCATGTCATGCCTTTGTAGGCCTGGCTCATGTCTGGCACACTGCCTGAGACCAATATACACTTAGTTTCGCGCTAAAAAAAAGACCAGTATACACTCAGTCGGCTAGCAGTATTGCGATCTCAGCCTAGGGACCTTGAACTTCTAGACCTCTAGAAAGAGACTCCTACAGTTGTGTTGATGTTTTTTCTGGCCAACATACCGAAAATCGCAACGGATCGATCACCGGCAGCGCTCCCTGCCAAAACCGGTTTAGGAAACCAACAAAACCTGTTTCCTAGGGTTTGCTGCATCGACCTACGAACGCCGGCCCGGGAGGGACCCAGTCAGGGCTGGCGCGCCTAGGGTTGTTCTGAGAACGGCAGGCCACTCAGAACACCGTCAAACGCCGTAGAGACGAAGTACGAACAGCAGAGGGGGTCGGAAAAGTTAGGGTTTGGAAGGGATAAAAAGTAAAGATACTTGTATTTGATCGAATGGATAAAACCTTAATCGGCCGTGGCCCTTTATATTTATAGGGTGGAGAGGTCTTGCCCCGTAAGGAAATCCTTTTACAAGTCATAATCCACACGGATCTCCAAATCTACTAGGACTCTGCCAAAAATCTGTTCCACCGCTTTGACAAACCGGTTCCACCAGTTTATGTTACCAGATCAGATATAGTAACCAAAACCGGTTTTACCTATTTACACGGGTTTTGTCCAGGTGAAGATTTTCCCGAAGCCATAACTCTCTCGTCCGAACTCCAAATCGGACTTTCTATATATGCATTTCGATCGTCTCGACGCAAGCTACGCAATGGTGCAATAAAAATGCTAATTTG
Source organism: Alloteropsis semialata (assembly GCA_004135705.1). Lineage (NCBI taxonomy): Eukaryota > Viridiplantae > Streptophyta > Magnoliopsida > Poales > Poaceae > Alloteropsis > Alloteropsis semialata. The sequence goes on along the minus strand of CM014273.1, from coordinate 12,785,572 downwards.
ACAATGTTACAAAATCCGGTCCTACCGGTTTCTAAAACCGGTGTTACCGGTTTGCCCAGATTGCAAGCAAACCTCTATCGTGCCAATTTTGATCGTCAACATATGTCCCCCTGTTTTCTGGTAAAGCTTGCGTAGCAGAAAACATAAAAGCACAAAACAACATTAAGGGCGATGTTAAACACATAATCCATCGGCCTTTTTACTCTCAGGGCGATATCACAAAATACCGGCCATCTCTTGCAAAATCTTGCTCAACAATTTTACACATATCGTTCTCATATGCTCGATAGTGTCTAATTCTTTGCTGCAACCACTCTATACTTATATTCATTCAATTCATACAAAAGTGGTCTAACCGACATTCAATCGGCTTTACTGTGACAAAGAATAAAACCATCTCGTGTAGACCTTATAAACTCACAATGTGAAACGTCTACACCTGTCAAGCACTTAAAATTACCATGCACACCTTTAGTAGAACCATCGGCTGCAACGTAAGCCGATGTATCACCATGCACAATCTGTAGCTTATCACATATCCATTGTATCAAGAATTGATGCAAGCTAGAAGGTACACACTGGTTTGCATGTATCCAATCACATCCCAAAATCAAACTAAATTTACCTTGGGTCTCAGTGACGAAGAATGCAGCAACCAATGTCTCGCTTCCAATGGTGAGATCCATAGAAACAATTCCTTTAGCACTTATAGGATCATCTCCTTCCACACCACTTAAAGCCATATTAGTCCGGATCAACTCATCATCTGAACATCCCAATTTCTTGAACAAAGTATAAGGCATTAAATTAACAACTGCTCCACTGTCAACCAGCATCCGAGAAATTAGCCTCCCTTTGATATAACCTTTCATGTATAGTGCTTTCAGATAATCATCATTATCCTCGGGCTTCTGAAAAATAGCTTCTTGTGGCCCAAAATCAAAATAAGCCATCCTCTCCTCCGAAGGCAAGCTCACCACATCAAGATTAATATTCATATGCTCAGAGGATGACTCATAATTCAAAAATTGTTCATCGTCCTTATTCTCGAAATCCGATGACAACTTCTCATAATGAATTGAATCAGGAGCAACAACATTGGGAATTGGAGGAACCTGCACTGTGTTAACCAAATCCACCTCTGTTGTCGTGGAAACCGATTCCACCTGTTCTGAATCTGGTCCAACTAGTTTTTCTGTTGAGCAAACACCAAGCTTGATCTTGCACTCCTTATGAGGAACCATTGGTACATCCTTGCTCAAATTCTCATTCTTTTGTTTCTCCATTTCCTTCTCTTTCTTCTCCTGAAATCGAAGCCGCTGCAATTTTCTTTTTTGTGTATGAGTTAAACCTAGAGGACACCATCTTGGCAAGAAATATTTAGAAGTATCATTATCAATTTTATTGTTCTCACCATGATTAGTAGCAAATTTTTCCTGGATTGGCGTCTTAACCTTATTGTCAATTACAATTGGTCTTTCACCGTTGTCCTTTGAAATTGCATCAATGCCTCCAACCTGTGTGACATCATTACCAATAGTCTTTTGTGAGTCGACATGCATGTTCTGCAGCTCTCCTTTCTTCTTGTTGATACAATAAATCTCTTTTGAAGGAGCTGCATGTTTTCCCTAAGAAAACCGGTATAACCGGTTTGACAATCCAATGCCACTGGATTTGCTCTGTTGGTCTCGACCTAATTGACGAGGTGTCAAACGGTCATGTGTAGGATATAACATCTAGTTATGAGCTGGCTTCTTAGATGCATCCCATCCTGCGTTGAAAGGTGAATACAACATAGGATAATATGGCCACCACATCCTGTTAAAATCCCATGCCGGATACGGATATTAGAAGAAGTCGGAGGAATCTATGACATGTCTTGATGTGAGTTCTGAAAAGGATGCAATGTGACAAAATCACCCTGCTGCCTGGTAGCTCCCTTCTGAGATGAAGTATGACTCCCTTGACGCATAGGTGACCATATTCTCTTTTTTACTGGCCGATCACTAAACGGCCTTTTGATTCACATACTTGGACAATAGCTCATCATGGGTTGATTTCTTCTTTGTATATATCCCCTGATGCTTTGCCAAGTTCAGTTTTGAAGTTCCAATCTCGAGGTGCCTTGGTTTAAGTATTTTGGGATGGTGCTGTCCAATATTGGTTTTACCAGTTTCAGAAACCGGTTCTACTTGTTTGGCCTACGCAACAGGCTCAAACAGTTTTTGCAAAGATCCTTGCCCCCCGAGTTCCAAAACTCTTGTACTGACTTTGAAAGTTTCTCTACCATCAGGAGTCTTCTCAGACATGACCTCTCTAATCATTTGTTTGTCTTTCAAATTTTTAGGCTTCCCCTCACCGATGATGACATTTTTCCCCTTGGTTGCTTCAGCTTGATGTGACCGAACCAATACCTTGAGTTGTTGTACATCAACGGCGTTGACAGAGAAAGAAACTTTATCCGCTGGCATATCATGATAATTCAATCGTCCTTGATTTATGACCGATTGCACCTGCCGACGAAAAATATTGCGATCAACAGTAGCGTGCAAAAAAGAATTATGAAATTTACAATATGCACGCCCTTTCAATTCTTCAGGTGGAGGTATAGTGTGAGACATCTTGATGTTTCCATGTCTTAACAATTCATCAAATATATGATCACATTTAGAAACATGAAAACTAAATTGCATTTTTTCTTGCCGATCCTTAGGAATCAGCTTAAGAGATGGACATATATATACTTTATCTTTTGAAGGCCAAACTAATTCAGCAACATAATCACCTTTTCTCTCATCGTCCAAACTATTATTTTTCTCATGTAAACTAGATTGATGAGTTCTATAAGCATCTTTATTGATTTGTAATTCTACGCCTAATGCCTGTACTAGGACTTGATTGATCGAACAAAGATCAAAGCCTTCAAGTTTCTCTATAACAATAGATCTTAAACCATCAAAAGCAATATCAGCAAGATCTTTATCAGAAATTGACACATCATAACAATGGTTTCTTGTTTCTTTGAATCTTTTAATGTATTCATAAATAGATTCATTCTCTTGTTGCCTAACCGATGTTAAATCTGTCAATTTTAATTCTTGATGCATTGTAGCAACATGTGGCACCGACTGAGTAACATGAGGCATATAATTTAATGAGACACAATGCATTGTTTCAGACTGCCCATGCGATGCCATCAAGAAACCGGAGGTACCGGTTTTAGAAATCGGTAATACCGCATTTGCCATATTCGGCAGTTGCGATGGTCTTGGCACCGTTTGCTCTGGAGAAAAGTTTATCGGCGTGCCATACTGTGAATTTTTAGGAGACTCCTCTAGTATAGCCGATGAATTAGTCTGAATCTTCTCATGTTGCTCAATATGGGGAATATCAAATGAAATAGAACTACTAACACAATCCTCTTTTTCTAATTGATCCAATCTTTTTGATATTCTAGATAAAAGATTCATTCTTTTCCTATCTATAGAATCAAAGGTAACTGCAAGTTGATCAATCAGAGTAGACAATGAATTGCATACAGTGGGTATTACCTTAATCTCCCGATTATAAATTGTTGACACCAGATTTTCGCACCTGATATGCTGAGTCAGATGGTGACGTGGTGAGGTTGAAACTGCGCAGTGGACCCGTTGACTGGTCAAAGATGAATGTGACGAGGAAGGAAGCCGATGCTGGAGAGGAGTCCGATGAAACAAGAAGTCCGATCTGATGATGGATAAAAGAAGAAGGGCGCGTCGGCTAAGAAGGAAGTGTATCAGATGCGGGGACTATTTCCTTTTCAGAAGGCATATGGGAGTCCCGTTTTATGTTAAGCTTAGTTTACTTTATCTGCAAGTTAGTCAAGTCCGATCAGGACTCATCATGACCAGGGTATAAATATGAACCCTCGTCCATTGTAAAGAATATTCTCACAATCAATACAACCCGGCTTCACGCAAAAAACCCTAGTAGTAGTTACCGACGAAGCTCATTGGTGGACGGGCTGCATCAGTTCTGATCTCCGGCTTACCAGTAAGTTAGTCAATTATCGAACTAGTATAGGCTTTGAATTGAGGCGCATCGCCCTTTCTCGTTTATACTGTTCAACCGATTTATCTCTGGATAATCAAGATTGATATAGATTCCCTACGTCGGAGCTAGATCAATATTGATTATTCAACAGATTATCATTTATCGGACTGCACTTTATGTCTAGATTCCCTACGTCGGAGCTAGATCATCAAGATTAGTCTAGATTCCCTACGTCGGAGCTAGAGTAATCTTGGTTATTTAAAGGTAGTCTTTTGCGGTTTGCTTGGAGTTGCTAGATTGGTTTAGATCTACGCCATGTGAATTAATCTACTTCTTCAATGGCTTTGAGCATTGGTCTTGGTCCGATTTAAGCAATATTTATCTTACAGTATCGTTCTAGGTCCGATCCATGCCTTATGGTTTAATCTGGTTGTTCTTTGAGTATTGTGTCTGTTTAGATTCCCTACGTCGGAGCTAGATGTTCATAATATAATAAGATTGATCTTTGATTGTCATGCTTGGTTTAGATTCCCTACGTCGGAGCTAGATTCATCTTGATTAGTCAAAGGAAGCTTTGGTTATACCTGATTGCTATTTGAGTGTTATGCATGATTTAGATTCCCTACGTCGGAGCTAGGTCTTGTTTGATTATTCGATAGCATATCTTAGAATCAGAACGATCCTGTTAATGTTTTATCTGCTTATTTGCTTAATCTGATTAACACCTGTGCGAGCATCTTGTTTAGTTGTCAGATTGGTGAGTTGAGTTTGACTGTCTAGCTATCTGATCTGATCATTGCTGGAGAAATCTAGATTCCCTACGTCGGAGCTAGATTTCTCTGAAAAGGCTTTGGTCCGATTGGCTAGTTAGATGGTCCGATAAGATGAACCAAACTGGTAACTAGGCAAGATGGACGATGTATCGGCTTACACTTTGATTATTTAATATCTTGTCCAAAGGCACAGCTGATCCATTATTTACATATCGGTCATATTTTATGCTTTATTTTATTTAAAGGCTGATCTGTTATAAGGTCCGATCCTGATTGGTCCGATTCTGAGGTCCGATTGGATGACTGATTGAGGTCCGATTATATTGGTCTGATTGAGGTCATCTATGAAGTCCGATTTTAAGGTCCGATTAGTATCGGCCGCTACATTCTGATTGGGTCTTGGCTAAAATTCGACGTGCCTTCGCTGTTTGGAACAGAGCCGGCACAATCAAAGAGTAATTTAACTGTTTTATTCCCTTGTCAATTTCAGGTCAAATTGACTGGCACGCCGCGAACCTGAACTAGGTGCAGGGCTGGCACTGGAGCGAAGCAGATCTCCCTGGTCTTCTTGTGCTGCACGCGGAGGATACGACCGCCGATTTTCCGCGTCAACACATTTTTGGCACGCCCGGTGGGACACGAGAAGCAAATTCCAAGATGTCGTCGTCTGATGCTGAAAGAGAAACCGCAGCAAAGCTTGCTGCTGAGAAAGAAACTGCAGCAAAACTTGCTGTTGAAAAAGAAGCTGCTGAGAAGGCCAAGAATGACAAGAACAAGACGCCTGAGACGGCCATTCCAATTACAAAGGCCGATCTGTCTAAAACTCAATTAGATGCAGTTCAGGCTCAGATTGATGCATTCAAGAAGCTCTGCCTTGGCCAGTTTGGACGTAATCGTTCAGGACCTATACTCAAAGGTCCTCTCCCAGATCCAGAATTGATCAAGAAGACAACTGATGCTCGGGAGTACCAGGTCAACATGACAGAAATGATTCACCAAGCTGTTCATCATGCATTGATCAACCAGTCAGGCACTTTGGTGAATTCTTTGGACAATCTTATCAAGAAGGCGGTGGATGATGCTATTTGCTTGAAAGGTCCAGTGTTTATACCAGATTCTGCGGGAACATCAGGGTCAGGAAAAGGCAAAGAAACTGAAGATAATGCAATGACTGTTGTTCCACAGATTCCGATTGCTCCACCACCTCCTATTGAACTGGCCAACGGTTTTCTGTTGATGGCCGATGGATCTATTGTCGGCCCACATGGTGAAAAATATGCTAGGACTCTGAACGAAGGAGAGAAACAACCTGCAGCTGCAAAACCACGCGCAGAGATCCCTACACATCGGCGTATGATCGGTGATTACAATAATTATATGATGGATATAGCTGATGGGATGCCACCTGGAAGTCAACAGTCCGATTGGTCACAGAAAATAGCCGAGGTGATTCAGAATCAGTTCGGTTTGAAGCCTAAAGATGAAGCGAGGTTGTATCGGCACCCGTACCCATCTTACTTTGATGTAGTGCCACTTCTTCCGTGTTACAGAGTGCCGGATTTCTCCAAATTCTCCGGGCAGGATGATATGACCACCATTGAGCATGTCAGCCAATTCCTGGCTCAATGTGGTGAAGCTGCTTCTGAGGAGGGACTCAGGCTCAGATTTTTCCCTCTGTCACTGTCAGGGCCGGCATTTACTTGGTTCACGTCGTTGCCAGCAGGATCGGTCACAGGATGGTCCGATATGGAGAAGCAGTTCCATAAATACTTCTTTTCTGGTCTCAACGAGATTTCTGATTTGATTGCTGTCAGGCAGAGAAACGATGAAACCGTCAAGGAGTATATCCAACGGTTCCGTGATACCAGGAATCGATGCTATAGTTTGAAGCTATCTGATATGCAGTTGGCCGAGCTTGCATTCCAGGGTTTGCTCGCACCGATCAAAGAAAAGTTTTCTGCTCAGGAGTTTGAGACATTGGGACAACTGGTGCAAAAAGTGTCAGCCCATGAAGTACGATATCAAGAGATGAAGCGTACAAAGTTTTCCAAGCAAGTATCTTATCTCTCTGAGTCTGAAGAGGAGGCTGATGTCAACATAGCTGAATGGACCAAATCCAAGAAGCCGGTATCGCTCCCATGGATCAAGCAGAACCCTGAGAAGTTTGGATTTGATATAACGAAGGCCGATAAGATTTTTGATTTACTGCTCGGTGAGAAGCTTATCCAGCTTTCTCCAAATCATTCTATTCCATCGGCCGATGAGTTGAAGAAACGCAAATATTGCAAATGGCATAACTCAACTTCTCATGAGACCAATGAATGCAAGGTGTTCAGAAGGGAGATCCAATTGGCTATTGAATCTGGCAAGATCAAGTTCGAAGATAACAAGAAAGCCATGAAGATCGATGGTCATCCCTTCCCTAGTAACTTTGCTGATTTCTCCTTTTCTATTAATATGGTTGATACTGATGAAAAGGGGAAGTTTAAGATGCTTACATCGGACCACGCCAAAAGTTCTGGTGCCGTTGATCCTGCAGTTCAAGTTACTGTTGAAGAGCTGCGGAGGAATCATCAGGCATTTGGGCGTGAATCTAATGCTCTTGGTGGATATCGGCCACGTGTGACTTCCCAGATACTGATTAACAAGTACAAAAGGCAGCAGGCAGCAGCTCGAGCATGGGAAGAACGTGAGGAACGACGGCGTCAGAGACGCGAATATCAGGCGAGGCGGTTTGATGAAAGGTCCGATGGCCGACGCCGATATGATGATAGGTCCGATGGACGACGCTGGTACGATGATAGGTCCGATTGGCATATGGACAGACGTCCGACCTATGAGCACTACGATCAAGATGATGGTCACTGGAGATGTCCTTTCTTCGTGTTCTGCTGGAACAAGAAACTCAGATTACCATCCAAAGCAGATTGTCCTGAATGCAGCCTCCAGTATGAAGAATACAGGACTTTCAAGAGAGGTCGACGATCAGTTCATGAACGGATTGGCGTCAGGATTAATGATCATCATCAAGGAGATGAAGGCCGAGTTGATGCTCATGGCCATAAAAATATCGAAGGCCAGGTTGATGCTCTTGGCCCTGAAAAAATGGAAGAAAAGGCTCCAGTTCGGATCGGATTAAAGAACCTCAAATGAAGCCTGGACAGTGGTGCCCATCAGGGATTTCTAGAACCAAGAAGAGACGCGTGCAGCGTTTGCGCTATCATGAGCAGATTCAGGAGCAAGAGTTAGCCAATTAGAAAGTTTGGCGCGCTAAGATGGCCAATGATGATGAAGCAAGCGCATCGGCCCCGGTAAACATGGTTTTAATGTTGCCTTTTGATTTTGCCGCTCCTGATGAACAGGATGATGATGAGGCCGATTATGAGTTAGAAGAAGCTGCCGCATGCTTAGTTCTTGATTCAGAGAAGGCGATCTTTGAGAAGCCAAATGCGAATGGCTATCGGCACCTGAAGCCTCTGTACATCAAAGGATACGTTGATGGGAAGCCGATGACCAAGATGCTGGTTGATGGAGGAGCTGCAGTCAATCTCATGCCTTATTCCACGTTCCGCAAGTTGGGAAAAGGGATTGATGATCTGATCAAGACCAATATGACACTCAAGGATTTTGGTGGAAACGTTTCAGAGCCTCGGGGGGCAATTCATGTTGAATTGACCATCGGCAGCAAAACATTGCCGACCACCTTCTTTGTGATTGATGGCCAAGGTTCTTACAGCATGCTCCTCTGGCGAGATTGGATTCATGCAAATTGTTGCATCCCATCCACGATGCACCAGTGTTTGATTCAATGGCAGGGCAATAATGTGGAGATCGTCCCGGCTGATGATTCGGTTAGCATTGCTACAGCTGAGTCAACGATTTGGGAGTTTGAAGGAATTGAATGCCTGTCAGGAAAAACATGGGATGGTGACTTCCTCAAGGTGTCCGATCAAGGACTACAGCCGATCCAAGCAGTCGGCTCTGAGACTTTATTTTAAATGGCTGATTTGGTTACTGATCATTGTGGACCTAATGTTGATACTGTTGAACAATGCACCATGGAGCTTGATGCAATTGGTCCGATCAATACAGAGGCCGATGTGGTTGACGCAGTTCCCTGGACCATGTTCTTTGATGGTTCATCTTGCAATGATGGTTGCGGAATCGGCCTTCTTATTATTTCGCCTCGGGGGGCAAGATTCGAGTTTGCTTATCCGATTGAAAAGTGCACAAATAATCAGGCGGAATATGAAGCATTGATGAAAGATCTCCGGATTCTTAAAGAGATCGGCGTTCAATTTGTTGAGGTATTTGGAGATTCTTTGTTGGTCATTAATCAGTTACTCGGCACGTATGATTGCAAGATGGATGCGTTGATGCCTTACTTTGAGAAATGCCGGGATTTGATTGACCAGTTCGCCTTGGTAATTCTTAAGTATATTCCAAGACATCGTAACGAGGAAGCAGATCGGCTGGCGCAAAAGGCGTCTGGCTATCGGCCTATGTCTGATGTGATGGTACAAATACCAGAAGGAGATTGGAGGAAAGAAATTGTTGAATATTTGAAGGATTCTTCTGTCAAGACTTCCAGGAAGTTACGTTACAAATCAATCAGACATGTCTTGGTTGAAGGGGAAACATTTCCTAAATCATTGAACGGGAAATAGTACTACCCTAGCATTTGTGTAAATTCGTAAAGCCGATACCGCCGCTGCTCATGCCGTTGCTGCTGATGAACAGTGCTGGAATACCAAGATTCAGAAGAAAGGATTTCAACATCTATGCTAACACGACGTCGGCTCGTCGATCCGAAAACTATGGTATGATCAAGTAAACTTTATTTCTTACTGCGAAATACTTGGGAATTTTATTTTGTGAAAATAAAGCACATAGCTTAGCTCCTCAATGATATGAAATTCCTACCAGAGCCATATGTTGATATCTTCTGAAAACTTTACACATATGCTGCTTGTTTTGTATTGAGCATTGTCAAATTGTTTGTGACCCTTGTGAGATTCGTTTCATGCTTTTAAGATCGAGATCACGTACACTCCACATATTATTCCATTGTTGGGTATGCTAGACTTTAATTTCCGGGCACATCGGTCGTTTGGTCTGGATTCGCATACTCGACTATTCATATGCTGACTTCTACACTGGAAGTTACGCAAAAAAATGCCTTCCATCCATACAAAAATACTCCGTCCCTTTGACATGACTTTTCAAATTCATTATGCAAAAGGTATGGGTTATGCAAAAAAGAAAAAGAAAAAAAAATAATATATTATCCGTGCTCAAAAGCATAAGGAAGAGTGATAAAAAATAAATATGAAAGATAGCCCATATCTGAAAAGAAAAATAAAATGAAGAGTCATGCAAAAGGGAGTTTCACCCAAAAAATTCCACACACATGCACATCTTGATCTGATTGTATGACTTATTTTCTCTACTGGATCCGGTTTTTGACTTTGCAAGATATGCAGTGCAAGTATGCTTCCTTTCTATATCCTACCCTGAGCTCCACAAAAAAGGCCATATTAGAAGTAGGAAGAAAAAGAGACGATACAGTGCCTTGGTAAGGAATAATACACATTGAGCGATCTGAGAGAATCATTTGAGGAGCGAAGTTATGTTTTGATTTGAAAATAAAAAACCAAGTTATTTAGCAGGAAGAGTAGAGTTTTCTTGATTATTCATATTGGCTAACATGTTATGATAAAGAAGCTTGAAGAAAGGTATCGGCTATGAAAAGGGCAGTGCTAGAGAAGTCAAGGTGTTGAATCTATGAAGCGAATTGCATCGGCTAGGAGATTGAGACGCTGGATTTACAGAATTTCAAAGCATGAATCCTTCATACTCCGAAACTGGAGGGCATGTGTTGACACCAGATTTTCGCACCTGATATGCTGAGTCAGATGGTGACGTGGTGAGGTTGAAACTGCGCAGTGGACCCGTTGACTGGTCAAAGATGAATGTGACGAGGAAGGAAGCCGATGCTGGAGAGGAGTCCGATGAAACAAGAAGTCCGATCTGATGATGGATAAAAGAAGAAGGGCGCGTCGGCTAAGAAGGAAGTGTATCAGATGCGGGGACTATTTCCTTTTCAGAAGGCATATGGGAGTCCCGTTTTATGTTAAGCTTAGTTTACTTTATCTGTAAGTTAGTCAAGTCCGATCAGGACTCATCATGACCAGGGTATAAATATGAACCCTCGTCCATTGTAAAGAATTATTCTCACAATCAATACAACCCGGCTTCACGCCAAAAAAACCCTAGTAGTAGTTACCGACGAAGCTCATTGGTGGACGGGCTGCATCAGTTCTGATCTCCGGCTTACCAGTAAGTTAGTCAATTTATCGAACTAGTATAGGCTTTGAATTGAGGCGCATCGCCCTTTCTCGTTTATACTGTTCAACCGATTTATCTCTGGATAATCAAGATTGATATAGATTCCCTACGTCGGAGCTAGATCAATATTGATTATTCAACAGATTATCGTTTATCGGACTGCACTTTATGTCTAGATTCCCTACGTCGGAGCTAGATCATCAAGATTAGTAATCTTGATGATCTAGCTCCGACGTAGGGAATCTAGACATAAAGTGCAGTCCGATAAATGATAATCTGTTGAATAATCAATATTGATCTAGCTCCGACGTAGGGAATCTATATCAATCTTGATTATCCAGAGATAAATCGGTTGAACAGTATAAACGAGAAAGGGCGATGCGCCTCAATTCAAAGCCTATACTAGTTCGATAAATTGACTAACTTACTGGTAAGGCGGAGATCAGAACTGATGCAGCCCGTCCACCAATGAGCTTCGTCGGTAACTACTACTAGGGTTTTTGGCGTGAAGCCGGGTTGTATTGATTGTGAGAATAATTCTTTACAATGGACGAGGGTTCATATTTATACCCTGGTCATGATGAGTCCTGATCGGACTTGACTAACTTACAGATAAAGTAAACTAAGCTTAACATAAAACGGGACTCCCATATGCCTTCTGAAAAGGAAATAGTCCCCGCATCTGATACACTTCCTTCTTAGCCGACGCGCCCTTCTTCTTTTATCCATCATCAGATCGGACTTCTTGTTTCATCGGACTCCTCTCCAGCATCGGCTTCCTTCCTCGTCACATTCATCTTTGACCAGTCAACGGGTCCACTGCGCAGTTTCAACCTCACCACGTCACCATCTGACTCAGCATATCAGGTGCGAAAATCTGGTGTCAACACATGCCCTCCAGTTTCGGAGTATGAAGGATTCATGCTTTGAAATTCTGTAAATCCAGCGTCTCAATCTCCTAGCCGATGCAATTCGCTTCATAGATTCAACACCTTGACTTCTCTAGCACTGCCCTTTTCATAGCCGATACCTTTCTTCAAGCTTCTTTATCATAACATGTTAGCCAATATGAATAATCAAGAAAACTCTACTCTTCCTGCTAAATAACTTGGTTTTTTTATTTTCAAATCAAAACATAACTTCGCTCCTCAAATGATTCTCTCAGATCGCTCAATGTGTATTATTCCTTACCAAGACACTGTATCGTCTCCTTTTCTTCCTACTTCTAATAAGGCCTTTTTGTGGAGCTCAGGGTAGGATATAGAAAGGAAGCATACTTGCACTGCATATCTTGCAAAGTCAAAAACCGGATCCAGTAGAGAAAATAAGTCATACAATCAGATCAAGATGTGCATGTGTGTGGAATTTTTTGGGTGAAACTCCCTTTGCATGACTCTTCATTTTACTTTTCTTTTCAGATATGGGCTATCTTTCATATTTATTTTTTACCACTCTTCCTTATGCTTTTGAGCACGGATAATATATTATTTTTTTTTGCATAACCCATACCTTTTGCATAATGAATTTGAAAAGTCATGTCAAAGGGACGGAGTATTTTTGTATGGATGGAAGGCATCGCGCGCATGGCCCAGCACTGCGGCGTGACACCAGACAAGCTCACCTTCCCGTTCGTCCTCCGTGCCTGCGCCGCCATGGGCGAGGGGGGCACCGGGGCGCAGGTCCACGCGCACGTCGTCAAGGCTGGGTGCGAGTCTGACGCTTTCGTCAGGAACGCGCTCATCGGCATGCACGCGAGCTGCGGGGATCTAGGCGTGGCGGCTGCGCTGCTCGACAGCGGAGCGCGCGGGGACGCCGTAGCGTGGTCGGCGATGATCTCCGGCTGCGCAAGGAGAGGGGACATCTGTGCCGCCCGGGAGCTGTTCGACGAGAGCCCTGTCAAGGACCTCGTGTCCTGGAACGTGATGATCACAGCGTATGCCAAGCGGGGAGAGATGGCCATGGCGAGGGAGCTGTTTGACCGGCTTCCTGAGCGTGATGTCGTGTCGTGGAACGCCATGATTTCTGGGTACGTCAGGAGCGGCTCGCACAGGCATGCGATGGAGCTCTTTGAGCAGATGCAGTGCATTGGAGAAAAGCCAGATACTGTCACGGTGCTCAGCTTGTTGTCAGCCTGTGCTGACTCCGTCGATCTCGATGTTGGCCGGAGGCTCCATTCCTATCTGTCAGAGAGGTTTTCGAGAACTGGTCTTACCACCGTTCTTGGAAATGCGCTGATTGACATGTATGCAAAGTGTGGGAGCATGAAGAGTGCACATGAGGTGTTCTGGTCCATGAGAGATAAGGATGTCTCGACTTGGAACTCCATCATAGGAGGATTGGCATTGCATGGACATGTCAATGAGTCCATAAATTTGTTCGAGGAGATGCTAAAGGGGAATGTCAAGCCAGACGAAATCACCTTTGTTGCTGTCCTTGTTGCTTGCAGCCATGGCGGGATAGTTGACAAGGGGCATAAGTACTTCAACTTGATGCAACAATGGTACAGGATTGAGCCCAACGTCAAGCACTACGGTTGCATGGTTGACATGCTGAGTCGTGCCGGGCTGCTCAAAGAAGCTTTTGAGTTCATCGACACGATGAAGGTTGAGCCTAATTCTGTCATATGGAGGACCCTGCTTGGGGCTTGTAGGATCCATGGTGAGATTGAACTGGCTGAGCATGCCAATCGGGAACTTCTAAAGGTGAGGAGTGATGCAAGTGGGGATTATGTGCTGCTTTCAAACATTTATGCTTCAGTTGGAGAATGGCTGGGGTCAGAGAAAATGAGAAAGTTGATGGACGACACTGGTGTCAACAAGGAGGCAGGCCGTGCAGTTATTGATGGCAATTCAAAGGATCTGATGCAATCTTCTAGACAGTTCTAATGCGTTCTGGATTTATAATCTGATATCATGTTTCCAGCTGCAGGGTCAAGAAATTGAATACCTTGGACGGTTCTTTTGTCAATGGAGACCAAAAAAAAAAGAAGATCCAGTACCACTTCTCGTGCTATTACTGGCTCCAATTTTGCTACCGACATTGCTGAAGTTTTCCACAGAAATGCAGTTGAAGGGGCATGTAAGTCTGATCAGTTCATGTGCATCCAGTTGTCCTTCTTGTTCAATAGTTAATGTTATCACTCGATTATGCAAGCAAAACACACTTTAATCTATGCAGCCACCAAGTGATACCAATGGCTGGAATATTGTACACCCTACCAAGAAAACTAGTTACGTTCCACTGTATTTGATGTGATGCAGGTTGGTGCTAACATTCAAGTCAAACAGATAAACGGGAGCGCAAGAACCAGCTCAAATTTAGTGGTGGTATTTTCAAAACTGTAGTATTTTCTGGGTATCTGGTGGCGGCAATCCTGCTTGAACTTAACCATGGAACTGTGAGATGGGTCATGTGCCATGATCATATACCTTGTGATATAGCAGCAGATCGAACATTAGAAAATTTTGCACATGATCGAGTTCTGGGGCGTCTTAAGGTAGTGACTAAAATCACTCCTTGAACAACACAAAGAAAATTCAAGCAAGCAATACAACTATATAAGTGATGGAAGGGCGGGCCTGGTGCAGTTGGTAGAGTACTACCACCTGTAACCGGAAGGTCCCGGGTTCGAGCCACGGCCTCCCCGTATTGCACATTGCGGGGGTAAGGCTTGTCGCTAATAACCCTTCCCCAGACCCCGCACAGTGTGGGAGCTCTCAGCACTGGGTACGCCCTTTAATACAACTATATAAGTGATTATCACAAACAAGAAAAAGGAAGCAAGTTTCAGCTGTTTGGTCTGTAAGCTTATTTTCGCCGTTGAAATATATATCTGAAATTCTGAATGTAGTTGTTCTGAAGCTTTTGCTTTGTACAATCAGTTACCATTTGCTCAATTTGCACAGCAGCACTTCCAAGGGATTCAAGTAAATTGTAATTGTCAAATTTTAAGATAGTGAAACTCCAGACCTCGACAATCGTCTTAAATAATGTACCATGTACTTAAACAACACATCAAAAATGAACTGCTATTTCATGGAAGAATCTTTGTAATGTTATATGGATTTTTTGATTCCATGGGGCTCTTCTGTTTAATAGCAAGAGGAGAGCTTTGCATGTAAGCACCCCAGTTTTAATCCCTGCTCTATTTGATTACTACACACTTAATATTGTATGATTCACTGGAAGCTATACTTCCTTGCGATAGCTTATTATACTGTGCTATGGACAATATGTAGGACACAAAATGAATATATAATTTGTTAGAAAATGTGTGTATTAAAAGTGGAACATTCGTATAATTAAGAAGATACATCATTCATCAGATATCAATCTTAACTTTAAACCAGGTACTAGCCACAGTAAGTTAACTTTCCATTTTATTGTG
>CM014273.1:12671788-12761358 GCA_004135705.1 Alloteropsis semialata | reverse complement strand
TATAGAAGTGTGTCGAGTATGTTTGAGATTGTGAACAATGTGCCGTACTACCTTCTCAAAACGACAAGATCTTTCCGCGAGGGAGTCATGCATTAAAATAATGGCTCATTAAAAATCCAATAATTTCCCGAGCAGGTTCAGGTATTTCCGTATTTTTCTTGCGGAAAAAATGCCCAGAAATTCATTTAATGCACGAAAAAAATTAACATTGTCGAAAAAAGGCGAAACTCTTCCGGGGAACCTTATATGCGTCCTAACACCTGTGAAAAATGATAGACCTTGTATATGAGCATACAAAGTTTTCTCGGAGCAGAAATGTGAAAGAATACGCTAAGTCCTATAGAACTGTGTCGAGTATGTTTGAAATTGTGAACAATGTGCAGTACCGGGTTCTCAAAATGATAAGATCTTCCTGCGAGGGAGTCATGCATTAAAATAATGGCTTATTAAAAAAATCCAATAATTTCCGGAGCAGGTTCAGGTATTTCCGTATTTTTCTTGCGGAAAAATGCCTAGAAATTCATTTAATGCACGAAAAAACATTAACGTTGTCGAAAAAAGGCGAAACTCCTCCGGGGCACCTTATATGCGAGCTAACACCAGTGAAAAATGATAGATCTTGTATATGAGCATACGAAGTTTTCTCGGTGCAGAAACGTGAAAGAATACGCCAAGTCCTATCGAAGTGTGTTGAGTATGTTTGAGATTGTGAACAATGTGCAGTACCGGGTTATCAAAATGATAAGATCTTTCTGCGAGGGAGTCATGCATTAAAATAATGGATCATTAAAAAATCCAATAATTTCCAGAGCAGGTTCAGGTATTTTCGTATTTTTCTTGCGAAAAAATGCCCAGAAATTCATTTAATGCACGAAAAAACATTAACGTTGTCGAAAAAAGGCGAACCTCCTCCGGGGCACCTTATATGCGTCCTAACACCTGTGAAAAATGATAGATCTTGTATATGAGCATACAAAGTTTTCTCGGTGCAGAAACGTGAAAGAATACGCTAAGTGCTATAGAAGTGTGTCGAGTATGTTTGAGATTGTGAACAATGTGCAGTACTAGGTTCTCAAAATGACAAGATCTTTCCGTGAGGGAGTCATGCATTAAAATAATGGCTCATTAAAAAATCCAATAATTTCCAGAGCAGGTTCAGGTATTTCCGTATTTTTCTTGCGGAAAATGCCCAAAAGTTCATTTAATGCATGAAAAAAATTAACGTTGTCAAAAAAGGCGAAACTCCTCCAGGGAACCTTATATGCGTCCTAACACCTGTGAAAAATGATAGACCTTGTATATGAGCATACAAAATTTTCTCGGTGCAGAAATGTGAAAGAATACGCTAAGTCCTATAGAAGTGTGTCGAGTATGTTTGAAATTGTGAACAATGTGCAGTACCGGGTTCTCAAAATGACAAGATCTTTCTGCGAGGGAGTCATGCATTAAAATAATGGCTCATTAAAAAATTCAATAATTTCCGGAGCAGGTTCAGGTATTTCTGTATTTTTCTTGCGGAAAAATACCCAAAAATTCATTTAATGCACAAAAAACACTAAATGGTCTCAAAAAAAGCCGTTTCAGGGCACCTTATGCGCGGTATAAGACGCGTGAAAAATGATTAACTTCATATACGAGAAAACAAGATTTCTAGGGGAAACATTGCAACATACATGTTCATTGTGCATTCATAATAATGAGTCTTATACATTGCCATACATAATAACAAATATTATTTCAAGTTACACAAAACATAATAACCATCAATACTAATCAGGGTCCCTGCACGCCATGCTTCTTCATGAAATAGAAAGGATAGTTTATATCGATAATCTCGATGCCTAGGAACCTGTCGACATAATCAAGTGCATATATGTATGCACTATCATGTGCCTTGTAACGTGAATCCAAGACCTCTCCATAAATTGTGATCTCAGCAGCATTGGCATGACTCAAGGTTATGTTAGCTTGGAAACCACCATTAACTCGATAAGCCCCTGGCGTCGTGTGTGCATACCCTAAGTTTCCAAGGACTTGATAAAGGACTGCATGTAGACCAGAACATGCATGCATGAATCCACAGTAGTAGTCATCCTACAATAAGATTAATAAAACATATTGTCAAAGATAGTTAAATTTCAAAATAATTACACAACTAAAAACAAAACTAACTTACATAAATCGATTCATATGAAGGACTAATCCTTTTAGGCATCTGTGTCACGTCTGGCTCACCCGTCTCGAGAGCTTTCAACTTGAAGTAGCTGTAGTCTGGGAAAACGTGGCCAGTTTGACTTTCTATTTGGGCTAATGCTTGCCTCACAGCATCACACGAGCGCCAGAATGAACGTGGATAATAACCATGTCACCGGGATTTGGGTCACGGGTGGCATTTTGTTGAATGCTAACAGAGATCATAACCCTACCAGTATTCGGTCACATTTTCTCTTAATACCAAAGGACTTGATTGACCGATGTTTGCATCTTTTAGCCATGTAATTGGATTAATGATCTACATTATTAATAATTTCTATTCTCAGTGACATAGTGATTACATTGAAATGCAACTTGCAGAGGATTATCTATTACCATATTGTAGCGAAGTTGCTGAGGTACGGGAATTGGGACATGATCAACTTGTTGTGTTGTCGACCATCTGAGCTCATGAGCCTCTCGAATCAAGATGGTAGGTGGTATATTAGTAACATAGCCACCACGTCTAGCTGCCTGACGCTGTCTCGGCATGATACTAACCAAAATTAGTACCTTTAAACCACAATATGTTACATGTCAATTTAACAAAACTAGTAAATACTTATCAAGAAGAACAAGAAAAAAAATCAAATTTGGTTAACCTAGCGAGCCTAAGATTACGAAATGAACTTGAAAAAAAAAATCAAAGGAGTACATACTTGATTCACGGCGAGCTGAGCAAATGGCGAGCAGAAGAAATGAGGCACACACCAAGAATCTCGGATGGTGCTCGGCATTTATACGGGCCGGGGTTTTTACAGCCGGTTTTTGGTAAAAAACGGCTGTAAAGACCATCAATAATTGGACCTGCACGATGGTTTCCTTTGCTTTTATTGCTTCCAAAAAATTTTATTGCTTTATAAATTTCTATTGTTTTAATTAATTATTATAAAATATAAATACTAATTGCTAAAATTTAATTATTACATAGAGGAACGTAAAATGTTGAAACATTACATAAATGTAATAATATTACATAGAAGGTTTTTGAATATTAAATAATGATTATAAACATTACATAGAAGGCTTCAACTGACAATTACGGCCTCATCATGATCGAGTCGCACGTAAGCTGGTTCGTCACCTTCTTCAAACACATGTAGCTCAACATCAGGACCAAGAGGTGGCATGTCATGGTAGCCACTACCCTCTTCCTCGGTTTTATCTTCTACACCGACGATCTTTCTTTTCCCCTGAAGTAGAACATGGCACCTCTTGTTAGCTAGGTCGTTTGCATAGAAGACTTGGACTACATCTTTAGCCCACACGAATGGTTCTTCTCTGTATGCGATGTCCTTGAGATCCATGACAGTCATACCATACTCGTCCGTGAAGACGCCCCTAGAAACTTTGACCCACTGGCACTTCAAAACTAGGATCTTCAGTGCTCCGTAGTCTAGCTCCCATATCTCCTCTATGAATCCATAGTATGTCTCCAGCTTACCGTTGTTGTCGTAAGCATCAATCCAGACACCGCTATTTTGGTTAGTGCTTTTTTCATCCTGTTCCTTGTGTAAAATGTGTATACATTTATTTCATGCCCTTGGTACTTGCATAGCGTACTAGATGGTCCGGCGGCCAAGGTATCTAGCTCAGAATGCCCTGTTTCCACGCCAATCAATTTATCTCGCAACCAATTGCCAAAGACGTCTCTATGCTGTTTCAATAGCCATGGATTCTGACCTGCTACTATTTTTTGCTCATAGTTCTCGTTTGTGCATCTCGACATATGGAGTGACTATAGCAGCTTGCTGTAGTACGACAAAATGTGCTTGCCTGAAAGCAACTAGGTCATCAACATTGTGTGTTTGCTTGCCTATCGTGCCTATGCCACCTAGCCTTCCCTCATGTGGATATTTTGGCACGCCCATTCTGTCAATATCTAAGTAGTATGTGCAGAACTCAATTGCCTCCTCAGTAGACCATCCGCTTACCATGCACCCTTCAGGCCGATATCTATTGCGGACATATTTCCTTAGAACGCTCATTAGCCTCTCGAAAGGGAACATATGATGTAAGAAGATGGGACCAAGGACTCTAATCTACTGTACAAGGTGGGTGAGGAGATGGAATGATATGTCAAAGAAGGTAGGTGGGAAATGCATCTCTAGCCTGTTAATAGTATGGATCAGGTCTGCCTGCATCTTGTCTAGTATTTGTAGATCAATGACCTTGTGTGACATTGCATTGAAGAAGGAGCACAACTTTATAATTGGTTCTCTTACCTTTGTCGGGAGAACACCTCTAACTGCAACATGGAGCAACTGTGTCATGAGAACATGGCAATCGTGGTCCTTCATGCAGCCCATGTTGAATTTCTTCTCTTTGGTATTGACTAGCCTTCTGATGTTTGACGAGTAGCCAGTAGGAACTTTGAGTTCATGAATGAATTTACAGATTTTTTCCTTCTCTTGAGTGTCCAAGGTCCATGAAGCAACCGGAAGCTTCTTTTTGCCATCAGGTTGAACAATTGGATGTAGCTCAAGCCTAACATTCATCTCTTCTAAGTCCTGTCTAGTTTCCAACGAGTCTTTTCCTTTACCCTTCGCAGCCATCACTGTTCCAAGCGTGCTCTCCGTAACATTCTTTGTTTGGTGCATCCCGTCAAGTGTGTGACGAACAATGAGAAACTTCCAATAAGGAAGCCTCCATAACAAAGACATCTTTTTGAACAGAAAATCAGCCGGTGCGGGTACACTTTCAGCCCCCTTTCCAAGGACAACTCTTAGTTTGCTAACTATCTTGAATATCTGCTCTCCATTCCGGTATGTCAGAGGTGATCGGTCATCCCTTGTTCCATCAAAGGATTTCTTGTTCCGGCGATAGGGGTGGTTAATTGGAAGGAACCTTCGATGACCCATGTAGTCCATCTTCCTGCTATTGCTAATCCATCTTGCATCTGTCTTTTCCATGCAAACCACACATCCCTTATATCCTTTCGTAACTTAACCAGATAGGCAACCAAGGCCAGGTAGGTCAGTGATAGTTACAAATAGCAGTGCTCTCAATTTGAAGTGTTCTCGCTTGTACTCGTACCACACCTTGACACCTTTTGTCCACAATGTCACGAGATCGTCGACCAATGGTTCTAGATACACATCTATATCATTGCCAGGTTGCTTGGGTCCTCGGATCAATAAATGCATCATGATGTACGTCCGCTTCATACACAACCAAGGTGGAAGCTTGTATATGCATAGAGTCACTGGCCAAGTGCTGTGTTTGCTGCTAACCATGTTGAAAGGACACATCCCGTCCGTGCTCAGCCTGAACCTTACATTCCTAATCTTGTTCCTTAATTTTCTCTTGTATTTAAAATCAAGAGCCATCCACTGTGAACCATCTGCTGGGTGCCTGAGTTTCCCATCTCTAAGACGATCTTCGGCATGCCACTGCATAAGCTTTGTTGTCTCTGCATTCGCGAACAACCGCTTCAACCAGGGAATTGTTGGGAAATACCAAACGACCTTTGCGGGCGGCCTCATGTTTCGTTTGCAATCCATTGCAAGTGCTGATGCACACTTGTATCTTGAAACGTTGCAAACTGGACACTCATCCAAATCTTCGTATTTGCCACGGTACAAGATGCAATCATTGGGGCATGCATAGATTTTTTGAACTTCGAGACCCAATAGACAGATCATCTGCTTCGCCTCGTATATGTTCTCAGGCAATCCATTCGGGTTTGGAAGCATCGTCTGCAAAACTTCTAGCAAATCATTGAAACCTTTGTCCGACAACCCATTACTTGGCTTCATCTCCAATAGCCTGAGGCCCGCTTCCAATTTAGATATGGTACACCTTTCGTACAATGGTGTCTTGGCATCCTTTCTCATCTTCTCCAACTTTTTTAGATTTTTGTCATCAAGGAATTCCGGCTCCCCATCATGTATCATTCTATCTAGGCCATCCAACACAGCATCTGAAGCTAAAGTCTCATGCATGGTTGCACCGACAGTTTCCTGCTCTGTTTCATGCACCGTTTCCTGCTTTATTTCCTGCACAGTTTCTTGCACTGTTTGAGCTTTTCGTTTCCGCATGGTTGTAGAGGCTCCATCAGTGTCATTCTGACCACTCTCCCCATGCTTATTTCAAATCATATAATCTGGCTTGAAACCCCTAGTTAGCAAATGCCATCGGATCTACTCGATGTTTGTGAACTGCTTCTGATTCATGCAATCAACGCATGGGCATGAAACATACCCCCCTTCCCTTGGATGATTGATGATAAATGCCTTGGCAACATCTATAAAAGACTGAACTTCTTTGACAAAATTATCACCTCTATCCAAAGAATCATACATTCATCCTCTATCCATCTGTGAATTAGAATAGAACAATTTTTTTAATTCAGTTAAAAGACCCTAAAAAGTTTCGTGAATGTAGCCTTGAACAACTGTAACCAAAGTCGTTTAAACATTTATTGGCCCCTAAACAAATAGCTAGTTTAGTTAAATACGCTAATCTAGTACTTCAGGCTATACCCATAATTTCAAATTTATGAAACATAACAAAAAATGCTTACAAAATTAAGTATGGATAGATACTAACTTTAAAACAAGCGATTGATGTTCAACCTTTAGAATTCAGCACCATGCATGTAAGCCAATTCGACAAATTGATCTAAAATGGAAACGAGCGTCTTCCATTCAAATTCAACTCAAATTTGATAAAATCTAACCAAGCAAATAAATCAACCATCAAACATAGGGCGTACATACCCATCAAATAACCACTCTGGACTTGTGCAACCTTCAAAACTCGATCTCCTCCATGAATCAATAGGTGAGAAATACCTCTATAATAATCAAAGAGCAACCACTTATTCATTCTCATCCCTAGTTTGCCAAAATCTAACCAATCAAGTTAACAACCTACAACAATTATGTGCACATACCAACCTTTAACCATGGTGGAGGTGTGAAACCATCCAAATTCGGCCTCCTACATGAAAATTTGGTGAGAAATGGCCTCTAAATTGATGAACACCCTCTCCATAAAATTCATCCAAAACTTGAAAATCGACCCACAAATGCATTGGTGGAAATGAGGTATAGCTAGAGGCCAACCTTTTGCTAAGTTGGTGAGGTATATCCTTAAAAAATGGAGTCTCTTTGAGCAAAATTTGAAAAAGTGGCCGTAACAATGGTGAAAATGGTGTTTGTGTCGGGTTGGGGAAGAAGGAGAGGAGGGGAGGCAGCACCGTATATGGTTGCGCCCTTTTCACAGCCGGTTTTTTAGAAAAACCGGCTGTGATAATGTCTTTCCAGAGCCGGCTGATTAAAACCGGCTTTGAAAATGCATTATCACAGCCGGGTTATTCTAAAAAACCGACTGTGAAAAGTACCTGCAAAATTCAGCTTTTGTCAGGCTGAAAACCAGCTGTGAAAGTGGACTTTCACAGTCGGTTTTTTAGCCGGACCGGCTGTGAAAAGGTCTCAATTTTCACAGCCGGTCCAGCTACAAAACCGGCTGTGAAAGTCCACTTTCACAGCCGGTTTTTGCTTTCCCAGTGATAGGCAAAAAAAACCGACTGTGATACCAATTTCTGCGTCTTTTTTAAAACCGGCTGTGAAAATGCTGACTTGAAAAATGGTTTCTGTAGCAGTGAATGGTGCAATAAAAATGCTAATTTGACAATGTTACAAAATCTGGTCCTATCGGTTTCTAAAACCGGTGTTACCGATTTGCCCAGATTGCAAGCAAGCCTCTGTCATGCCAATTTTAATCGTCAACAAGTTGTATTTGCTTGGTTTGGATCCTAGGCCATCTGATTTTGCTTGCACGTGGTGGACGGTGTTGCCAGGCCCAGACATGTGTTCCTAGGGTAGCAACCAAACAACCATTACAGATTGGGCGAAGTTCAGGTGCAAGTGTGCTATTCTATCGCATATAACATGCATCTATAAAATTGCTTTTGTAAAATAAATGAAGATATAGATATGGTATGCAATAATCAACATGGATGCAAAATTTAAGCTTGAACAAAAAAAATTGTACAAGATCAAACAAAAAATACAACACAGCAAATACTAGTGTGTTGCTTCATGTTTAACCCGCAACCATTACTATCTACATGACGGTAGGGAAGTGGTGTCCCAGCCCGTCCCGGCCCGTTTGTCGGAACATGGGCAGCCTCGCGGGCCACGCAAAACCGTTTCCATGCCGTGACCGGCCATGATTCTAATTCCCACACCCAGAAGGGCTGGACTTGTTGGTTCTGGATTCGGCCGACAGTTTCGGCCCATAAAACAGTAGCCCCCCAGCGAAGGGAAGGGGCAAACACGGCGGCACGGCACGCTACCGAGATGGGCAACAGCATCAGCCTAATCGTCCTCTCTCATCATCCTTGCACGTCAAGTCGACCACGACCGGTCGCCACTGGCGCGGACAGCCGCCGGACCTACGCGGAGATCATGGACGCCGGCGAGCACCACAGGAAGGCCTCCGAGCGGCACAGGCAGGCCGCCGAGCGCCACAGGGAGGCCTCCGAGCGGTACAGGGAGGCCGGCGGCGAGCATTGCATGGAGGCCTACGAGCGGAACAGGGAGGCCTACGAGCTGAACATGGTGGCCTCCGAGCGGCACAGGGAGGCCTACGAGCTGAGCATTGCTCAAGGAGAGGCGCGGCTTCATCCCCAACTTTCTCCGGCGGCAACAAGAACCACGGACTGCTAAGGCTGCGCCGCCGGAGCCTGCCGGCGCGTGAAGTAGCTACTCCCAGGCCGATGATCTACGACGCGCCATGCATCATCTCTAATTTGCAGAAGAGATCGACCGATCGTTGTCTCTTTTTTTTTCAGAAGATGACTGGATTCTCTACAAATTCATTGCAAATGTTTTTGCTTTTCGCCAAGCAATCGAACTCACTTTGCCAATGCAATTGTATTAGCACGTTGCAGCGAATAGTTTTAAATAGTAACATGCATGTGCTGCTTGCCGGGCACGCGTCGTGCCCGCCGCCGCCGCCGCCGCCTCCTGGCTAGTTCCCCGTCGTCGCCACACGGGCCTGCGCCGGCGAGGTGTAGTAGAAGGCCATGCCCCTGCCGTCCGCATCCTGCAGCGGCCGCGCGTTCCTCCTGGCACCCTGCACACGTACACGCACAGCAAAATTAAAGCCACAGATTTCTCCTGTCACTGCACTGCAACTGTATCTATGCAACTGACGATGCGGCGGGTGCCCGGCGTCCGGCGACCGCCGGCGAGAAGATGAACCAAAGGTGCTTACGTCGTGGACGGCGTTCCGCAGCAGCCTGACCTGGCGCCGCGTCACGCTCCGAACCTGGCGGGCGACCACCCACGTGACGCCCTCCGTGCAGGGCGGCGTGGTGAAGGAGCCGGTGTACCGGTAATACACGGTGCTCCGCCTCACCGGCCGGCGCGGGTCCACCACCTCGTCGATGAGCTCCTCCTGGTTCCTCCTCCTCGAGATCCTCCTGATGTACTCCTCCAGCTGCGCAGACAGGTAGTTCGTTCGAACTCGTCGATGAGCTCCTCCTGGTTCCTCCTCCTCGAGATCCTCCTGATGTACTCCTCCAGCTGCGCAGACAGGTAGTTCGTTCGAACGGCCATTAGATCGCCAGTTCGGCTTGCTGAATAATAGGGAGGAGATCGAGCTGGCGATCGATGGCGTGAAGAGAGAGAGAGAGAGAGAGAGAGAGAGAGAGAGAGAGAGAGAGAGAGAGAGAGAGAGAGAGAGAGAGAGACCCTGCGTATGGTCCCGTCGCGGCGGCTCCGGCTGATCCTGTAGAGCTGCGAGACGACGGCGTACTTGTTGGTGCCCTCGCTCTGGTGCAGCATGTGCAGCTCCAGCGCGTAGCGGCGGCCGTTGATGACGTGCTCGCTCGGCGAGTGCCAGTGCATCTGCCGGAGCCGGTAGCGGACGCCGTCGATCACCACGCCGCCGGGGTTGCTGTTGAACCTCACCATGATGTCGTGGCCGCGGTTGACGAGGGACGCGGCGGCGGGGCGGTAGGAGAGGGCGAGGCGGCCGGGGTGGTCCGCGAGGCCGGCGACGGTGTCGGAGAGCCCGATGGGGGACTGCAGGCGGCCCGTGGAGCACGTCGCCCACTCCCGCCGGATCAGGCCCCACCTCGCCGGCCCATTCCCGGCGTCACGCCAGTAGCTGAACTCCGCCTCGTCGTCTTCATCCCGTCCGGTCCCCGGCCGTCGCGTCCGCCGCGCATCAACCAAAAACAAACACAGCAGGAGGAGGAGAGTGTCACAAGATGGATCGATCGGATGCATGACCCAACGGCTTGCTGTACCGGTAATGGCCACTCACGGTGCTGTGCGCGTGCGTGTGTGAAGCGGAAACGCCTACCGAGCTCCTGCGCCGCCGCGCCGAAGGGGACGAGCTGCGGCAGCGAGAGGGAGACGGCGAGGACGGCGACGGCCGCCGCCACACCGATCCTCCTGCCCAGAGCCGCCGCCGCGGCCGCGTACATGGCGAAGACCGCCACTTCGTCGTGTCGTGTGTGTGTGTGCACCTGCTTGCTGCGCGCCAGTGGGTACGGTCGGTGTGCGCGCACGCAGAATGTACGGCGCGGGGGCGGGTGTGAAGTAGCTGTGCGCGGGCGCGGGCGGCGGGGCCGGGAGAAAGCGCGTGACCGCCGGCCGGGGAAGCCGGCCGTCACGCGTCGCGTGCGCGAGCAAGAGGGTCCCAGTCCCAGGTGATTTGTGTGCGGCGCTGCAGGGTAGTAATCTGTAATCGATTGACGGGAAATCTTATTTTGGAACGGGAAAAGTTTTTGAATTTTGTAGCAAAGAAGAGAGAATTGATTTTTTTAAAAAAATGAGAAAAATGAAATGAGCTGAAGATTAGTATTTTTGGTCGGGCCGTCCGACGAAGAGGAAATAAACGCGTTGAATTTAAATCGAATAAATTATCATGAAAATTTAAGAAACACTACCGGCAGAAAAAATATATATTCTTTTGAGATCCCTATCGCAGCAAAAAAAGGTCATATTGATGAACCAAAGGAATACATGAACACAAACAATGAACACACTACTACAGAGGACTAATAGAAAAAGATTAATAAACACAACAAGCGTAAAAGACAGCCCACTCATTGTATTGTCAAGCCCAGCCCAATAGGTGGCAAACAAGTGTAAAAAAGAAGGTAAAGGCAGCCCACTCACAATACTGTCTAGCTCAGACCAACAGATGGCCTCCCAGGCCCAGGGAGAAAACCCACGGCTCCGCACGCCGCGGTCCTTGAAGCGCCGAGAATGGTCGCCGCTGCTGGCGGCGGCGGTTGCGAGCTGCGATCCGATGGCTGGGCAGGAGGCCTTGCGGCGAGGCGCTGCAGCTGGGGAATAGAGGAGGTGTCTCCGGCGACGATGCCATTGGTACGGACCAACCATGCCCTCGAGAATTTCATCCATGTCGCGCTCTTCTAGTTCTAGCAGTAGGTGTTGATGCCTTTGGGGTTTTGTTCTGAATTTCTGATCGAAGTGGTCAATCCAAAAAACAAAACAGCCCCAGCTTCCACTTAAAATAACTAAGATTAACTTCCTGTTGTCATGAATGGTGACCAGTTATCAGGACAAATACAACATATAGTCAGTTCTGATTCATGTCTGAAATCTGAATAGACTGAATTCAGTACTTCAGTACTAGCATTGTAACCTCTAATTGTTTGCAGGCATAACCTGTAACAAACTTGGTTGTTTGCCAAATAATATCACGTATGCCAAAACCTGTCAGCTTAGCCTGTTGGATCCTGTGGCAAACCTGTTCTGCGGTGCTCTGTCGCATTGTGCACGATCCTTTCCTGAAATTGGCACGATTCCATGGCATGCCTGTAGCTAAAACGAGTAGTGGCCTCACCAGGGAGCGAATGGCAGTTGCAAATATTGAATGTTCAGTGTGCTGTTACTTTCACTCGCATTGGTTCTGCTTGTGCATGGTTTTGGTTTCTTCCAACTGCAGTCAAAAGCGGCCTAGGCGGTCTTGGACCAAATACTTCAGGAATATGGTCCAGCCGTCCAGGCATGGGTGAGTTCACTTTGGTCGTTCCTTGAATGGCATCCAAGGATTTATGAGATCCAATAGGGAAGTTAATTTAGAGAGCATGGCATCTATACCCTTGGACTGTGGCTTCTGTAGATTACTCTGTTCTGTTCTGTATCTGTTCTGTATCTGTTTAGTCAAAGGGGACCGTGAAGTTATTGGGTCAAACCAATCTTGCTTTAGTTTTCTTCCACCTTTTCTTTTTGGGGAAAAGGTTCCTTGTATCCTAGCCGATGTTCCTTTGAGAAAGTGACAGCGGCTGGGACATGAACCTGAAAATGGACCGTGACATGTGGGCATGGAGATGCCATGCTGCTAAGGTTTTGTTTCTTTCATAGGCATGTTGTTCAGGAACAGAACATATACCGTGTACCTAGTCATAAATTACACAAATTCATAGCGGCAATTGCAAGATAATTGTGTCAAGGTAATCAAGCTTAATTTGTAGATGTTGGACAAAGATACTAACTCTTGAAACCTATAGCATGTACAGGATGTCATTAAGAGTCGAACAAAGACTAACAAGCTTCCATGATAGAGTTCCTGAACTGGTAAAATTAAGGTGGTGCTTTCTTTTAGATTGTAAAGTAGATGTACATGACAATGGAGAGAGTTGGTTACTGGGTTGGTGGGCGTTTTGGACGAATCTTATCGCACTTTACCATACAAAGATATGGTCCCCTGATACCTTTGCTTTTCTATGTACAAACCGAGCGTCTTCATTCTTCAAGTACATAGTAGGATCACAGGTACTGACCAAAAGGGGGCAAGCATGCCACAAAATTAAAATAGCATGGACCCTGGGGATTAGGCAAAAGCATGATTTAGGCGATGATTTTACTTTGTTCATACATTTGCAGAACATGCTCATGGTTGTTTTTGTTTCTGCTCATATGCCTATACTAATTCAGGGTTTTATCATGCTAAAGATAGGTTTGTCAAGATCATAATAGGGGCAAAGGTAAATTTCTCTGCTGATATTTAACTTTTCTATATTCGTATTTGTTCAATTTAAGTTCCTTCATTTTAGTGCATATCCGATGATATCAGAAATCTCGGTTAGGAGTTTGCTTTCTGACCTACCGTCCCAGGATCTCCTGATGCCTTTAACTTTATGGTGATTTTCTTTATCTCTTGATTCTTAACTTTCCTGACGAAAAATATTAACTTAATTATAATCTCCAGACCTTACGATCAAGTGGTTCCTTTATGTTTCTAGTGACCATTAAAGCTTGCAAGCGTGAGGCATCTACTATGCACAGAGTCCACTAATTTTTAGTAGTGGAAACTGGAGGTTGGTGTGAGGCTTCATCTTCCTCCTCATGGCATATGTAAGCCTTCCTGAAAATTCCTTTCTGATCAATCACAATTGTCAAGTTTGCTATTTGTCCCAATCTTTCCTTTGACCAAACAATTCGAATTTGAGAGTTAATTCTTAAACGTTTCCTTAATCTAGGCATCGTGCTGTCATTTCAGTTTATAAAAATGACATTGTTAATTTGTCTTCTGTCAGTTGACCAAAAACTGCCTTTGGTGAGTGCTTTTATTTATTTACAGACAGTCGCAATATGCCTTCTAATATATCCATAGATGGTGGTCATGAGCACCCCAGCCTTCCAAGATGCCGTAAGTGCTGCTGGTTTCCAGCTCTCTGCTTCTTCCACTAAGCATAGAAAGCTTAATGTCACCATCAGTTTGATCCAGAGCATCTTGAGCATGATCATCCTTCGTTGGACCCTGCCTTGTTCCATTAAAATAATAGCCATTAAAAGTCCAAAACACTTTTTACGCCAATATATTCTCACAGCTAGAGCATCAAGAAAGGCCAAAGAAGATTTGAAGCATAGGAATGATCGTTGTCTCTACGATTAAGACTGAAAAGATTTACTAATAAAAAAAAGTGGCCTGGGATAAGGGAATCTTTGTAAGTTGTCAATTAAAAAGTGATTGCTAGGTTGAGCAAATTGTTTTGTTGACTTTAGTCTATTCTTATCACACAAAGTTCAATAGATTACGTGACTAGTGGTAGGGGAAAGATCATGTGGAGCGATAAAGCCTATTCAGGAAGTGTTCAATGTATGCACAGCCTGCACTTTGCCTGTGGGGTGGGGTTAGAGGGAGGATATGCCTTTAAGCGTGATGCTCCCATAGGTTCTGTTAATTGTCCTTTTGGGACCACCCATGTTCTGTATTGTTTATAATGTTACATATATATTATGTAGCTAGGTTAAATCTATAGATTTGAGAACTGATTTGACAATGCTCCCGTCCATTTCATCTACAATTTGCTTTTCCTTGTGCCTTCCGAATGATGGACACCTTTAAATTTGTAGCATAGGGTTGAGTGATTATAGGGGGACCAAGACTGCAATTTGGTGCAACATGTATTTCTCATTGGTGCTAAACCAAACTTCTAGTGCAATACCTCCTGCCTTCAACATGGATGTGTGAAATCCCTACCTCACATTCATCCTTTTGTCACCTTTTGACATCTCTATGAATCAATACTCCTCTGATAAAATAGCCTAATCCATCGGCCCATTATACATTCATTTATCATCTCCTCCTTGGCCTAGATGGCTAGATACTGGCTTAGCATTTTATCCTCCGAAAGGAGATAGTCTTTTGGGCAGAGAGGAGAGTAGAAAACTAGTTGAGATGATCAATTAATTCTTTTTGAAAGAATCAGGAACAACTTTAAATGCTTGTTTATAGGCAAGGACAAATCTGAATACTTGAACCACTCATTCCAAGTTCCTGTCCCGTCCCACAGCTGGCTGTTGGGCCTACTAGTGGCCACGCCTACATTTTGGGGGCAGGTAAATAGCTAGCTATTTATTTTTTATTTTCTGAGAAAAAGGAATCTGGATCTCATTTTTGTAGGAAACTTTGGTTCTGAAGTCTAATTTATTTATTTGCGATGGATTAACAATGTGTGGCCTCTTGGGAATATTCAAGTCTTAAACTAACCCTTGTCTTTGTTTTCCAGAAAATAGGAGACAAGTTCAGGAGAAACTTACTGGTTGCAGGAATATGTTTATGTTGAGAGAAACAAGATCTTGGGTTGCTTTGCTCCGTGCTTAAGTCTTGTCTTCAAAATCCAAAAGCTGGTTGACTTTATATTCATAGACAATGCAAGTGGACAGTGCAAGGTACTCAGCAGGGATCTTCTGTGAAGTGTGGTGCATGCTATACTTTATATTGGTACACAGTAATGTGGTGCATGCTATACTTGAGATGTGTTTCTCTAAAATCTCTGACGAGACAACTAATGAGCTAAGTTTCTCTAAAATCTCATGATCTCGGGATGAGGTAATTTCTCTAAAATGTTTTAACCGAGGCTACCTAGCAGGGGAAAAACAAAACATGTGTTATCTAGAAAACTAGAACTTGACTGAAATGCTGAAATAGTGCCACATGATGCTCGTGGTTTTAAAATTTTCACTACATGCTCCCTTTGACTTTTAAAAAATGGCTTATCTGTCATGCATCATGTCATCTTATTTAGTTTATCTCTTATTATTTTCAGCTCAATCCCTACACACATGGTGGTCCTTTTGTTAAGCTTGCATAGACATAATACGTCAACTCTAACAATTTTTCAGACACTGCAAATAGGTATGTTTCCTGTCCGCTCCGAGGATTAATATTATTCTACTATGAAAAAAAAGCTATTCACATCTTATTTTTTTGAAAAAAACTATTCACGTCTATGATTAACATTCACTGGAAATTTGTAATCACTTGTAACTATACTAGGCAACAACAATTATGGCACTGCAGGGAAATTGAGAATTTTACATGTAACAATTCAGCTCCAGCACCGTGCTATTTAGGTGTCCTAAATTGACTAGTGTTCAATTGCCAATTTAGGTTATTTTCTTTATCTATTCTAGCTTCTCCACCTAGGGATCCCTGGCAATTTGAGCAGGGGGAATTCGGTGGCATGGTTCTAGGATCTAGCCACTCTAGAATTAAGTAGTAACAACAGGAGCACTACATTACCTTGCCTGTCTCTCCTTAGGTGCCTTACAAAAAGGCACACAAGTTTCTCCTAAAGGCAAAACAACCGCAGCGGATCCTTGCCCCTGCTGGTGTACGACGACAAGGGGCAGGTTTTAATAATTACGGCAGCAGGGGACAAACGATCAATCGGCTGTGAGGCTGGCTGTCCCCTCATCTCACCTGGCCACACCGTGCAGTACTGGAGAGCGTGGGCTGAATGCCATAGAAAAATTTCCCAAAGATTTGACATGACCCTGCACTCGGAGAATTTTTTAAATTCTAGCGCCCTACTAGGACTCTCCTAGCTCACCGCCTCCTGGCCTGCCCTGGGACTGGGAGCCTGGCAGTTTTGGGTTCCTGCTCGTGCTGGGCAGCTTCATTCTGTTCCTTTCTCCCATTTCTCTCTTGGCTCTTGAGTTTGAGCAGCAGGCCACAATTCTGTTTGGGCCGATTGGTCAGATCCATCGTAGTTTGGAGCTGTACCTTTGTACACCTACTAGTACATGAGTTGTTGCTCGGTAGAAGATCAGATGGCACATGCTGATAACAGATACTGACTGCCTCGTTGTTTGTGCTGCATGGAGCTACTTGTACTTGAGCATTCAAGATCAGGGAGAGGCTGCTGGTACTGGTAGCTAGTGCGTGTATGCAGGCTCGTACATGGAAAACACGAGTCATGCATCATGCATTCATGCATGCCAAATTGCCAAGGGCAAGAGCTGTTTGCATATCCCTATACCAAGGCCATGGAAAAGATACGTAGGCCGTGTCATGCATCACCAATATTTTATGCAAAAGAAGTATGTGGGCATATATGAGCATCAGGTGAGCGTGAACCGTTGAGCAGCCGACCAATAACTTTACTCCAAAAATAACAGCAGAGCATCTCTTTTTCTCAGTTATCCTGCGATTCATATTGAAAGTTACCGGATATTCGCGCTGGCGATCATGACTTGATCTCATGACGACCGTTTCCACAGATGCTTCTACACTTCAAAGCAAGTACAGTACTTGATTGGCCATGTCTCTAAAAGTATGGGCCTGTTTAGTTGGGAGTTAGAAGTTTGCAAATTTACTGTAGCAATTTTAAACCAAAGATTAGAAGGACCAAACATGATCTAATTATAAAACTAATTACACGGATGGATGGGAAATCGCGAGATGAATCTATTAAGCCTAATTAATCCATCATTAGAGATTATTTACTGTAGCACGATGTTGTCTAATCATGGCCTAATTAGGTTCATTAGATTCGTCTCGCGAAGTTACCCGGGGGTTATGGAATGGGTTTTGTCATTAACACACGTTTACTACTCCATGCATATAAGATTCCCTTTGATGAATAGTGAAAATTCAAAAAAGTTTGAAAGGTTGAAGTTACTCCATGCATATAAATAAAAGGAAGAATAACCTAGTGATGCACAAAATTTATCATATGCATTGGACAAAAAAAAAATCAACTACATGCATGGGAATACAATTAAGTTGCCAGAATGGCACATCGACTTTTAAGTTAGGTCTAAGTCTTTATTTCATCTTATCTTCTGGAATATATTAACTTGATGCTAGCTAATTAGTATTCTGGGGTATTTGTTAGAAGATTGTGTTTTGGTGTCGTTTCTTGCTAGTTTCTTGCCCCTTAAGTGAGGTTTCCTAGGTTGTTGTTAACTGGTCCTACTCTGAGTGAGTGGGATTGCATATCACATCAGCCATCTAATCTAGATTATCTTGTTCCGTTGCATTTTTTTTATTAGCTGATGATCATATTTTCTATGCGTTTGAATTACACACATTCATATCGGACTTCAAAAATTCCATGCTTTTTATTCTGTTTCGAAACATGAATGTCCAAAAGTAATTACCATGATCTCCATGCATGACATGTATACTTGAGGATGCTGTCTTCCTGATCCATATATATTCATGTAAAGTAGAATATACTATTCTTCATTTTTGACTCTTGCGAGCTCAGTTCACCTCTCTTTCATGTCATGTGCATGGTATATCTCATCATACACTACACGATCTGGTCCTTCTCTTTCTCTCATGTGTTTCTGTGAGACTGTGACCCACCTGATGCGCACATTGGAGCATGCTCTGACCCTTGACTTTAAAGCCCTGGAGAAGATTCTGAGAATAGTTTGTTCGTTTGACTTTTGCCTCATTCATGTGTCGTGGTGTCTTGTTGGGAACTGGGCAGGGAGTTGTTGGGCGCCATTCGATGGGATCGAACTGGAGTATTGTTAGGGGCTTGTTTAGTTGGGCGAGAAAGTTTGCGAAATTTACTGTAGCAATTTTAAATCAAAGATTAGGAAGACTAAACATGATCTAATTATAAAACTAATTACACGGATGGATGGAAAATCGCGAGACAAATCTATTAAATCTAATTAATCCATCATTAGAAATTATTTACTGTAGCACGATGTTATCTAATTATGGCCTAATTAGACTCATTAGATTCGTCTCGCGAAGTTACCGGGGTTATGGAATGAGTTTTGTTATTAATCCATGTTTAATACTTTTAATTAGTGTCCTAACATTTGATGTGATGGATAAATAGTAAAAAGTTGTGAAACTTTCCTCAACTAAACTGGG
This sequence comes from Alloteropsis semialata, assembly GCA_004135705.1. Taxonomy (NCBI): domain Eukaryota; kingdom Viridiplantae; phylum Streptophyta; class Magnoliopsida; order Poales; family Poaceae; genus Alloteropsis; species Alloteropsis semialata. The sequence goes on along the minus strand of CM014273.1, from coordinate 12,742,485 downwards.
CCTAGGTTTCACTGCATCTGTCTTGCAGAGATCAGAAAGAAAGCTAGAAGACCTCTCTCTCTCTGCAGAATAAACCAGGCTATTGTTGGAAGGCTATGCAGTTACCAATGGATTCAAGTTGGTTCCAAGGTTAAGAACCCCAATATACTTGAGAAGCAATCCTTCTATCTGTTGCATTACATCAGATGTCAAGTCTTTGTCAGGAAGGACATGAAGCAGTTTGCACTCATAGCAAGTTCAAGCAGTGGCTGCTGGCTAGATTTAGGAGAGGAGGGAGAAATAGGGGAGAGAGAGTGTGTGAGAGAGAATATAGAAAAGGCTATGGAAAAAGGTAGCCGCAAAAAAACAATATGAGTGGGGGCGATATACCTTTGTAGATTTGTTTGCGTTAACTATTGCCATGTCCTCTTCGGGGCTAATATAATCCTTTGTTAATTTACCTCTCCTTTTGGCATGCATGGACCTTTGGTCCCCATCTGTTCTTGAGTGTGCTTCCCCTCATAGCCTGGCTTTCCCTTCCTTCAACTCCACTCAAGACTTGGCTACTTAATCTTGATCCCAAGCAACAAGACCTCTCCAAACCTCGACGATCAGCTTCCTCGCTCGCTCACTCACTCTCTCACAAAGAGTGTGCTAGCTCTTCGGGGAGAACACTCAGGAGAGATGCTGCACGAGGGGGTTAGATTTTGGAACATGTCAAATCACAGTATTTGATGCACCAGAAGGTAAAAGTCACAACCTCCCCCCTCTCTATATATATATTTTCTCTGTCTACTATAATTTAATTTCTACTGGCGGTTGAGAGACGCATGAGAGAGAGAGAGAGAGAGAGAGAGAGTGAGAGAGAGAGAGCTGGTTCTGCTTGTTGTCTTGCTCGCTTTGGGCATTTCTCACTCACTTTCCTGCCCACAGTGGCATCATGCCAAGTTTCCCCTTCTTCTCTTGATGCTGCTGGATGCCTTGCAGAGGTAGTAGTATGAGAGCATGCCGCAGCAGGGAGAGGACGGAGGCGAGAGCAGATTCCTCTGCTGCACACAAGTTACACAGCAAGGGGGCTCACAATCACAAGTGCCAGTGCTAGTCTAGGCCTTGCACACACATGCAGAGATCTCTTCCCCCTTGCCACAAGGGATAAGATCTCCCCCCTCTCATCACCTTTTGTTTCTTTTGGCCTCTGTATATATGCTCTCTCTTCTCTCTAGATGCATATATGCATGTATACATTCTGATGAGGGCATACATAGGGGGTGTTTAATTCTAGTGAATTGGTGAAAAGTGGTGAAAAATTTTGCATTGAGAAACGTGTCCTGTGAGATGGGGCACGGTTGTCAGTGTGAAAATTTTTTGGTGACTTTGAAAAGTTAGAGGAATTAAACAAGGCCATATATTAAAAGGATTTGTACAAAAATTTTGTGCAGAGTTGGAAGCAGCAAGGGAAGGGGATCATATCTGCTGCTTGACACAGAGGCACATGTCCCTTTTGGTGGGCAATGATGGTGTGCAGATGGAGGTGATGATAGATTGCCTCATCTGGGGACTGAGACATTCTATCCAGTGTCATGCTGCCTCACATTCACAGCTATCACCCCCCTGCCTCCTGCTATATTCCATTTGTTTGCTAATGTGTTGTATCAAGATGCCTTCGATGTGAGTCTTCACTGCCCCTCTCTCTCTCTCTCGCCTCAACATGCATCCACATACACTGTTGCTTGGGCTAGGACCGCATGTGATCCTGCAACAACACGTAGCCAATCGGTGAGGAGTGTAGCGTTGCTGCAGGTTACTTGTGGTTACCATGTGTGTGTGTGTGTGCAATGTGCAGCACTGACACGGTGAGGGCCAGGTGAAGTTGCGGTGTGCTCTTCTTCTAGCAAGTGATCACCACCTAGCTAGCTACCTCAGACCGGGCCATCAATGGAGATCCCAACCATGGGACAAAACATGATACGGTTGGAGAGTCGGCTCCGTCTAGTCTCTCTTCACCCATTTAAAGCATTGCGTGTGTAGGTGCACACTCACATAGAGAGAGAGAGAGAGAGAGAGAAGCAGGACGATGTAGATAGAGAGAGATGTGGTAGCCTAGCCGTCCAAATCGCCAGAAACTATAAAAAATATTGGTGTGCAAATCTTTTGGAAAGGGAGTCTCCTGAGTCTTCCATACTAAAAATGATTAAAGAGTTCCAACATGGCTATTACTATCCAGATCAGCAAGCTAGTGTTCTCACACTAAGCAAGGTAACCAAGCATGCATGTGTACAAAGCAGAATTGCTGGTGTCAAAAGCCATGCATTCAGACTTGTACTAATACTGCCAACTTAAAGCTAAACCTTTAGATGATAGCGTCGAGAGCAATAAAAGCGTGGGGATCAGTCATCAGTGTGATCATTAGGTGCAGATAGATCAACAACAGGGCAAGCCTGCTCACAGTAGTTTTCTTAACTGTCTAGTGACCAAATATATATATATGTTCTTTTCATCAACTTTTAGAATGTCAAACCGGATTATATTAGGATATTTTTAGATTAGTATAGTGCCAACAGGCTTGAAAGAAGTAATATTGCCCCAGAAAAGATGGTTACTGTCCAATTTAATTGGTCAAACAAACGTGGTCAACTCAAAGTTGGTTGACACAAACCACTTCTGGTCACAATATAGTTTTCTCTTGTCACCACCTCATTTGAGGCCCAGATCACAGGTAAACATGCGGCACGTACTCTTGCATGAAGCCCGAGATGTCCCATGCTCTACAACATGCTCATGTTGATTTGTACTCTTTGCACTGATGATTTGTGGTGACTTGGACCTCAAGTATATGGCACGCATAACAAGTTTCTTAGACTTATAAATGTATTTCATGAGTTTAAAGGCCGGCCTAGATGGCACCACACGAAAAGTTAGTGTAGTTTACTCGTCTGATTATGCATTGTAGCTGATCAACATATTACACGAAGATCAGCTAGCTTCAACAATTCTTCCACCATGTTCCGTAGTTCCCATCGACATTAATAGATACTTTGTAATTTAACATAGTGATGATTTGGCTACTTAAAGTAGTATAATATTGTGTATTGTCAACAACTCAACATGAGTTATGGATATAAATGTTCCTTTTTTAATTAAGATTTACTTGATACTTATAGTTGAAAAAACTTTATAGCTTACAATTCTTAGGAATCCATGCAACTAATACTAGTTCAAATGAGGTCCATTACAGATGAGATACTAAGAGGTGCTTGTAGTTGATTTCATTTAGTCATTTTGAATAAAGAAACAGTACCATATAATTGCTACAAAGTTAAATAGAGTGGATATTTTAGATTTTTAGAATGGCTTGTTCCATGCAGGTCTCGGGGAAATGTTTACGCAAGAGATTTGCGCATCTCTTGAGAATTTTTTTCTTGTGCCCTTTTTCTTTTTAGATGCTAAATTGACTTTCCCCACGTTGTGTGTTAATATATAGCCGTTTAAGTAAGCGATTTTCCGCTTTGACAGCCCCCTCTTTTTATTCATATCGAACTCAACCATGTGTATGGCACTCAGCATTCATGCAGAATTTCAGTCATAACAATTTACACGTTTTGTCTGCTAACTTGTATGCCTTAGGCCATCCGCAACCCATAGTGTCTATAGATAGTGTCTATATTGCCAAATAAGCAAGACACCATGTTTAGACATCACATTCCTCAATGCAAAGTTTCTTCATGTGGGTCCATAACTAATACTCACTCAACTATTCTCTCTCCTCTTTACCAATCATAGTTATTATTTAATTATAACGAGGACACTACCCTATTCCAATATATAATTTAGTGATGTCTAGTGCATTGGTTCTCGTGTTGATACTGGGTCTTGCATGAGACCCAGTTTCTTTCTCTCTCCATTCTCTCTCTTATTTAATATAGTGCCACATAAACTAAACATACTATGTGGCGGTCTAATTAATGCCATGGAAATCATCCTAGTTTGTGACACCCGGCCCAAATTGGATATGGCCCAATTGTGGCCCATGAGTGCAAGTGCACATGTTTAGTATCATATTGCTAGTTGAGAAAGGGTGGAACCAGCTTATAAGCCTTTGTTCTCCAGCCAAAGCACCTTCGGGTTAACCTTTTTACACGAAGCGAGGACGAAAGTGTAAGCAGGGTGCTATGTGTAAGCGGGCGAGCCCCTACGGAAGGGCGGCGCTGTGCGGTGTTGGAGGACGGGGTGTTACATAGTTGGAGGGTTGGAGATGGCCTTAGGCTGCATGCATTTGGATCCGCTGGAACAATAGTTAGCAGCAAAATTTAGTAGATAGGGTTCTCAATAGACATGTTAATGAACCAGCTAATTATTAGCACCCTATACCTTCCTAATAATTAGTTATCTAATAGCTAAGATATATCATTTAGCTAACTATTAGTGCTAATGGATGAAAATAGGAACCTAAGGCCATTGTGCTCAATAAAGATATAACCACCTCGAAGCACCTGGAAAACCTACCAAATACTCATGAAACATTGCAACTACTACATGTGTATACACACAAGCGAAGGAGCCAATGATCATCGCCCCGTTCTCCAATCTTTCCTAGCTGGCTTTGGCATTGGATCCAACGGACACGCACACGGATGTGCACTGCCCATCAGTCCATCCATCCGTCCATCTCTGACCAGTACTAATCCAAAAGCTTGGTACAGCATGCACCTAGTTTTTTTTAGAGAGAGAGAGAGGTGCAGTATATGTTAACTAATACTAGATTAGCCTATATTTAGCTCTAGATATGAATCTTTGGTTGTTTAGGCCCACAAACACCAATCCATGGAATGTTTTAGATTCCACTTAGCCTCCCCAAATGATCCACACCACAGTCCACATGATAAAAGACAACCCCCAGCACACTCGCCCTTTGCTGCCACCTTTCCCCTCCCCCCTTCCATTCCTAGAGAGAGAGAGAGAAAGCACCTTCCCTTCTCTCTCTCTACCACCTCTCTCTCTAGTAGCTGCTCCTAGCTTGGTAGGCTATGGCTGAGTAGGTAGTGGCAAGCTACTGTGTATAGCTGAGCTGCTGCAGCCTCTCTCTCTCACACACTCGGCTCTGTATTTTTGGCAGATGAGGATGTCCTGTCACGGAAGCTGCAGCTGCGAGGCCAGATGCTGCCGCTGCTGCTGGACGTCGTGCTCCTGCGCCCCTATTAAACCCGCCAGGAGATGCACGCCCTCCTCCTCTACCCTCTCATGCTCCCCGCCTTCCACCGCCGACTCCGGCCGCCGCTCCTCCGCGGGCTCGCGCCGGTGAAGAAGCTGCAGCTGGGAGCCGTCGGAGCTATGCTCGGCTCACTGCACCACCACCACCACCACCACTCTTCCTCCTCCTCCGACACCGACAACAACAACAATGACAACAAGAACGGCAGCGGCAGCAACAGCGGCGTCCTCGCGGCGGCGGCGGCGGCGCCGTCCGCGCGGGACCTCGTCCTGGCCTGCGCCGACCTGCTGCAGCGCGGGGACCTCCCCGCCGCGCGCCACGCCGCGGGGGTCCTGCTCTCCGCGGCGTCCCCGCGCGCCGACCGCCTCGCCTACCACTTCGCCCGCGCGCTCGCGCTCCGGGCGGACGCCAAGGCCGCCGCGGGCCGCGTCCTCTCCCCGGGCCTGGTGGTGTCCGCCGCCGCCGCGCGGCCGGCGTCGTCGGCCGCCTACCTGGCCTTCAACCAGATCGCGCCCTTCCTGCGCTTCGCGCACCTGACGGCGAACCAGGCGATCCTCGACGCCGTCGAGGGCGCGCGCCGCATCCACATCCTCGACCTCGACGCCGCGCACGGCGTGCAGTGGCCGCCTCTCCTCCAGGCGATCGCCGACCGGGCCGACCCGGCAGCGGGCCCGCCGGAGGTCCGCATCACCGGCGCCGGCGCCGACCGCGACATCCTCCTCCGCACCGGCAGCCGCCTCCGCGCCTTCGCACGCTCCATCCAGCTCCCCTTCCACTTCACGCCGCTCCTGCTCTCCTGCGCCGCCACCCACCACCAGGTCGCCAGCGGGAGCACCACCACCGCTTCGACCGCGTCCACGAGCCTGGAGCTTCACCCCGACGAGACGCTGGCCGTGAACTGCGTCATGTTCTTGCACAAGCTGGGCGGGCAGGACGAGCTCGCCGCCTTCTTGAAGTGGGTGAAGGCCATGGCCCCCGCCGTGGTGACCATCGCGGAGAGGGAGACAATCGGCGGGGGCTACGACCGCATCGACGACCTGCCCCAGCGGGCCGTGGTGGCCATGGATCACTACTCGGCGGTGTTCGAGGCGCTCGAGGCGACCGTGCCGCCGGGGAGCCGGGAGCGTTTGGCGGTGGAGCAGGAGGTGCTCGGCAGGGAGATCGAGGCCTCGCTGGGGCCCGCTGGCGGGCGGTGGTGGCGCGGGCTCGAGCGGTGGGGAGCCGCCGCGCGCGCCGCCGGGTTCGCGGCGCGGCCGCTCAGCGCGTTCGCCGTGTCGCAGGCGCGGCTGCTGCTGCGGCTGCACTACCCATCGGAGGGCTACCTCGTGCAGGAGGCGCTCGGCGCTTGCTTCCTCGGGTGGCAGACGCGGCCGCTGCTGTCCGTGTCGTCGTGGCAGTAGCCCACCGACGCCATTGGCGTGCCTGCTATACCTGCTGCATGCATGTATTCATTCATGCCGGCGGCGGCGACGAAGACGAAGACGGACTAGGGTTTGCTCGCTCATAGTCATCATCACTACCGCATATATAGAGCTAGCGTATATATGAGCATTGCATTTTGTTGCAATAATATTGGTATCTTCTTACCCTACTTAGTATAAGATCTCATGGTGATTTTGGAGGATGAGTTTGTTGGGTTAATTGCAAGGAGGAAACCCTAACCCTAGCTTGCAGCATGGTTGATTGCTTGCTTGTGTTAATCTTTAGCTGCTCGGATGGATGGTTGGTTGGTTGATTTGTTGAGGAGTTCATAGCTTTGCATGCATATGCATGGGGTGGCATTGGAACAAGTGATGAAGAGCTTGGCTTCTAAACTTGGTGAGGCTAGCAACTGGAGTACTTCAATGTTCTAGAATCAGCTCTGTTAATTTATCCTCATCTTTCTTTTCTTTCTTTATTTCTCTCACTACTAGTTCATGTTGGACATTCTATATATAGTTCTAGAGGGAGATTTTTGTCTATATGTTGGAGACCTGTTGCACTAGTATTATTTGTTAATTTTGATGTGAGAGGATGATCTGTTACTATTGCCTGTCTTCTCAATACAAAATATTTGATGTTTTGTTCAAAGTTGGGCGTGTGATCTTGCAGAATGTCCTCCTCATCTGACCGTACCTCATTTTCTATTCATGTTTTTATAAACTATTTTATTTTATATTTAATCTGAGGCATGGAGGAGGAGGATCTTCTAGCTCCTATAGCTCACTTGCATGGCCTCGTTTTATATGAATTCCTGCACTTCACTTGCTTGTTGGCACTTGATGCCGTTGTTTAAATCTGTATTATAACTAATCATGCGTGCTTTGGCCAGCACTAGCCCATAAACTAGTGGCCATTTTGGGAGGCTGTTTGTGTGGGTGTAATCATCACTCCCTTGGTGTAGCAACTTGCAAAACAGGCCACAATATATATACATGAATATATAGATGCTAAGACACCTAGTGTTTCTCTAATGTGGTCTTGGCAGAAAGAAAATTGGTGTGTCTCCTCTCCTGCCCAGGGAGAAGGGGTTTGGGGTTCTTGTTTTCTGTGTCATGCCCCAGATATGCTGGGTAAGCTGTCTTTGGGAGGGGCATGGCAGTGGCATGATCCCATGCATCAATGCCAACCCTAATCCCTGCCCCCTGTCCCCTCAAACAAAATCATGGGATTTCTCAAAACCAGGCCACCCCTTTTGGTGGCCAGCTTGCTCCCCGGCCTTAACCTTTCTCTCTCTCTCCTGGTCCTCTCTGAGAAAAGGGCGTTCCCTTTTGGATGGGCCCATGTTCTTCTTCCTCCTCTCCCTCTCTCTCTCTCTCTCCATTACCTTGGGATCTTTGCATGCTGGTTCCTCAAAGAGAACCATGACATACCCTACTTGCATTTGATTCCTTGATGCTTTGTCTCTCATGTTCGTATAATATATAAGTCGGTAGTAGATTGGTACCACTCCACAAAGTTTATACCCACCATAGTTAATTCTTAATTGTTTGCATGTTGGCGCACTAGGGGAAAATGGAATTAATAAACAGACAATGATTGAAAAACACACACAATACAATGGATATTGCAAGAGGTTCAAAAGCATCCCACCAGTGTATAAATTTTGAGTTCTGTTAACTGGAAAATAATATAATTCCATTAATAACTAATTCCATTAATAACCTTTTGCTTTTCTTTTAGTGTGACTTTTTTTAAAAAAAATTCTTTGTGCCTTTGAAGAACGACTATGGAGGATGATCTTTCTAGATCCTAGATTTATCATATCCATATCCTTTTCAGCTTATCTTTGTTAGAAGCAAATCTAGTTTGTGTGTTCTTCACTATAGAATAAAATTTCATTGTCTGTAAGCACTACTTTTTGGCAGTATCAAATTCATTGTTTTCTTGTTGTATATTAGCATTAATTTATTTCATCGATTCATTTGTAGAAAGTAGGAAGACAAAACTTAACAGCCAAAATATCCAGATATTTACAATAAATAGAGTTCCAAAGCATTCTATATAGCTTCAAACTGTATTATTGTCAAAAATTTGTCACGCCTCCACTTCAAAATTTTAACCATAAGTGCATCAGCATAGTACAAGAATCACTAACAATATGTATATGCCTTCTTTATGCATTTTCAGTGGCCTGACATGTTTCGTAACAATTAATCAATAGTGAGAGTGCAAATTATTGGGATGTATGTTTGCACCTCTGGCCAACTTAAATATTCTCATTTTTTAAATCATCATGAACCTTTTAAGGTTTATATTACTTTAATTAAGATTTTATAGTAGATATCCATCTAGTTCTATATATGTTGTGCAGTTAGCACCTTTGTCATGGATTTTTGGCGGAAGACCAAGGGATAGTATATTCTACTGATTTTTGGTTTGTTTTTGCATGACCATGGTATCTTTCATCTCTATCTTATTGTTCTTCCTTCTAGTAGTATAGCCCATGCGAGCTCCTATGTAAAATCACATCGACCAAAAAAACGTCCAAGCAAGACTCCTAGCTTTGGTTATTATAAAATGACGAAACACAGCAGCACACGCGTAAAAAGGAGTGGCTGGAACCAAAAAAATGCGTGTTCTTATCCTCCTTTGAAAAGAAGTAACAAGGAAGAACAGAAAAGATGTAGGGCTGGATGAAGCAATATGCGGCTGTCGCATAGCGAAAGGTCTCACAGAATTGTCACTCGATCGGTCGATCATGCGCATAGCTAGGCTTCTCGATTACTTCCTGGATTTTGTGAGTTTGTGGGGGAATCTTCAACTGAACTTTTCTGAGAGCGACGAGAGAGATGGACGATGTTATGGGACGACGTCGACTTCGTCAACGTCTCCAATGAATCTTCATCAGCATATATACCTTTGTAAGCTTCCTAAATGATTGCCATTCTTACTTGGCTAGATGTAGATCAGATGGAGTAGATAGATATATAGCACGATCGAGATTGAGATGGCTCATCAGCTATGCAGGTAGCTAGCTTCACCATCTGTAATATGTCACATGCATCAGATCCTTTGTGGCTAGGGCATGGTTCATCATGAGGACATTTGGCCTCTAGCTTGTAAGTTCATGCTGGGAGCATTGTTCTTCTGTTATTCTTTTGAGGAAAAATTGTTCTTCTATTCCTGTGGTCACCAATCCGTGCATGCAGGATCCAGGAAAAAAGAATCTCGTGTTCCAAAAGAGGCCTAAATGGCGGCCTGTGTGTCGTCCCAGAAACTGTTATCACACGTAGGTTGCTATTGCTTGACATCGATCTCAACAACTGCCTTATGTAAGATGCAAATTTAGCCATTTTGTTTCTTCGCGTCAAATAAGAATCTGTCAGGAATAGGGTAAACATGCAAAAAAAAATCACTGATGTTAATCCGTCAGCAAAATCTTCTCAACAAAATCATGCGTGTTACGACTTACGAATAATAGACTCTTTGATATTGCCACTTGCTACTTAAAATATGCATTGCTAGATAACATAATATACTTTCTGAAAGAACAAAAAGAATAGGAGGATGCAATTAGGGGGTGTTTAGTTCACCCCCATTTTGCAAAATTTTGCAAAATCCACGCCTCTCAATACACTTTTTCCTCTCTATGACACGCGACCTAATACAAAAACACTTACAAAACGTTGCATCTAAACATCCCCTTAGTTACATGGAGAGCATATCGGACATTTCCTTGCCAAAGAAACTGACGCAATCCACAATTCCACAGACGCCATCCTGCTGGTTTAAGGCTGCCAGGCCATAAATTTTGCAAGCTAGTACTAGAAGCTCATGCTCGAACTCCCTTATCATTGGCTGCCATGCATTAATTCTCTCATGCATATGGCCGCAGCAACAGCAGCAGAGCAGCAGTGACGACACAGTACATGGAAGAGAAGATTGTGTGTGTTCTACCTCAAAAAACTGAAGGATATGCCGCACCAGATGCACACAGGGTGAGACCAGTGGAATCATCTGGCATGGCTGGGTATCTCTGCTCTATGCCGCTGGCTTCTTCTACCAAATATTCAGATACTGTACGCTATCCTTGCAGCTGGAGAGAACTTCAAAGATGATGCCATATGGTACCTGTTTTCACAGCATTTCTAGAATAATGTGACAGTTAATAGGTGCATATATACTTATAGTATTCGTTTGTACGCATGTCGGTTCCGGATAAACATCATGAAAACAGATGCATGATGTGCTATATATGCAAGCTTGGTTCCCAAAAGTGAGCTAGAATTTTTATTCAGGTGGTTTACATAGCTCTTCAAGGGTGTGATGGGACATTACATGTGTAATGATATAATGTGGATGGTACAGGGGCTATGATTTCAGTAAGCTTCCAATTCTCTTCCATTTCTCTCTTCCAGCACAAGGTAATTAATGAGTGCAAGGAAAGGAAGCAAGAGTGTGACTTCCCCGCCTGCCTGCTGAATGGGTGTTTCCAACAGCCAACAGGGTGGTACTCACCGCATTCACTGCAATGATAGGAGGACAGCAGGGTCAGCACACATCTCTGATGGAGATATAGGGGCTGATAGAGAGCAACACTGTGCAGTAGACAGGCCGTCCAGATCTCTGATGATTGGATTCGATCCTGCTAGAGGAGCTAGTATATAGCTTGCTGCTTACATTCATGTTTGCATGAATCTTTGGGGGAGCCAGCATCTGTACTGCCGGCTGTAGGATCTTCCTGCTCTTCTCTTTAATGCCATGCTCATCTTCATATGCAATTCTGCATGCACTCCATGGATTGTTCATTGCTCTGGTTGCGCTGCAGCTGCAGAGTGCTGAACTGCCGACCAGCTGATGAGTGGCTACCTCCATGAATCATGAGGTGCAGCATGCAGGAGAACATTGGGGCATCAGTGTTATGCTAGCTGCATTTCAGATTCAGTTAACTTGTCATCTGTTGTGCATCTTTTTGTAATAATTAGCTTGGGAATTTAATCTTGCCAAAAAGTTACATATATGTATATGTGCACCAGGAGCCCACGTACAGATCGAAGATTTGATGGTTTTGGGGGCCCATGGATGCATCTTTGGTCAAGGGCAAGTCAATCAGTGCGTGTATGTACCGGAACAAAATTAGATCTTTGCGTCCATCAGATTGATGATTTAAAAAATTCCCTAAGCGTCACATTGGCGTCGTGTTTCATGCGGCGGCGACGGCGTGCATTCATGTGTCGGCGATTGTGTGAATGTGATTGCTCTATCCCTCCCCATTTTGACGGTTTTTTCTTGCGTCTTTTGAGTGTCTAGGACTGACCTTTTTCCCCTGACCCTAAGTAGGGGCATTAATTATACTCACCTAAAAGATATACGTAAACACAAGATAATCCTTTGGCCCATTACCCATTTTTTAGAAAAGAGAATATATTTCAAAATTTCAGCCTCTGCATCAAACTAATGCATATAGTTGTTCATTATTATAAACAGCAACGATCAACCGCTGCTCCAAAAAAAGTATGAGAAACCAAACCACTCTCCGAAGCGTGACGTTATAGTTGAATCCTATTACAAAAGTTCCATCCATTATTTGAAAAAAGCTCCATCATTATGGTTTCAAGCACACGACACCCCCAATTCACATTGGGTCGTTCTTCCTTTTGCAACAGTGACCAGAACCGAATCCAATGTGTTCCCCTAAAGATCACTTGCATAGAAGTAAAAACTTGTGCCTCGTTAAAAACCACGTCATTTCTACTTATCCAAATTGGCCCATTACCGATGGAACAAGGTCATTGAGTTGACATTACAAACATGAACAAGGATAGAACTGTGGCAAAAGTCCATGTGATTTCGAAAGGGGTGGGGTAAAAGCAAACAAGGAGAATCACTTGCACGTTCGGGCGTCTGGAAAACCTGCCCTGACTTGGCAGATCCTCCGGCGATCCCGTTGCAGCCTTGCCCACTCTATATTCTTTATTTAATTTTTTATCCTCTCTCTATCACCTCGCTCTCTCTGTCGCAAGAAGCTACCGATCCTATCATTGCAACTCTCTCTCTCTCTCTCTCCAACTTGTGTGTGTCACGGGCAAGCATGCGTCTCGTTTACTATAGGCACATCATGATGATATGGTTATGTGTTCATGAGGCGCAACATTTCGTACGTAAAATGAATTCTCACATGTGAAGCTTCTATTCGTACGTGGTACCGACGCGTGTGAACAGCAAAACGCACAGGGAGTCAGCGGCAATTTCGCCCACTACACACTGATCATCACTAACTTTTTTTATAAAAAGAAAGGCTTCTTTCCTCAAACATTCATAAACAATGTGCGCAGTGCTTCCGAGATTTTTTCAAAATAACTTTTTTTTTAGAAAAACTTCCAAGATTGTTGGAGTAAGAGCAGATGACCATGCATGGTGTGTGTTGGCGTGACGTTTGATGGACGTATGAAGGAACCATCACACTTTTTTTTTCCAAATGACCAGTACAGACATAGACATTCACCACCTATACTAACTACTAGCACTTTGTGATCTTTCATTTGAGCAATCAACAACAGCTAGACACTCTTGTTACTTACACTACATCTGTTGCACTGCAAAAGTTTCACCCCTCCATCTAGATGATTTGTGTGGAGCTGGAGCCAGAGACAAGACGCGCAGGGAATTAGGGCTAGCATGAGACGTCAGAGCCCACTTGCAGACGTGCTGGGGGCCCATGCTGTACTGGGTCTGGATCCCAGCAAGGACACAGGCACAGGCGGCAGCTGGCGCGCCTCACGCAAGCAGCCAGCCCAGACCAGGCCATGCCATGCCATGCAGCATCGATCCCATCTTTTAGCAAGGCAGGCACTCAACCTTGTTGCACTCCTGTGTGTAGATCGAGCATGTGGCTTTGCACCGCTCCTCACACAAAAGATACACAGATCGACACGCTTGGTAGCTAGCCCACTACTATGTGCCAGGCCGGCCAGCAGCTGTCCGAGATCCCTCTCATATAGTCTCATGACTCGCGGAGTTGCAACCAGCCAAGATTCATGCCATGAAAGGTTTGCCATGCCATGCCATTATGCTTGGAGCCTCAAAAGTTTACCATCCACAGTGCTTCCATCATCCTTGGAGTGGGCTGTTCACTGCATTACCAATTCTACAATGCATCCACCCTCTATATGCATGCACAAAAACAGTGAGTCTTTTATTTATTTATTTGTGATTTTGAATTTCCAATTTTAACAATAGCATATATACAAAGCTATATATTTTTTCTAAGAATTAGCTCTTTTGGTCACAACAATTAGTTCGGCATGACTCCTCTCACTTGGTCACCCCAAATTGATGGGCCTGAATAAGAAATTGTCACACCAAAAGTACATGTGGAGTGACTTGCTTCTTAAGTCACATACTCACACCAAATAGATTGGGGCGACCAATTAAAGAGCCATATCAAGATGATTTGTGAAAAGGGTTACTTTGTGAAAATCTAGTTTCACGAATATTATTAATAAAATTTTAGATTATAAAAGAATAAGATAAAAAATTCTCAAAACTCCACATTACGATATGGCACCTCCAAAATTAGTGACTTGTAGTTAACAAACACTTGTTTCTAATTTTTGTTTTTGAAATGGTAATGTTCATGGATATAGTGTAATGTAAGTAACATATATACGTTTTTTTTTTACAAAAACGACGATCCCTTTCAGAAACATGACTTTGGGGAGAAAACTCTAGATTTATCTTAGGGGAGTCCAAAACCATTTAAGGAGATATTTATATGACCAAACAAGCTACCACTTGTCTAAAACCTTCTAGACCACAGCAATAGATTTACTAAGACAAAATTCTTGGATCCCTTTGGCCGAGCATCCAAACAACACCACACAACAACAATAATGCCTTTCAGTCCCAAGAAAGTTGGAAAAGCTAGAGTCGAAACCCAATAGAAGCCAATATAATCAATCTTCATGTGAATAGTTGTTTTTCCATGTACTCCTATTCAAGGCTAGATCCTTGGGGATATATTTCATCCTTTTAAATCTCCTTTTACTGCCTCTTCCCAAGTCAATTTTAGCCTTCTCATGCCTCTCTTCACAATACTATGAGCACATTTGGTTTTAGCCAACAGATACCCCACCAAACATTGGCTCGCCAACCTGCGGGCGGTCGATTCATGCGCCCAGGACTCGCCAACGAATTGGCAACAAAATGAACTGGCAAATTACATGTGCCAGTGAAGGCCTTGGCGCGCCAACGAGAAGGCGTCAAACCAAGCAGGAGCCAAAAGGGTGCGGGCGCGCCCGTAATTGGGGTGGCTCAGTTTGGTAGCCAACCAAACAAGCCCTATATACCACTCCCTAGGATTCCACTATGCACTGGTGCTTTTGGATGTCTCTGTTGGACATGTCCAAACCATCTCATCCAGTGTTGGACATGACCAATGGTCAAAATATGTCCAACAGTAGTCCAAAAAAATCAAAAAAATGCAAAATTCAGCCAAAATTTTTGTGCTGTTGCAATTTAATTTTCACCTTCTTTTTTGAAATTCAGCCAACCACTACATCATTCACATTACTAGTTCCTAAATATAATATATCGTTGAATTATATGCATGAAGACCATAACAATCAATAATGAACTTCCAATCCTCCATTCAAACTCAAGCAAATATCGAATCATTTGTCACTAACTAGGCAGGCAACAAACTAAGACATGCAAAGTAAGAACAACTAGAAAATAGCATAGCGTAGTCCATTATCCGATGTCAAACCATAGTCCATATAGTCCAACAGTCCCCTCACACAGTGTAAACTAAGCAAATGACAATCCCAATTTGCATTGTTGACTCTTGCATTTTGATGCATTCCTCCGGTGTTGCACTGTATCATCTTGTGCTTTAGCTTTTGGCTCTCCACATTTATCCGGTGCAAAATCCAGTGAACGCTCCCGTGCTCCATCACATCATCCGGTCACCACTGTCTTTTCCCATATTTGCAATGACTTGGAATTTGTTATCTCGTGAAATTCATCCGTGGGATCCATGAAAGCCTACAAAAGGTTGCATTTGATAAACCATTAATCCCAGTGACAATGTTGACACTCAGTCACTAACGTCATGAATAACGATGGGGCCCTTTTCCTCACATTAGGCATGGAGAAAATGTTTCAGTAGTTTATGCATCTTGTCAAAAATCCTTCAAAATTCCTATAGAACAAAGTATTCCAAAGGGATTTCATAGAAATAGAAATTCTAGATATAGATCCTATGTAATTGCTCCGTTTATTTTTTTTCCTTTTTTCTTTCTTTTCTCCTACTCCCTCCGTTCCAAATTGTAGGTCGTTTGACTTTTTTGATGTCAACTTTGACCGCTCGTCTTATTCAAAAAGTTGTGGAAAATATCATATTTTTTATTATGGCTAGTTTTATTAATAAATGTTCTTCAAGAATGACTTAAATTTGACTATATTTGTACAAATTTTTTGAATAAGACGAGTGGTCAAACTTGAGGTCAAAAAAGTCAAACGACCTATAATTTGGAACCGAGGGAGATGCAATAGAGTTATTACATCTGCATGTTAGGCTGTATCACGTCACCCGCATGACGTACGTGTTATGTGCGTGCTGCAGGCTGAGTGCTGGCTTGCATTCATTTATCACGTGAACGGAAACAAGCTTTAAGAAATAGTGCCCGAGCACCCGAAGTCGCACACTCGCATGTTCGTCGTTCCATCTGACGTAAGCATGCAGATGGGGATCAGAGTCCCCCAAGGTTTTTACAATGCCTACTTTCACGAGAGGGAGAGGCCCATGATGTGGGCCGGCCGTTGCCGTAGCAGATTTTCTAGAACAAGAAACGTTGAAGAGGTGGAGTGGATACTAATAGTATAATACTACTAGTAGCTCTTCTTCCTCCGGTCCGGCGCTTTCGAGCTAGCAGGAGTACGTCTTGGAGCTGGACCAAGTCACTCCAGTACTCCACTCATGAGTCGGTGAACATCCGTATGAGAGATTGACGATCCACACGTGACGTGGCATCCATGCAGATCCGTGCATGCGGTCTGTCACCGTCCAAATACCTTCTAAATATGGCCGGGACTAAAGGAGGAGTACCGAATGTGATTTCTCTACTAGTGACTATTCACCGAATAGCCCGTGACTCCGTGAGTTAGCTCAGCCTACATGCACGAGAGGTCCACCAATACTGTACTACAGTCACGTCTACAAACTGTGTACACAAAGGACTATATCTGGTATGGTCCTTTTCAGAAACATTTTCATATGTAAAAAGATACCATGCCTGCAGCCAAAAGGATACCAATATATATAACTATTCTTTTTTAAATAAAAGTAAATAATATTTTATCCAACTTTAACACATTTCTAACCGGAGGGAAGAATAACCTGCAAGCTAGTTGGTGTGGTCGTTACTCGTTGGCTTAGCTTTGCAACTAACGAAGTTAGTTAGCATTGGCACGACATGCACGTCGCAATCATCCGATTCAAGCCTCTGTTTGCCTTTCAATGCCAACCATTAACGACTCACAATAATCAGAGCTCATTGCGAGCATGCACGGCCAAATTCCTGTTATTAGCTATATATAGTTGCCACTTGAAGTGTGCTGCTAACTGCCGCTGGGGACTGGGAGGAGAAAAAGATGGCGGGTCACCGTCTCACCATCCAAATTGACCAGCTTCATACATACTTTGCTTGTCATCAACCTTTTGGTTTCCAACTTTGCATGAAGCATTTTGTTTCCTCTTTGTCATCATCGTTGCATGATTTCATCTCCTCACATTTCGTGTATGCATGTTCTCCGTTCCGATTTTTTTTGACATTATGCCTCCACCAATAATGCCATGTCAGTTAGCTCATAGGATCAAAATACAATATTGTGTCTAGGTGGAAGAGAGAGAAAGGGAGAAGAGATATGAGCTATCTTTTGATCAAGAGATAGTCTCATACACACATTTCAAGATAATGTGTAGATGATATGTGGGTCCATTCATATTTTGAGCTATATGCTAAGAGCTAGATCATTTTTATGTCATTTTTTATTGCTATGAGCTGGTTGGCTAAAATTGTTAGAGGAGGCCTTAGAACGACGACTGAGGTACAAGAGACGTGAACTTATTATTTGTAACCGAATCGGCGATCATCTGATCGATCATGACCGGCTTGTCGTGCTGTAACTGCATTATTCATAAATATGCAACCTGGACGGTGCGACGATCACTGTAGCATTCATGCACGATCATAAGCATTAGTGGAAAAATCATCTTTAGTCCCGGGTCCGCAATCGGGACTACTGCACCGGGATTAAAGGTCTCTCGGGTATTTACCCGGGACTGAAAGGGGACCTTAGTCCTGGTTGGTATCACCAACCTGGACTAAAAGGTTCTGGAAAAAAATAAAAAAATAGCACTCGCCAGCCGGACCGCCACCCCTCGGCCCCACCAGCCCTTCCCCTCCCGTTCCAATCCTCCACCCACCAGGCCCTTCCTCTCCTGTTCCAATCACAAATGAATCAATTCATACAAATCAATGCATCTTGCATATCAGTGAAAATCCATCACAAAATAATCACAATAACAAGATCCATCAATCTCACATGCATCCTTGAGTCGGCTCGAAAAAAATCACCAATCTCCACCGGCCGGCTCCCCACGTCGGCGTTGGCGTCCATGCTCCGTAGCGGTCAGCGCCCCGTCCAAGCCCCACGCACCCGGCCTTTACGCGGCGAGGCCCCACGCGGCCGGCCTCTGCGCGCCCGACGGCGGCGGCCTAACGCCCCNCCCGCGGTGGCCCCAGCCGGGCGCCGCGGACTCGTACGGCGGCGGCCCCGGCCAGCGCCCCCTGCCTGTGAGGTGAGAGAGAGAGGGGGTGAGGGGAGAGAGGTCTGAAGAGGATGAGAGCGGTTGGGAAGAGGATAAGGCTCAGGGAAGAGGAGAGGCAGAGAATATAAGAGAGAGCGGCTCGTTTGACACTTAGAAAAAATCGTGTGAGCCAAAAGGACCTTTTAGTCCCGGTGGATGCCTTCAACCCAGACTAAAGGTGTACTATTAGTCCGGGGTGGAGCCACCACCCGAGACTAAAAGGTACGCCTCCTTTAGTCCCGGGTGGTGGCTCCGCCCCGGAATAATAGTCCTGGGCGGAGCCATCACCCGGGACTAAAGACCCATGTGGCCTTCTAGCCTTTAGAACCGTGACTAATGCCTATATTAGTCCCGGGTAAAATATGTGTCGGGACTAAAAGGTTTGAACCAAAGGTGGTTTTTCTAGCAGTGAAGATTTATTTCTCAACCTGTCTTTCTGGTTTTTTTTTTTGCCGGTGCTCTGTCATGAGGAGGAGATAATATATAAACATGTTGTTACCACGCACTTACACATCCGTTTCACAATATTTTGCCGGCCAGTACTTACACGAACAAATTAGTACATAAATATAAATGAACCAACAACCAAGAAGCGAGTTGTTGTACATATGACACCAACCGCACACTGATCTCCCTAGACAAATATACCTCCCAAGTGCCAAGCTAGCTAGGAACCAGGAAGTCCCTTTTACTAGCTACTAGAATATAGGCGGCGATGGACAACACATGCATGGCACTGTCTGAATAATTGCGAGAACGTACAGCGCGAAGCATAGCAACAGTAGCAGTAACAGTAAAAGTGCGGGCAGGGTGCATGGGATGCCGTAACCATAATCAATCATACTAGTACATTGTATATATTCGGTCCAAAAACCTACCTTTTCCAATTTTGAAGTAATCGTCTTCGGTTTTCCATAGATGCTACTTTTTCAGTATCGAAATATTTGTTGCCGTTGATTTTTTCTAAACGTTTTACCTTTCGTCTTATTCATGATTTTTATAAAAATATGCAAGAAAATAAATCATATTTAAAGTACATATAATAATAAGGCAAATCAAAAACAAAATAAATGATATACACGCAATATTTTGAATAAAATGAATAATCAAAGTCCTGGTAAAAAATTAATGATGAAAAATATTTCGACACGGAGAGAATACAATATTTTTATAAGTTTGATCGAAGCTTTGAAAATTTTGACTTAGAAAAAAAGCTAATGTGAACTTATAATCCGAGACAATTGGATGAGGTAGTAGCTACACCTAGTACGAATGATTTTGAATTGGTCGAGTGGTCTTCGTCAACATGTACGTACGTGTACGGGCTGGAAGTAGGAACAAGCACGTACAAACATTTTTGGTGTCTGCTGGACAATCGCACAGGCTTGTGCTGTTATACGAAAGGGAGACCTCAACTTAGCACCTCGTCGTTTTCCAACTACAAGTGTAACTGCAACAGCTGCATTATGCAAGACTGCATGATGTGCAGCCGGCGGCCGGCATCAACCACGTTTACTGTTCAATCAGCCCAGTGATCGGCGACGGCAGATTTGTTCAACTTTTTGGTAGCTCTGTCCTCGCTTGCATCTGCCTTTCGCTGCAGCTAGTACTAGCATGCAGTACGTGGTGGTGGTGGTGTTGGTGTTGGTGGTTACGTGCCTGCTGACTGCATGTGTGGCTGTGTCTTTCTGATAAATTGCTGGTCATGTCAAGCTTTAGAACCTTTTGATTTATTTCGGCCCCATGAGTTGACATTTGTTGTCGTGGCAGATTGGTCCTTTTGCTTCTTTATTTGTGAGGAGGTAAACTTGATCATGTATGTTATGTTACCACTATAAATGCAGTTATGCAGTAACCTGATGAGCAGCAGAATTAAAAAAACAGAGGCAGTTGGGGAAGGCATGTGCCTCTGCCTGCTTGATAAGATGGGAAGCTCCTTTTCACTGACAAATCTACTAGTAAAATTGCATTGGAAGCTACATTGTCGTTGCAATTATGCAAGGCAATGATTTTTTTATTTACCTTTGAGCTGAAGCCTTCAACGCAGAAGGTAGAAGTAGCCTAGCTATCAACAGAACGAATGACCGAAGGAAACGTATGAACAGCAAATGAGGCTCCTGCCTCTTTTTTTAGACGCGCTTAGTGCATATTTTATTAAGAAAAGAAGAAATGTAACAGGTACAGATAGGAACCCAAAAAAAAAACAAACCAAGAATACAAGTAGACGCTAGGGACGCTCAAAACTACCAACAATACAACAAGCTAGAAAAATTAAAACCATGGCGCCACAAGCAGCAACACGGCTTTTATTGGAGAAGACTGAAGAGCTCCATAGCTAGCAAACCACGACACATTGGAAGCGAACCTCTATCAAAGCTCCTCCTAAAGGCTCAAAGCGACCCAAAGAACTTGCAACTACCAAAAAACGACCGAGCGACCAAGGAAGCAGGACCGAGCACGCCCAAAACAGATATATGACCGGGGGAGGGGGCCCAGATCCGGCACCAATCGTGCCAAAGCAATCCTCGTTGAGGACCTTGGGAGGGGTGGAGGGACCCCACCAGCATCACCACACTTCAAAAGCCGCAAGCTTTCAAAGCGGGGGGTGAGAGGGGGGGGTGAGGCGGCGAGGGGTGGGGGGGATGGGTGTCGGCCAGGCGACCAGAGCGACAAAGGGGCGAACACTGGTGGCAGGACGCCACCCACGACCATGAAGCAGAGGAAGGAGAAGGAGAGGGAGGAGAAGGTTGAGGACACGAGCAACGGACAAGCCACCGCCTTCCCCGAGGCCGCCCAAGCGTCCAGCAGCAAACACGAGCTTCCACAACGATGCCTCTAGAAGGAACACGGCGCGCTGCACATGCCGCCATCGCCTAACCAACCTGGTCCAGGATTTCTCCAGGGAAGAATCTCGATGCCAATACGGCCGGATGCCAATACCAACCATGCAAAAATCTACTGGACATGAGGCCGCGAGCTACAGATCCATAGACTCAACCCTCCTCATCATGTACTTATATCCATCTGGATCAGATATATCTATCATATGCACCATATGCATTTCTATATATGAAAACACCAGGCTGCGAGCTTTAGATCCGTAGACTCAACCCTCCTCGTCATGTACTTATATCCATCTAGATCAGATATATCAATCATATGCACCATATGCATTTCTACATATGAAAGCCCCAACGCTCGACGGTAGGCTAGGTGATTCACATCGGCCAAAAAATACATCATCAATTCGATATGGATCAAATGGCTCAGATTATGCCACATGTCCTAACAAACTTATAAAAAGAACCTTATACTTCTACAGCATCAACTGTAGTCCATGACCATCCATTACTAGAGAAAAGGCCTTTAGCCTTGGTTGGGAACTGGCAGTAGTCCCGGTCTCGGTTTCCCAACCGGGACTATGTACCTGGGTATTTACCCCGGACTAAAAGGGCGCTTTAGTCTCTGTTCGAAAGAACATCGCCATCGGGCCTGCCTGCTCACTCCACCTCAACCGCACCACCGCCAACTTGATCTCCAACTTCACGACAAAGATAGAATCGAATCTAGAGCAAGAAAATCGACACTTCACACATTATTGAAGCATGAAACATACTCATCTCCCATCGTCACACAACCAATCAGTTAGCACAAATCTGATTCACAACACTTGGGTTTGATTTGATTCATAGCACTGGAGGATTATTCACAAGCACAATCACAACACAATTATTCACAAACAAATCAACACATCACTCACAGACGAATTTACAAAAAGACATATCCATGAATGAGATATCCCTGGACCGCCTGCGTGCCGAGCCACGTGCTGAGCGGTGGCTCACCGGGCCGCGCCCCCGTGCCGGCTCCCCCTCTCCCTCCACCCCCCCCGGCCACTCGCTAGGGCAAGGGGCGAGGCCTGCAAGGCCACCAAACTCTCTATGCTATGTGATTGAGGATAAGGGAGAGAGTGAGAGACATGGGAAGGAAATGAGAGGACAAAGAGATAAGGGACTTGGAAACATCTAGAAAGAAGAGGCCCTGTCGATTTTAGTGCTGTGTGGTTGTTTTGTTCGGGACTAAAACTCACCTTTTTGTCTTGGTGGATGCTATCACTTGAGACTAAAGGGTGCGCTCCTCTTTAGTCCCGGGTGGAGGCTCCATTTGGGACTAGTAGGAGACTTTTAGTCCGGGTGAAAACGCCACTCGAAACTAAAGAGACCCTTGTCCCTCTAGGAGTTGGACCCGGGACTAATGCCCACATTAGTCCTGGGTTCAAATACAGCCGAGACTAAAGTGGACCGATGCCCATTTTTCTACTAGTGGTCTAATAGTTTTTTTTCCAAAAAGATCCTCTCAGTTTCATGAAACCAACCTACACTCCAACTTATGCCACAACCATTATCTAAAAGTTCCCTCGACTTGAAATCAATCCGCAGTCCACGATCCTTGGTAATTTTGGAAGAAGATCATCGGTTCCCTACAAAATTAACTCACACTCCAACAACATTTACCTCCTATATCATTGTGTCACGGTCCATGGTGGATCCAATTGCTAGTATTGTAAATTTCATCTCATTTTCTCTTCCTCAAATTAAATTAAATAACAAGTATTTTTCTTTAAATTTAATATATACAAAGTATATGATATATATAAATGTTCTATTTCGGGTGTACCGGTATTAGGAAGGGTAACCTATTCAAATGGTTAGCTTCCTAATAAGGCTAATTTCTTACCTCCATGTTTCAATTGAAGTATTTTTGGCAATTTGAATAATGTAGATAAATAACCACTAATCACCTATGCATGTACTCTCTAAATACCTAGTACAAAACCTAAGAGCTTTTGTTGAATTTTAACTGCAATTGTGCAAACAAGGCTAGCCACTTCATATGGTAAAACACATTATCATGAAAATCAAAGCTAGTAACTCCAAGTGAATATATCATTCATAAGAACAAAGTTCCTATATTTCTATATATGTGTATAATATATATCTATAGTTATGCTCGAATTCATGTATGTATCTATCTCTTTACAATGCATCATTGCCCACTATAACATCACTTCTGCTAATCTATGACAATATCATGCAATTTTTTTTATAAACATCTAAATTTCCATTCAACCCAATTAATCAAAAAAATTTAATTTGTAGTACCAAATAGAATAAAAAAATGCACATATGGGCGCTCACAAGGTACTATGAAACATGCTATAACACCTCTCATATCTTACCACTATGAGTAGTACTTCATTACACAAATAAATGGAGCAGGAAAAAAAGACTAGGATCAGCTACGATGGTGAGTCAAATATCAATAATCCATTACATAATAAGTTAGCATAGTTCTTTTTTCAGCTCCACAACGACATCGAACTCCATGGACACAATGTAATGAAATAAGCACTTCTGCCCTCGATATCTATGAAATACATACTCATGGTCCAGTTATTTAAATATTCTCTTAGTACGCATCATTCACTGTCATAATATATGTACACTCATCAAGCAAATGTATTGCATTATTTGAGTGCACCGCCACTACTTCTTTGCAACCTCTTGTGGATTCTCTATGATAATACATGTAGGCATCAAATTTAATTTAACCAATCCTAGGTTCATGAATACTGCAAAACTAGATATAAAACTAGATTGTACGTGCGTAGGCCGCGCAAGGTACTACTATGCATAATCCCAACAAGATCTAGAAAAAATGAACTAGATCAGCCAAATGTTCAAATTCATATCTCCAAGATTTGTCATGCTTGTACTAATCAATGTGCGTCAACACATGGGTTCGTTCTGCCACCTTCTTTCTTGCGGTAATGATCACTACTGACATCGGGGGAGATTTGATCCATCCGTGCGGGCGACAGCTAGGTAGTGCCAACAAGCAAGCTCAAAATTAAGTCTTAATGTGACAATGTCAAAATGATCACTACTTTACTGACACCCTAAGTCAGAATAAGAACATGCATGGTCTCACCCTATCATCATTATTTCGTTGACATGCATGGTCTCACCCTATCATCATTATTTCGTTGACATGCATGGTCACCTGCAACCACATGCTAATTTCCTTTCATCCCTGGGAGAACCGGTGCATTGGTGATATGTAATTTGCCACCAAGGGAGCACCTTCTGTGTTCTAATTAGATGAGTCTATCACTACAAACTTATATACGCGTCGATGCCAATCCTAGTCAACACACTGAATGTGCTAGAACATGAGGCCCGGCCCGAGTACTTTTAGGCTGACCCCACCACTCAGGCGGCCCGGCATAAAGGTTTGGCGCGCGGAGCACGAAACAAGATGACGTGATCCACACGAAGCTCGCCGATTAGGATAAACTAGCCAGATATTTAGGGAAAGATCTCTGTAATCATTATATAATCAAATCCTAGTAATCCCTAGCCGCCGTGTGCTGCACCTCAGCTCTCCAGTTGTTGGCGAGGAGGAGAGGCGAAGGGTGGGAGTCCGGTGGCAGCATGGCTAGGGTCACCCCCGTGTCGCCTGCAGAGCAACATGCGCGTGCGGGGAGGGGGGGGGGTGGGTCTGGTCACTGTAGGCCACACGATGCACCTTGTAACAAAAGTGTGTATCTTTTAATTTGTTGGTTTCAACTTTCAAGTATATCTATCTAATTTCTTTTAGGCCATTTTGAGATTCATAGACAGCTTCGTGGGCAATAAGGCCATGTTTAATTCCATAAGTTTTCCCTATTCATCCCGTCACATCAAATATTAGGACACCAATTAAGGGTATTAAACGTGAATTAATGATGGATTAATTAGGCTTAATAGATTTGTCTCGCGATTTCCCGTCCATCCGTGTAATTAGTTTTATAATTAGATCATGTTTAGCCCTTCTAATCTTCGATTTAGTTTTGCTACAGTAAATTTCCTAAACTTATCTTGCTGAATTAAACAGGGTCTAAATTTAATGTCACATCAGCATTTTTGATGATTTGGTAAGGATAGAGAAGGTGGTAGTTTCTTGAGATGAGAGAGGAGTTTCATCCCCATGATACTCATTTGGCACACTTACCTAGTTTGCAGTCTTGGTAACTGTATAATGAAACCATGCACTGAGACTGGCCTGATACATTACAGATAGGCATTTAAATGTAGGTGACATATTCTTAATAACTTACAGACGATTTTCAGCTATTAATTGTTTGTCTTTGACAACATAGGGCCATATCATGGACTCTCTCCAATAGACAGATGGGAAAACCGTTGGCTATATATGTTAGTTTCACCTGTTTGTACTGAGAAATTTTGTGACAGGGACGTCTAGTTCAACTTGAAGAAACCGATAAAAAGATTTATGAAAAGAAAGTGATGGATGAATGCATGGAGCCGTCATCGTTGGATGTACATGCACAAAAATATGCAGAAACAATCTTAACTTCTACATGACGCCCATATTGTCAATGTATCCCATGATCTGCCACGCAGCCATCCAACAAGCACATGTCATGTGGCTCGTCTGCTCCATCGAGCAGTTGAAAATGAATGAATGCTACATTCATCAAACTTTTGTGTGTGTTGACGTAGAATTTGGCCAACACACGAGAGCGCTAGATCGCGCAGCACGTAGCACGAGCTGCTCGCAGCCTCTCTGGGCAGACCGGTCAGGGACACCGGTCAGACCGGTTACCTCCAGGGAAGACGAGAGCAAACCCTAAGAACGCCACCTGGAAGGATCCGTTAGGGTGAACGCACTCAAGGGTGCCCTAGGGTCGGCAGGCCACCTAGGACGCCTTCAAACGTCGTGGAGACGCAGGAAGAACATCAAGTAAGGGTTTGGAAAAGCTACGATTTGGAGATGCAAAAAAAAATAAAGGCAAAAATAGTAGATTTGATTGAATCGATTGGGTGTGGCCTCAATCGGCCGAATCCCCTCATATTTATAGGGAGGGTAGGGCTTATCCCGCAAGGAAATCAAGTTACCGCTCGTTACAATCTCGGAGTCCTAAACCTAGTCGAATTACAAAGGGCAACCGGTCTGACCGGTCCCCCAAACTAGTCAGACCGGTCCGGGCTCAGATCTTCCTTTTTGCGCCTAATCCGTCGTCTTGCTTCTTGCACCTATTCTTGCGATCCTCCTGAGTCCCAAGCACCGCAACATTCAATCAGAACAGTAGCTCTGCCTCCATCTTGCTTCAAGACCGATTCTTTCGGTCCAAACCTTGCATCAGCACCGCAACAGTCGGTCATTCCAGAGACCATGCCGGCTTCTTCACATTAGGACCGATTGTTGCGGTCCTTAGAGCACCGGACCATTCGATCCCTGGCGGGTCAGACCGGTCAAGCAAACTTGTCTGACCGGTCTGCCTTGGCCTGTGCCAATTTTGGTTGTCAACATATGCCCCCCTGTTTTTTGGTAAACATATCAGTACCAAAATTGTCATCTGAGGGCAATGTTTTAACAGAATTCATCGGCCATTATAATTTCTAAGGGCGATATCCAAATATTGGCCATATGCCACTTCATGCCTCTTGCCAAACACTTGGATAGTACCTTTTCAAGTACCTTCCATTCAACACCTTAGGCAAATGTTCTCCTTGCAGCGTCTCCACCATATAAGAATTCCCGCCATTGATCTTGAATACTCGATATGGACCTTCCCAACTTGGAGATCATTTGCCGAACTTATTATCTTTAGTTCCAAGTGACAATATTGTCTTTCATACTAGATCACCAACCTGAAAAGTTTTCTCTTTAACCTTCTTGTTGTATGCTCAGGCAACTCGGATCTTGTCTTTCTCAATTTTCTTGAGAGCTTGTAAATGCTTATCGGTCACTTCATCAATGTTATCCATCATTAAGTCATAATATTCACCAACCGAAAGCTTATTTTGTTTAGCAAGTCTATAAGCGTCCAGATTTACCTCAACGGGCAAAACGGCCTCTTGACCATAAACAAGCTCAAAATGAGTAACTTTGGTAGCACCATGTCTAGATATGCGATGAGCCCATAAATCTTCAGACAAGATTTCATGCCATCTTCGGGATATTCCTCTATCTTCTTCTTGATCAATTTTATCAAAGTTTTGTTACTAGACTCAGTCTGACCATTAGCCTGAACATAGTATGGAGACGAATTGAGCAATTTGATCTTATATATATCGGCAAAAGCTCGCACTTCCTTAGACATAAAAGATGTGCCTTGATCCATAGTTAAGGTTTATGGAATGCCGAATCTATGAACAATATGCTCAGTAATAAACTCAATTACCTCCTTATGGGTCATATTCTTGAGAGGAACGGTTTCGATCCATTTAGTGAAGTAATCCGTAGCAACCAACACGAAGCGATGACCCTTTGAAGAAGAATGATGTATTTCTCCAATAAAATCCAATCTGCATCCGCGGAAAGGCCATGGTTTAATGATAGGATGAAGTAATGCAGCAGGTACCATCTGAATATTACCAAATTTCTGACATTCTTCACATCCTTTGTAGTAACGAAAACAATCGGCCATCATAGTAGGCCAATAGAATGCAGCTCTCTTAAGCAACCACTTCATCTTAGGAGCCGATTGATGCGTTCCACAAATTCCTTCATGTACTTCACCCATGGCTACTCTCGCTTGATCAGCACCCAAACACTTTAGCAATAAATCATCGGCGGTGGGACGATGTAACTCATCATCAACCAAAATGTATTTGAAAGCCAAACGCTGAATTTTCTTGTCCGTTCCTTCAGATACCTAATAATGGGTGCTCTTCAATCATCCACTTCGGCCCTTTTGCTTTGAAGATTTTTCATAGCCGAATTTGGATCAAAAGACGGCGGACCGGTCTGACCGGTCGGCGCAACGGCCTGACCGGTCTGATCCTGACTTGTTGTAAGCGTTAGAGCTTCACCATTGACATCAGCAATCAACGGCTTTTTTCTATGAAAGTACTTCTTCTAGACATTATAGCTGGATACTTGCTGTGCCAAAGCATTAGCTCTAGGATTTTCACACCTTGGTACATGATATATGGTGAACTCATCAAAACATGATATAACATCAAGGCACTTGTCAAGATAAACATTCAATGAACCTTCCAAGCATTGACACACCTTGGACACTTGCTGTACAACTAACAATGAGTCACCAAAAGCTTCAACATGTTTTACTCCCATGTCATGTAAAATCTCTAGTCCGAATAATAGAGCTTCATATTCGGCTTGATTGTTTGTGCACTCATCTTCTAATCGGCTAAGAGCTTCAAAAATAGCTCCATTAGGAGAAACTAGAACTATTCCAATGCCACATCCATTCTTGCAAACCGATCCATCAAAATGCCATTTCCATAGAGTAAAAGTCATGTAATCAATCTCTAAATTATGCTTATCATTAATTCGATGTTCTACAATAAAATCAGCTACAATTTAGACTTTCATGGATTTCAAAGGTTCACAAGCCAAATCATATTCAATAAGTGCATATGCCCACTTACCGATCCTTCCGCTTAAAATCGGTCTATGCAACATATACTTAATAATATCGGCTTGACATGCCACAATGCAAGTAGTAGACAACAAATAATGCCTCAATTTTGTACAAGCATAATATAAAGACAAGCATAATTTAGGTAATAATATGCTCCTTACCATTTGTTTCTTGAGTCAAAACAGCTCCAATAACATTATCTTCGGCCGCAATATAAAGCCTAAATGGCACCCCATTCTTAGGCGCTTTGAGCACAGGCGGCGAAGACAAATATCTCTTGATTTCTTCAAAGGCCTCTTGCTGCTTTGCCCCCCAAGTAAAATCGGCTTCATTCTTTAACTGAAGTATAGGAGTAAAAGCACTAACTTTCCCAGACAAGTTAGAAATAAACCGTCTCAAGTAATTAACTTTGCCTAAGAATTTTTATAAATCAAGCTTGCAAGTAGGCGTTTCAAGCTTTTCAATAGCTTTTATTTTCTTAGGATCTATCTCTATGCCTCTTTCATGAACCATGAGGCCTAAAAATCTTTCAGCCGATACACCAAAAGTGCATTTCAATGGGTTCATCTTCAAACCATACCGATGCATTCTTTCAAAAGCAAGACGCAAATCAACCAAGTGAGAACTTAATCCAGCCGATTTGACAACAATATCATCAATATAGACTTCTAGGATAACACCAAGCAAGTCATGGAAAATCAAATTCATTGCTCTTTGATAAGTTGCGCCGGCATTCTTCAAACCAAAAGTCATTACAACCCATTCAAATAAACCAACAAAGCCGGACATTTAAAGGCCGTTTTGTATACGTCTTCCTCGGCCATAAAGATTTGATTATATCCCGCATTGCCATCAAGAAAGCTAATAATCTTATGTCCAGAAGCATCATTAATAAGCATATCGGCTATAGTCATAGAATATTCATCTTTGGGAGTTGCTCTATTAAGATCTCTAAAATCAATGCAAACTCTAATTTTATTACTACCTTTTTTCTCAATGGGCACAATATTAGAGATCCATTCAGCATAGCGACATGGCCGAATAAACTTAGCTTCAAGCAAACGATTAACCTCTTCTTTTATTCGATCATAAAACAAAGGATTAAATCATCTATTGCCTTGTTTATATGGCCTAAAACCGGGTTTAATTGGCAACCGATGTTCAATTAACTCGCGGCTTAAACCAGGCATCTCATGATACTCCCAAGCAAAGCAATCGGAATATTCCTTTGACAACTCGATTAATTTAGCTTTATAATCGGCTTTCAAGTTTTGATTTACAAAAGTCGGCCTTGGTATAGAACCATTACCTAAGTCTATCTTTTCTAAAAGATCAGCCGACGTAAACCCTTGTCCCAACTTCTCTACTTCTTCAAAATCATTAATGGCTTCACATACATCGTTTATGTTTGACCGATAATGCTCCACCCTTTCCTTTAACCACTTCTCGCTTGCATCCATCTACTCTTCATTGTCTGAATCGACCGATTTTTGAACCGGCCTTAGAGCAGCAGACACGAAGCCATCTTTAGTACAAGCAAGGAACTCAAAGTCTGAAATATCAATTCCGGTCAAGCACTTGACATTATCATGAGTCCCCAATATGGATGCATCGGCCATAGCAACACATGCCGAAGAATCCGCATGAACCACCTCAACTTCGTCACCAACCCATTGAATTAAGCATTGATGCAAGGTAGAAGGCACACATTGATTTGCATGAATCCAATCGCGCCCCAAGATCACGCTAAAGTTACCTTGCACCTCCGTGACGAAGAAAGCGGTTGCCAATGTCTTGCTTCCAATAGTAAGTTCCAATGATGTAACTCCCTTAGTACTCATCAGATCTCCTCCTCCAACGCCGCTGATCATCATGCTAGTCTTGATGAGCTCACTGTCCAAGCCTCCCAATTTCTTGTACAATGAATATGGCATGAGGTTCACAATAGCACCACCATCAACAAGCATCTTAGAAATCGGCCTCCCTTTAATGTGCCCCTTCACATAAAGAGCTTTCAGGTGATTGTCCGATTCTAAAGGCTTCTGAAACACATCATTCTTGGGAGCAAAATCAACTTGAGCCACCCTCTCATCATCTCCGACAAAGCAATAGTCGGCGTTCATATAGATAACGTTGACCTCCATGTCCGTTCTGCTGGGTGAAGGCTCAAAGTCAACAGCTTCATCATCATTGCCCATCTGAACATCTGAAATAGCAGTGGGCGGAATCGAGACCTTAGCTGAAGAAGAAAATGCATCGGCTACAGAATTTCCAGGCGAGACCGGTCTGACCAGTTCCTCTGCACCGGTCTGACCGGTTCCAGTTGCCGGAACTGGAAAAGGGACGAACCGGTCTGACCGGTCTGGGACACGGTCTGACCGGTCTCGGCCATGTTAGCCGAGCCCACTGCGGACGGCTCAACCTTTTCAGGTACTTCAGCCTGACCATCTTGAATATCAGAGCCATCCTTGGAACCTTAACCATACGGTGGAATCATCGGCTTAACCTCATTGAACCACTCCTCCCTCTTTTTTGCCGATTCTTCCTCTCTTTGCTTTTGAGTGCGCAACCGCTGCAATCTTCTCTTCTTTTCTGAGAATAAGATAAGCCAGGAGGACACCACCTTGGCTGCATATATTGAATTGGCGGCGTATTTTTCATGGCCGAAGTGCCAATAACATTGGGTCCATCGGCCATTGATGGATTAACAGCCATAGAGCCAATTTGAATCATACTTTCACAACTGGTCTTGGAATAACAGGTGCAGGATCTTCTTTCTTCTGAATAGGATGATATTCTTGTCTAGCCGGCTCTTTGTCCGGCCTACGCTGGAAACCGGTCTGACCAGTCAGAAGAACCGGTCTGATCGGTCTGTGCTGCTGAGGCACAACCTTCGGTGTTTGTTGGAAATTTGTAGGCCTAGGCTGTGAAATAGGTATTCTGGTATGTACAGGAGCCTCAGGCCGTGGTTGATTCGGTGCAGGACAGTAAGGCATCCACATTATACCATCTCTTCAAATAAGTTGTGGAGAGGAAGGTCGAGATGTCCTCCATGACTAGAAGGACCAGCATCATTGAATGAGCTGGGGCCTTGACCCCACTGTCTTTTTGGTGCCTCCTTCACACCAGAATCCCTTGGTGGCAATCTTGATCTCTTTTTTAGCGGCCGATCCAGTTGAACGGCCATGTTTTGCATATTCTTAGCCATGACTTGATCAAAGGTCGCTTTTGGCCTAAAAGCATTCCTCTGATCTTTGTCCTTGTTGGTCTTCCAAGTGCCAACTTTTGGGACGCTTGGGCACAAATATTCGGACCGGCCTTTGAGGCGGACCGGTCTGACCGGTCAGGCGAACCGGTCTGACCGATGTGTCCTGGGCAGCAGGAACAACTAGCTTTTGATCCTGCGCTTGAGAGCTTGATTGCCCTTCACTTCCAGAAGTCTTCATTGTAATAGTCAAAGTCCTCTTTCCATCAGGAGTTTGCTTAAGCACCACCTCTCTCCCAAGCACTTTGTCATGTTCCGTCATCGTCCTTGGTTCCCCGATCACAACGTTCTTGCCTCCTGCTGTATCGGCATTATCTGGCCGAACCAACATTTTGGTGTTCTGAAGATCCATGGTATTAACCACCATGTTGTTGACCGGAAATGGGCGCTTATCAACTTGTATTTTATTTAAACTCAATCGTCCTTCATTCAGGCCGATTGAATCTGTCGACGAAAGAAATTGCAATTATTAGTCACATGAGAAAAAAAATTATGAAACTTGCAATAAGCACGCCGCTTTAACTCCTCAGATGACGGAATAGTAAAAGAGTATTTGATATATCCATTCTTATGCAATTCATCAAAAATTTTATCACACTTGGATACATCAAAAGTAAATTTCATCTCCTCTTGCCGATTCCTATGAGTCGGCTTAA
This sequence comes from Alloteropsis semialata, assembly GCA_004135705.1. Taxonomy (NCBI): domain Eukaryota; kingdom Viridiplantae; phylum Streptophyta; class Magnoliopsida; order Poales; family Poaceae; genus Alloteropsis; species Alloteropsis semialata. Next base: position 12,709,626 of record CM014273.1, on the reverse strand, counting down.
GAGATGTGCAAGTAAAAGTTTTGTTAGATGTTGGCCATACAAATTCAGCAGCCAACACATCATGAGATTCATCATCGGAACTACTAGAATCACATTCAAAATTATGCACATTGGCCCGATGAGTTCTATGGCTTTCTTTTAAATCTTTGCTTCAGCTTTCAGCAACCAAAGCTCTTTGATGCACTTGGTTTACATTAAAGAATTCGAAACCCTCTAATTTTTCTTTAATGTGAGACCGTAAACCTTTCAAAGCCAACTCAGCAAGATCTTTTTCGGCAATATTAACACCAAAGCAATGGTTTTTAGTATCATGGAAATGTTTAATATAATCATTAACAGTTTCATCACGTAATTGCCTAATCGATGTAAGATGTGATAATTTAAGCTCATTGTTGCCCGAAAAGAAGTGATCGTGAACTTTTTGCTCCAACTGTTCCCATGAAATAATAGAATTAGCAGGCAATGATGCAAACCATGAGAAAGCAGTACCAGTTAGAGACAAAGAAAATAAACGCACTTTCAAAGCCTCACTGGAGCTAGAATCGCCTAGTTGTGCCATGTATTGACTTATATGCTCAATAGTGCTTTTAGTATTCTCCCCATTAAACTTGATAAAATCAGGAAGTCTAAAACCAGTGGGGAAAGGAACTAAATCAAATCTAGGAACATAAGGCTTTTGGTTTTCCCTAGCCTTATCCCTGACATCTACTCCCAAATTCTCTTTAAGAGATGAAGCCAAATCAAGTTTGTACTTAGAAAATATCCGATCTAAATATTCTAATGAATTATCCTGTGAATTTGACTGTTGAATATTCTGAACGGGAGCAGAAAATAAATTCCCCGAATCTGTTCCCCCAGGATCGGCCTGACCGGTTCCAGTAACCGGTCTGACCGGTTGGTGCGGGCCAAATTGGCTGGCCTACACCTGACCCTGCATTTGTTGGCCGAACCTTCCGAAGAGCTCGTAAGGTACTGTGCCTTGTGAAAATAAATTTCGTACTGGTGGGGGTGCATAATATCCATAATTCAAAATTTGTGGGGTGAAATTCGCAACTTCATTAGTAATTCGACCATAACCAGCCGAATTAGAAGAAGCTACGAATGGCTGAGCGCGGTAGGCCGAGTAAGTATTGGGTTGGACGGTGTAACAGATTGGCCTTCAAAATAATTCATCGGCATGCCATACATAGGTTGTTCTATGGGTTTTGCTGCCGGTGTTTTAAGGTCAGGCACAATAGATATTTTAGGAATCAAAGCGCTAGGATCGGCGACAGGTTGATCAGCCATGGGCTGTTTGCCTTCCGATTCTAGTCGCTTGTTCATCATCTAGTTAACCAATTTAACATTGTTCTCAGCCATTTTATCCTCCATGTATTTCAGAAAAACTTCAAAAGAGTTTTCATCAGATTGTACCTTGAGAGGTGCCGCTGAAGATGAAGCAGTTGGATCTATCTCCTTGATCTTGGTGACCACGCCCTTGCGGTCCTTCTTGAAGTGCGAGAGGTAGTAGATGTGATCTTCTTCTGTCTTCTTCTTCATGTATTCCTCGAGCCCTTGGCAATCTTCAGCAGATAGTTCATTGTCCTTTACGATGATGATGTTGTCGAGATCAAACTCAGTGTTAGAATCCATCTGGCTGGAGTTAGATAGAACGGCTAGAATAACCAGATCGTCCCCAGCGGAGTCGCCAAAAGTATGTTGACGCAGAATTCGATCAACACACGAGAGCGCTAGATCGCGCGGGTCTAGGGATGGCAATTCAACCCACGGGTGCGGGCACCCGTGGGTTTTGGACCCGACGGATGCGGGTGCGGGTTCAAAATTCCACCCGCGGGTGCACTCGTACCCGAACCCGAGATTCGCGGGTGCGGGTGTGGGTCTGAAATTTTACCCGCGGGTACACCCGCACCCGCCCGCATACTGTAAAAAGCCCTGCACATTATTGATTTTGGTTGCATCCAAATGCAACTGGAAGCAGTATAAGATCTCACATACATTAATTTGAATGTTAGCTATAATAGTTTATCTATTTGGTTATCTGTTGATTTGGAGACCATGTTGTTGTCCTCCCTAATATTGACTGCATTGTAAAACTTAAATGTACTGTTGTCTATGAATTTTTATTTGTTGATTTGGAGACCTCTATTTGATTATATGTTTATTCGAAGACTATGGAAATTGGAATTTTTATCTACAAGAAAATTGAAAACTATATGTGTAAAAGTAAAATTGTGAAATCATTTAAACCATGCTCAAATTCATCATTTGTGCATGTGATGCTCCTAGATCCGCGGGCACCCGAAACCCGCCCGAAACCCGGCGGGTGCGGGTGCGGGTGTACAAATCCACCCGCGGGTTTCTCGCGGACGGGTTTTTTTCCTATCCCGCGGGTTTGGCTGCGAGCGGGTTTTCACTAAACCCGCATCCGAATCCGCGGGTGCCATCCCTACGCGGGTCGCAAACGGACCGAACGGCAGGATGCTGCCTTGACTGGTCAGACCGGTCAAGCACACCGATCAGACCGATGCCTAGGGTTTTGCCCGGATCGACCGTTTCGAGGGGGTAACTATCACGCTAACGTGGTGAAGGACGGTGAGGTTTACGAGCAAACCAGCAAATGGATAACTAACGCACTTACGTAGCGAAGAACGACTAGTTTACGAGCAAACTAGCAAAGGCTGTCGGAGCTCTCGCCCGGGAGGGACCCCATCAGGGCGTGGACGTCACCGGACGTGCCCTAGGTTGACCAGCAAGCCTTAGGACGCCATCTATGGTCGTGGAGATCAGTCGACGAGTAGCATAGAGAGGTTGAAAGAGAATTAGGGTTTAAGAGATAAAAAGTAAGGACATGTTTGTTTGATTCGATTGGGATTTTGATTGGCTCATCGTCCTCAATAATTGTTTGATCTTGTAAGTCACAGACGATGTCCTTTTCATCACTTGGGAGCTTTGGATCTTCCTCTCTAGCAATATTTTCATCATTACATGAACTGGCCAGTGCTGGCCAATTTAGTAACTTTTTGTAACTAAGACCAATTGGAGTCAACTGGTCATTCTCTTGAGTTTCGGCAAATTTCAATCGTCCTATATTAATGGCCGATTGAATCATCCGACGAAACATTTTACAATCATTAGTGTTATGACCAAATGAATTATGCAACTTACAATATGTTCGCTCTTCTAATTCAAGAGATGATGGACTGACTTTGTGATCGAATAGTTTAATAAAATTATTTTCCACCAAGATATCAAATAAGTCATCACACAAAGTCAAATCAAAAGTATACTTTGTCTTTTTTAGTTGATTCTTTTGTGGAGAAGGTTTCAAGGCTAAGCAAACGAATGGTTCAGATTTATCATCGATCCATTCGGCTATACCTTTACTTGTGCTTCCCTTACCCAATGTTTTGGAATTGATTACTATATTATCACCGGGCTTCACAATGTTTATCAACTTTGGTTTTTTGTTTTTAAATCTAGAATGACCACAAGCAAACCATGAAGACAAAAACTTTGGCAATGATGATGTAGAAATCTTAAATGCCAAAATATTGTTGTTATCGGCCTTTCTAACTTTTACAGTACAATAGTCGACACAATCTGAAATCATGCTACCTTTAACAAGTAAATTATTCTCCTCAACCGATCTTTTACAATTGTCTATTATTATATTGCTACTAGATATATTAACTGAAACCATACGATCAGATTGGGAATTAAGTAAATTACTTGTGCAGCATAACTTATCAAATATGTTGGAGAGGCGTGGAACCTTGATGTAGATGGTGTCATACTTCTTCTCTTGATGACAACCTACAGCAGCTGTTTCCTGTAGAAACCGGTCAGACCGGATTACGGGACCGGTTTTTCTAGGGTTGCTGGAAATCACCTTGCGTTGACATGCCAATGCCTTCTCCTCATTTCTTTTGTCATGGTCTTTAACAGTTTGATGTATTAAACTTTTCTCAGCCAGAACTTGTGGTTCAATGATGTGATAGTCACTAGAAAACTGCACGACACTTTCGGCTTTAGAAAAATCAAGTATGGCTGTTTTCTTATGATTGACCTAATTTTTACAGCCAAGCTTGTTTCTTTTGGTTGAACAGATTCAGATCGTTCAGTTGCTGTAATAACCGAACTATTGCTCAAATCTGAATCGTTCTTCAATCCTTTATTGATTGCCCTTTGAGAAAAGTAATTATGTCTGCATTGTCTAAGAAACATCTCCAGTTCTTGGCGATACTCCTCAGAGAGGTCTTCGTATTTGACCTTTTCATCTAGAAAATCGGATGCTTTGGTTTCAAAAATAGCACATCCTGATTTTGCAATTACTGCATGTTTCTGCACATGTGGAGATAAATGCATGCTTGCTGAATTTTCATTAATTTGGCTATGGTTATGAATAACACTTGAAGCCAAATTATGATTATTAGCATTTGCATATGGTGCTGAAAAAGTAGATGCAACCTCCATTCTAGAAGCATGTTGTGCGGCATATGATGATTGAGAATAATTGGCTGAATAAGTAGAATTATCATGGCCAATTCTCTCATTCAACGGCATATATTGTGGTGAAACCATATACTGTGGATTTGTAGCCGATAAATAAAAAGAGGAAACACCTTGTTGAATATTATTAGAATTCATAGCATGTGGTGTTCCATACAAATTGGCCGAACTCACCGTGTTAGTTTGGCCTTGATAATCGTTTATCGGCTCTTAAACTTGTTGTACAGCCGATGTGTGAGAATAATATTGTATGTTGCTAGTAGCATCAAAATTTAAAGCATGCATATTATTTGATAATGGCTTTTGCATATAATATTCAGAATTATAATTTGCATAATAAAAATCATCTGAATAATTACTAGCCGATGCAATATGCATACTATCATTACATCTAGCAACATCAACATGAGGATTTGTGGTACTTGCAAAATAATTATTAGAACCATATAATGTATTTGCAAATTGTACCTCGGGCTCGCTGTAGTAGCACTGCTGTGGAGTATATGGATAGTCCGCCATGTACGTCTTGATGCTTCAAGTCTTGTGATCAATAAATCCAATTATTCTTGATAACTTGAACAATCAATGACCAATACTTCGCTTTTCTTTTGATCTTCAATATGCAAAAGCAAGCAAAGCACAATGCAATCGGCTTAAGCAGCCTGATGCAATGTCACAAGTATAGATGCAATCGGTCTAAAAAGATCAGATCCAACTATAGTGGCGAATCAAGATAGTAGATCAATTAGGTATATGGCTAGGTTAGAAAATTTTGGTTGTTTGAATAACTAGAATATTCCTCCCCAGCGGAGTCGCCAAAAGTATGTTGACGCAGAATTCGGCCAACACACGAGAGCGCTAGATCACGCAGCACATAGCACGAGCTGCTCGCAGCCTCTCTGGGCAGACCGGTCAGACTGGTCAGGGACACCGGTCAGACCGGTTACCTCCAGGGAAGATGAGAGCAAACCCTAAGAACGCCACCCGGAAGGATCCGTCATGGTGAACGCACTCAGGGGTGCCCTAGGGTCGGCAGGCCACTTAGGACGCCTTCAAACGTCGCGGAGACACAGGAAGAATAGCAAGTAAGGGTTTGAAAAAGCTAGGGTTTGGAGATGCAAAAAAAAATAAAGGCAAAAATAGTAGATTTGATTGAATCGATTGGGTGTGTCCTTAATCGGCCGAATTCTCTTATATTTATAGGAAGGATAGGGCTTATCCCGCAAGAAAATCAAGTTACAACTTGTTACAATCTCGAAGTCCTAAGTCTAGTCGAATTACAAGGGACAACCGGTCTGACCGGTCTCCCAAACCGGTCAGACCGGTCCGGGCTCGGATCTTCCTTTTTGCGCCTAATCCATCGTCTTGCTTCTTGCACCGATTCTTGCGATCCTCCTGAGTCCCAAGCATCGCAACATTCGATCAGCCATCTTGCTTCAAGACCGATTATTGCGGTCCAAACCTTGCATCAGCACCGCAACAGTCGGTCATTCCAGAGACCATGCCGGCTTCTTCACATTATGACCGATTGTTGCGGTCCTTAGAGCACCGGACCATTCGGTCCCTGGCTGGTCAGACTGGTCAAGCAAACTGGTCTGACTGGTCTGCCTTGGCCTGTGCCAATTTTGGTTGTCAACAGTGTGTGTGGCTGCAGTGGACAGCCTTATCTCCCTAGATATATACTAGTGCAATCTAGGTCTACAACACATACAAGTTGATGAGCATGGGATGTATATATGACGTGACATGCCTCAATTAATTGTCTACATTGCAGAGGCACTTCACGTGGAAAAGAAAAATGATGGGGGTCACTCAATCAATTTTGTCTTCTTGTCGCAAAATCTAAGCTACCCCTCTGTTTCAAAATAAGATATGATACTTTGGTCATTAATATCTTTTATAAAGTATGTAGATCATGAATATAAAATCATGAATTAATAAATTTGGTCCATGTGAGTGGATGATTATGCATTAAAAAAGTGTATTCGCCCTAACAAAGATTCAAAGAAAAAAGTAGGCAAGGGAAAGTCTAGTTTCCGATTACGCCCATGATCTAAGGACGCAATGACAATCCATGTGCAGATTTGCATCGACGTACACATGGGCGATGGGTTCGTTCTGCCGCCGTCATCTTTCTCGCCTAGTCGCGAACATGCTGTAGAGACCATTTGATCCGTGCAAGCAAGGTCTACGCTGCCCCAAAGCATATATGCAAGCCCGAATTAAGCGTGTCAGCTTCATTGTGATCTTCTGGTGCGTAGTCTCATATCTATCTTGAGTAGTTTCATTGACATGCAAGATGATCGGCCATTTGCTAAATTTACCTTTTATTGCCACAAGCAACAAACCTTTTTGTTCTTGGAAAATTCATGTTGAGAAATTTTCATTTGCCGATTACTAGCTATGACTCCTTTTGAAGTTTCCATGTAAATTAATTCTTATAAGATGCTAACAAAAAGATGAATTCTAAAGTTCTCAAAAAAACTTACTATTGCTACTTAGGGATTTCTTCTGAAGCCTCTCTGTTAACCGACAACAAAGGTGCTAGAAAAATACGAGCTAAACGTAGTTTAGTTGGTTAGTTTTCTTGTGATTATACCTGCCATCCCGGGTTCGAGTCCTTGACTCGGGACAAGGGGTCGTATTTTTCTAGTTTTATTCCGATCCATGAACTAACCGACGCTATTCTTTCAGTGGTAGGTCCCGTGTCTGTCGACAATGAGGCGAGTGTGCATTCATATGTGAGCGTCTGCACTGTTGTTTTTCAAAAAAAAAGTGCTAGAAAAAGAGATAAACCCTAAAAATTCTTATTAAATTTGTAGACTTTAATCATAAGCATCAATAGTAGCCACGGGATCTATTTTATTTTCCAAAAAATTACCCAATTTTCCACTTAAAGAAATAGTCTTAGTAACCCCTAAATCCATATCTAAATTGGCCATATCTATCATTACAAAAAGAATCTAAAGTGACCCTTAAATATTCATCTACATTACCGGCGTACGCCATCATAAAACATAATCTAAAATAGGGGAAATTCAAAATTTCACCCTCCAAATAATTAAAGTCTGATTTTCAACCCTCAATTACAAAGCAGGACAACGAGGGCAATCCAGCTATCAAAACCAGACAATTTCACCCTTTAGGTGATTCCAAAGGTGGTTTTCTGATTCATGAAAATTAAAGAATTTTTGTTTAATATAAAAATTCATAATTAATTCATTTTAATTGTCAAAAATGTAAATCAGGAACATGAACAAAGAAGACCCAAATAACTCCAAATAGAGCACCAATATATGTGTCACATTTTTAGAAAACATTGGCCTAGTTTGTTATATTTTTTATTTAAACTGAATTAGTTTTGAAATTTTTAGATTAAACTAATTTAAAACTAGACCCATAAAATGGAAAAAAAACACCTCTAAAACACCCAGAGGACCAAATTTGCCCGGGTTCGACAGTCAGTGTCTGGTTTTGTAGTTAAGGCTTGAAAATCAGACTTTTTTAGTAATAGTTGGAGGATGTAAATCAGATTTTTCTCTTAAAAACAACTTAATGTAACCCTGAAAGAACATGTAACCCTGAAAAGATCTTAATGTAACATTGCTAAGCTACTTAAGAAAGAATCAATGAGAAATAGACAATGACCAATAGTGAACAGTTTACCTTTCCAACAACTTAATTTCTTTGGAATCGGTCTATTATTGCTTTTTTTTTGCTTATAAGTCTTTTATGTCCATAGCAAAACAGTTACTTTTGTGAAATTTTTTCTTAAAGCCAGGTGAGAATTATATTCAAACACTGCTTCAATGCGTCTTTACCTCTGTGAACGAAAAGGCTCATGGAAAAGAAATTGATGGATATATGTTGCTGTCACCATGATTGAGGGCTTGATTGGTTGGCTACCAAAAGTTGCCAAGCCAAATTTCATTTGATTGAAAAGGCTTGATGGATATAAACTCTGGCATTCATTTGATTGAAAGCCAAATTTCTTTTGCCAAAGTTCTTTAACAAAGTGACAATGTTAAACTCGTTCATTTTTTACACCCAATCAATTTTTCACATGTGTGCTAGTATAAATCATAGACATTAGTGTTTGTATTTGGTATCAAGTCATTCGATGATAAAATTTTGGCCGTTATATTTTTGACATCTAATCAAGTGCTGCTCTAAAATTTTGCCCAAGTTTTGACCAAAAAAATTGTCATGCCAACATTTTGGCTGGCCCACATTTTGGCTTGGCAACTTTTGGTAGCCAACCAATCAGGCTCTGAGACTCCATGAGACATGCAGATGAAGACAGAAAGATCTTGACATTTTGGCTCCTTCGCAATCACTCTCTATCGTTGCTACTCATGGTCGTTAGCTGCCATGTGCTAAATTCCCTTCGATCTTATTCCCACGAGAACTATTGAGCTTTCTGTTGCAGAACCGTTATGAAATTTCTGTGGTGTAAATGGGCATTCTTTCAAGATGCGACGCACTGCCAAAAATAAAAGAAGAAGAAGAATACCGAGCCATGAGTACTACATTCCTGACCTTTTCCTTGAGATCCCACAGGCCACAGGTGGGTCGATCACCAAGAATGGCTGCAACGATGGACCGGTGCCATCAGCTTCACGCATTAAAGTTACATCGGCTTCAACTTGTAAGATACCAACGAAACGTTTCGCGAAGAAGAAAGTGAAACAACATAATACATGTTGCCATCACGAAGATCGGACATGCATGTACAGAAGCATGCAGAGGCGATCTCTTATCTTGTCTACATGGCACCCTTCTTGTCCATGCACTATATACGAATCTTGCAGTCCTGATCTCTCCTCTTATTGCCCACACCACACAGCCATCCAGCAAGGTCATACGTACACATAAGCTCATCATCAGAGGCTTGTCTGCTACATCCAGTAGTGAAAATGAAGGAATGCTACATTCATGAAACTTTGTGTGTGGCAAGGGCACATCTGCCCTCAGGCCATGTGTGGTTGCAGTGCACAGCCGCCTTATCATGCATCCTACACCAATGCATTGTATATGCATGTCCCCATGGCGTTGTACATTAGCACTACATTTGTGGAGGATGATCATTCAAACAATTTTGTTCTTTCATGTCTGAAAAATCTAAACCACCATTTATTTAATTGCTTTATGGTATTTATGTCAATATATCTGCATTTGGTGGTAGCGTATATGATATTAAAAGGTGGACAATAGTTGTGACTTGTGAGCGTGGTTCGTCTATCCTCCACCGTAGGTGAACCCTTATCTTCCTACACCAATGAAATGTAGGCTTCACACAAGTTGATAGCATGGGATGCATATATGCCATGGCTATCTACATTGCAATAGAATTCACGTGGAAAGAAAATGATGGGGTCATTCAATGCAATCAATTTTGTTCTTTCGTGCTGAAAAATCGAAGCCACGTTTGATGATCTATTTCACTGTATTTATGAGATATGGGCATACGGCTGCATATGGTGCTAGAGTATGATGTCGCAAAATGGACGTTAGTGTGAGTGGCTCGTCTATTCTACACCATAGGTGGATCCTTACTTGCATGCCGTGTGGTGGCACATGGTGTATCCATAAAATTGTGAGTGGTTCATTATGCTCTTCATTTTCTTGTCTCTCAATATACTTCATGTACAGCCTCTTTGGTACAAACTCTAATGCAACTTACGACAAGTGATTTAGACCTTTTTGTTATCACTTCATTAAGCGTACCTTAGTTGGTTAGGTTTTTTGTGGTAGAACCTGTCCACCCGGGTTCAAGTCTCCGACTCAGTACGGGTGTCACATTTTTCTGAATTTACTATAGGATTTAACTGGTGATATTCTTTCAGTGGTAGACGACGTACCCTTGATAGTTACGTGCGTGTATTCATAGGGATGAGTGTGCGCGTATGTGTGAGCGTCTGCATCTGGTCTTTCGTAAAAATAAGATACAAAGATTTAGTGGAAAAACCCTGCAGAGTTTTAAATAGGAGTGATAAACTAAGCAGAGCTTAGGATGGATTCGGATCGGATAAGCATGGAATCGAATCTAGATGTCACCTTTTACCATATTTTAATTTGAATACGAATCTTGTCGGATACAGATATGAATACGAATATTGTCCATTCTTATCGGATATGAATACAAAACGAATACATCGAATACGGATTCGCATTCGGATAGATAGGTTCATCATGTGTTAATTCTTCACGGATACAGATAATATCGGATATTCCACATTTTTGGAACACAAATGGTAATTCGGATAGAGAAAAATAACAAAAAAGAATTTGATACATCCATTTAACATCCATATTAAAATTAAATACAAATATAAATATTCATATTGACGTTTTAAACTAACACGAATACGGATCATTCGGATGTTCACCATATTCGGATTTTCATTTTAAGCGAGCTAGTGTCTAGGGATGAATGGGCCTTTGGTAGCCCAATTCAAATCTTAACCAAAACTTCCAAATAAAAAAGCCCACGTTTCAGCACATCAGGGCCTTATTCAGATGGGCCGAAGGTGGAGATAAGCCATCCAAAACTGTTTTTTTTTTTGAACGAACCGCCATCCAAAACTGTGAGCATAACTCGATCATATTGTTCTCTAAAAACAACTATACCACATTGAGATTCACATAATTCACCGCTACATGACAAAGGAATGAACAGAAAATAGCCACGTTAGTCATTTAGCATGGCAGGTTTACCCATACGAGCTGCTACTAATTACATAGCAATTACAACAAACCTACATCACAGGGTCGTAACTCGTAAGACAGCGAGATAAATAAAAAAGAGGATCCTGTGATGTTTCATTTGCTTCTATCTTTTGGAAAACCAAGATATCTTGTAGTTAGAAAACCGAAGATATCTTGTGCGTCTCATCTCAAGTGCTCATCTCTAATGTCTAATTGCTGGATGATTCTCACCTGAACCTAACAGAGCAGCTGTCAGAAGTTTCTTCGACCTCGAGGGCTTTGCTGGGTCTGGGCCGAAAGGTTCAGCCTTAGCCCATACGACCGGGAGCCCATTCATTCTTTCAATCCACCACTCACTCGGCCCATCTGTGACTTTTGCCTTCTTCGTTCGTCCCCGCGACTCCACTCCACTCCACCCTCTCTCCCCCCTCCGGCCTCCGCCTCGTCCCCGCCGGCCGTCGCCCCCTTCCCCTACCCCCGGCGTGCTCCGCAGATCTCATCATCCATCCGGCCTCGATTGATTGCTTTGTTCTTCTCTGGTCCCGGTAAGGAAGAAAATCCCTAACTTGGATGGATGGATGGATGGATGTATTGCTCCGTTTGTTTCGCAAAATCAATCGTCTTCCGTGTTATATCCCGAGCCCTAGAATCTGAATCTTCCTTCTCCCTTCTGTCCGTCCAGTGTCTGCTGGATGCCCTAGCTGCGTGGTAGGATTACTAATATCCCTTCGTTTTCCGATTTCCTCTTGGGGCTCAACTAGACCCTCCCTTTCGTCTCATAGGGTAGGCTTATCCGTTTATCCCATCAGAAGAGAAGTCATTTCTGTATGAAAAGGTTGCAGCAATAAAATGTGATAGTTTCTATTTACATCAGGATGATATCCATGCCGAAAAAACATAAATTTATAAATTTAGGAGCCTTCGCGGAACTCTTGAAATAAAATTTGGAAAAGAAGTCGTCTTATTGTTCTGATTATTAGTATTTTTGGTTGGTCAGAAAGAACCACTCTTGCAGTGATTGAAGAGGGAAGAGCGAGGACTTGATCAGAGATGAATGCCCCGGATCGCTACGAGCGCTTTGTCGTGCCCGAGGGCACCAAGAAGTAAGTCTTTCCCAGTCCCCCACACTTGCAAGTTGCAACATGAATGCTATTATCGATTATCTTTGATGTTCTGTTTGGGATGCCGTTTCTTGCTTCTCTATGAAGTGTGAACTGTGATGCTTAGTCTGCCGGTGCTCTTGCTTTTAGGAATTTGCTCAATGCATTCTTACTCGGCGGTTCAGGTTTTGGTACTGATAATCACCTTTCAGGGTGTCGTACGAGAGGGACACAAAGATCGTGAATGCTGCCTCATTCACTGTCGAGCGCGAGGACCACACCGTCGGCAACATTGTCCGCATGTTAGTATATTGTTTGTTGGTTCCCTTATTGCCGTCTTCTTTTGTCTTGTATGTATGATTGTTAAATTTGCAGGCAGCTGCACAGAGACCCAAATGTGCTCTTTGCTGGCTATAAGCTCCCTCACCCACTTCAATACAAGATCATTACGAGGGTAGGGTACATAACGTGTTTTTGCTTTTTGTTTTGTTTGATTGGTTTATTCAGCTGGTCACTATTTTTATTGTCTTTGGATAGATCCATACTACCAGCCAGTCTTCCCCAACACAGGCCTACACCCAGGCAATCAGTGATCTAGACAAGGAGCTTGAGTACCTTAAGCAAGCTTTTGAGGTCTATTCCTGATATATCCATTCAAATGATTAGTTACTTTCCTGTAATTCACCTTTCTGTCACGGAGTAGTAAGGGGAAAATGAGAAGCAACAGTTTAAACTTTATTCTACTGTATAAAATAAGGTGCCTTTTATTGCTGTATATATTACATTTTGATGGAGATTTTTTGATATGATGATCCATTGTGTTTTAGATTTGGTGACTGTTTGACCTCACATTTAGCAAACAATGATACAGTCTGTTATACTGTTTGAAGCAGCCAAGCCATGGGATTTAGGACATCCTGATTGTTTCATGCTATAAATATTCAGCATCATAAAACCTTTCTAGATATTCTGAATAAGGAATTTGGATCTATTACATACCTTGAAGTCTGACTGCATACTGATAGTATCAGGGAATCCCCTGTTTGATTGCCTTTGTTTCTCCAATTAACCATGTAGAACTTGTTAAGGGGAACAGGGCGAAAAAAATCATCATTCTGCAATTCCTTGCATGAGCTTTGTTTTGCTTGTTTTGCTGGACTACATGGCATGACATTTGGCAATAATATGTTGCTTCATATGAGAGTTTTTGGTTTGCACTGAGTCATGATGCGGAGTAAGGGGAGTGTCAGGAAAGTGCATTTGATAATACTTTTGTGTTAAGAATAGTTATTTTGGAATGGGTAGCTGAAACTCTTCAGAACATTAGCAGTTCTATTACAAATAGCAAAAAACCATTGGATCACAAATGGAAATCTCTGTACATTCTTTTTTAGAAAAAAAAACTGTATTCAGATTCATCTGTAAAAATCCCATTTCTCAGTATACAGTTACTCTTTGGTTAGGAACGTATAGATCACTATAGAAGAAGATGGAACAAATATTTTCAATCTTCAGTATGCATCTAACTTTTCTGTCTGTTGATAGGAGTTAATGAGATCTTTATGTGACTACTTGATGTTTGCTGATTGTACAAAGTAGTGAAAACTGAAAAGCTGATGCTAGGTTTGTGCTCCTTGTTTAAGATTTGTGTGTGCTCTGTAATTTGAGAGCATTTTCAGCTGTGTTCTGTAATCATTTTCGTAAAGTTCTATCTATTTTTATTTTGCATTTGTGTTAAAATTAACAGATTTGGTAGGCAAAGATGCACTAGTTGGTAAACCTGATGTAGCTTGGTGTTACGATCCTAGCTAGGATCATTACGGTAAACAGCATCATGAGAATAGCCAGGCATTGGCTGCTGGGTGAGGGATTGGATTGTATAATGGAAAGGCTTAGATTAATTATTCGTTGCTTGATTGCAAAGGGTGGCAGCAACTGTTTAACAGCTTAACAGGTTCTAGATAAGAGCCTGACAGACAACAGATATCCTAACCAATCTATCATGGTCTCGTGCTACAGTAATACCTGTACATAACACTTGGAGATTTTGAATTATTTTTAGAAGAAAAATACGGAACATTGATGTTATTTTGATGGGTCTTGTTTTCCTCTTTTTGTTTTGTGAAAACAGATGCTGAAGTATGACCAACGCCCTGACATGTACTTGGCTATTGATTTTTAAGCATTTGAGTACTATATATTTGCATTAAAAATTATCAGGATGAGAAAATTATAGAATTTACATGTCAATTATTTGTTATCCTATTCTTTTTATGCATCTTCTGCTAAGTTTATAATGATGAGGGAAAGCCTCACGCCTTGGAAAGCAATGCCTTTGAGCAACAGCTGTTGCGAATCTGAACCGGTAGCTGAAACTTTTGATTTGCATTACTCTTCACAATATGAGCAAAGTGGTCTAGGCAACTTTAATGTTACGGAACAGCATATAACATACTTGGACAGATCCAGTTTCCGCGTTGGCATACACTCACTCTTAGTCAGGAGTAGTCAAGTATTTTAATTTCTCATTTTGGAGCTTTGAGCATTATTCTAGTCGAATCTGATGAACCCTATGCGCTGCTTACATTCTGAGTTGGCTTTGTTTTCAGGATGAGAAGAAACGGTGCGAGCAGAGGCCTGCTCCGTGAAAAAGGAAGGTTCCAAGATTGTGTAAATGATGACGTCAGACTGTTCCCTGTACTAGCGGCAGCAACTTGTCGCTAAGACTCCAAGCAAGCTCTCTTGTTGAGTTTGCTCTCTCGCGCTCAGGCCGAAATCGTGTTGTTGCTGTAGTAGTCACCTGCGTTTGCTGCTGTTGATCTCATTTTGGACTTTTAGTCACGGGCGCATGTACGTTCATTAATTGGTCCAGGCAAAGCTGTGGGCTGCAGTGCACCCTGCTCCTACCGCGGCCCGCTTGGTTGGTAGCCGTTTGCATGGCCTGGCTGGACAGGTTTTCCATAGGGCAACATATCAAGTGCAAACTAACCTCTTTGTGCAAACCGTGTAAATTCTAATCTGGGCCACATGATATTGATCCATGGGACGCAAAGGGGCAGACCTAATGCAAACCTTGAGAGTGCACGTATCAAAAAGAGCAGTTCGTTAGGTGGTAAAAATTTATTGATTAACTTATATGTGCTTAAGTATAAGTACGAGTAGGTTTCTATTCTCTTGAACCCTTAACTTAGATGTTGAAATATCCACCAATGACAACTGTATCACATCTTTGCATTGGTTCCTACTCCCTCCATTCTAAAAGGAATGCAATTATAGCACTCCGTTCTAACAGGAATGCAATTATAGCACAGTGTTATGTTTTAGTATCTTAAATTTTACCAACTATAGATAAAAAATATCAATATTTATGATATTAAATAAATGTTAGCAGATTAATTACAAAATATATTTTTATAATAAATTATTTAGAGCCACAAATACGAATACAATTTTCTAGAAATTTGGTCAAACATAAATCATTTTAACTGGCCCTCAACCCACAATTACATTTCTTTTTGAGACATGGAAAGTATTTTTTTTCCTTGTAAATATCTCTAGGCCAATGCCTCTAGCTAGAGGCGCACCCTTTCAACTTGGAGGCCAAAATATCAACAGAATACAATCATTTAACCCTGCTTTCTTAAGTTCATGAGAAAAAAAACTTTTTCTTGCAACCATCTTTCTTTAATATACCCTGTTTGGATCTTGTCCTAACGTGATAAAATTTACGTATTTGTTTGCTCATATCAAACCAAACGTCCGGGATATCTTTGTCAAAACAAAAGACCAAGATATGCACCATCACCACGAGAGACAAAACATCTCTCACACACGTCACACTAGCGACCAACCGCACAAGACGACAAGGACGCGCTACACCTGAGCTGAGAGCGATCCGCGTGGCGGTCCGGCTGCAGGTGGGCCCCCCAACTTCCAGAAATTTCCACCACGCTCTCCACTCCACTCCACTGCCCTTCTCCGCATTCACTTGAGCTGAGCAGCAGAGCAGACGAGAGCACGAGCGGAGCCACGGCAAGAGTTCGCGCCACCAAGCAACCGTGCACGCGAGAGACAAGCGGCAGGCCACACCTTCCTCGTCCTCCTTCCATGGCGTCCTCGCCTTCCGCTCCCGCGTCCGCCGTCAAGGCCGCCGCCCTCCCCGTCTCGCAGCCACCGTCGTCCGCGGCCGTGGCAGTGGCGCAGCGCGCGCCGGCCGTCCTGCGCGTCGCGAGCGGCAGCTCGCGGCGCGGCGCGGCGCTCGTGGCGGCCGCCGCGCTGGATGACCTGCGCCCGGCCATCGACGAGTACCCCGAGGGCATCCTGTCCGGGGAGTGGACCGAGAACTTCTCCCTGCTCAGCTACGCCGACCTCCGCGCCTACCTCGAGTCCCAGATCACCACCGCCGGCGAGGTCTGTCTCCCCACCTGGGCATCCCTCCCTTCGTTCGCCCCCTCTCTCTTCCTGGATTTGATGTGATTGGTTGGTCGGCAGATGAGCCCGACGGCGAAGCTCGGGGACGTCATGTCGCGCCCCGTGCAGGTGGCAACGCCGGGGCAGAGCCTCGCGGAGGTCGACGCCTTCTTCGCCGGGCAGCAGTTCTCTGGTCTGCCCGTGGTCGACGAGGAAGGCAGGTGCGTTGGGGTCGTCTCCAAGAAAGACAAGGCCAAGGCGCCCAATGGGGTCAGTTCTCATTTCCACTCCTCTTCCCTGTCGCCCGCCACTTTGGAATACAGTATAAATATGCGACCACTATCCTGTTAATTGCCTAATTGGGATGTTCTTGATGATCGAAATCCTGATAGATTTAAATGGAAAACATTACCGTTTACTAGATGGGGGACAACTTTGATGTGCCTCCAGGCTCCAGCATCCTGTCAATTGTCTAATTGGGAGGGTCTTGCTGATGGAGTGACAGCATCCTATAAGGGATGCAAAAGGCATAGATAGCTAGATGGTGAAGCGGTGCAATCTTCATTGTACACGCTACGTTTGTTGTTGGTATATAATAATAAGTTAAGAGCAATGTTTTAACTGCGAACTGCATGAATCAGTGTTCAGCGTATTGTGGATCAGTGTTTTAAACAGAGAAAAATTGTTGACAGTTCTGTTGAAAACTGCATGATGCGTTAAGACTGGAGGATTTTTTGCTGATAGTTTAGCTCTACTGGAGAATTTTTCAAAAGTAGCCAACAAGGATTTCCTACTTAGATAAATGTTATTTTTACTGAATTCGCATTCAAAATTGAAGAAGATAAGGACGCTTCTGAGCTCTGATGTTTGTGGTTTTCGCGGATCTGACTTACATGCTTGCCCTCATGATGCAGATGGAGTCAACTGTTGGCGAAGTGATGTCGTCCCCTGCTATAACTCTGACACCTGAGAAGACTGTCTTGGGTAACCTCTGGTCACTTGTATAGACGAGAGGGACACTTGGATCTTTATGACAATTTGCTAACCAGCTGTTGGTTATTTGAGCAGACGCTGCTGCACTAATGCTCAAAGAAAAGGTTCACAGGATACCGGTTGTGAATCAACAACAGCAAGTGATTGGTAAGATTTTCTGAATTTCTGCTTTTCCAAATTACGGTGACAAAGCCGCCATCTGAATTGGCAATCAATTGCGTTGTGTGTGTGGTTTTAGTGTTGTACTTAGTTGCCAGAAAGTACCCTTTTTGCTATGTTTTTAACAATTAAACCCCAGTCTGTTCAGATTGCAGTTTCTATGAAGTCCTTGGGTTCCAAGGGTGCCCTTACCAATATTTACTGCAAACTCTAGAGTTTATGCTGCTCTTCCTTCTGATGACTAAATCAATCGAGATTCAAGGGTGATACTTTAGTAAAAAAAACATTCTGAATGTTTAAGAACGTGTTCTGCAGGAAGAATTTAAAACCATCCACACTCCTTGCACAGACAAGGGTTTTGTTACCAATACTAATTAGTAATTACTAAACCATGTGATTTCCCCCAGTTTCAGTTATCGCGAGTTTATGACAATACATGTGATGCAGTGCTCAGTCTCCCTTTTAAGTTCTATATCCTCATGGTGACTTTTCCATTGCTGATGAGAATAGGGATTGTCACTCGCACGGATGTGTTCCAGGCTTTGGAAGCCAGCAACAGAGCATGATCGAAGAATCCCTTACTGGCTTCTTCTCATTGGCGGTGGATCGCCAGATGTTACTCCTTGTACATATGATCCATCAGACTGCTCACCCATCTTGTAAATAATAGCCGTGTAATGTAATGAGGGTGTGTTGAATTAAGCTTTTGTTTTTGTACATGTGAACTCCATGCCATGTTTCCGAGTACATGTAAGTGTGCTGAATCCTTCGGACCCATCTTGTAAATCATAGCCGTGTAATGTAATGAGGGTATGTTGAATTAAGCTTTTGTTTTTGTACGTGTGAACTCCATGCCATGTTTCCGAGTACATGTAAGTGTGCTGAATCCTTCGGAGATGTTGGTGAGCTTAACTGTTTGCTACTCTCTGTCCTCTCTATTTTCCATATTACCTCATATATCTAGGGTCTTTAGCAGGACGAGCTTTCATGGACCTTGTGTGTGTAAAACATTTAGGAGTATTTCATTAAGAAAACAGAGTAGGATTGTCTGTCTGCTACTTATTTGATAAAACCAGTCGAATTCGTGGACATTCAGAATTAATGGCCCGAATCTTCCCAGTATCTGTATAAAACGTAGCCCTCTTCATACTCCATCTACAGATTCATATATTCTGACAGTAATTTTGCCCATATCTTAGTTTTTGCGTATTTGACAATGGCCAATCGGACATTATAACTCTCTTTTCACGTGAAACGGCCATATCGCCCATGAAAGAGGATGGTAAATCACAGGTAACCCTGCATCATGGGTGGCGATTTCTTCATCCTTAGGGCTGACAACTCTGGTCTCTTCAGATTAAATCTGTGAAGACCACCATTAATTAACATGATTTTCAGTACCCACCAGCATCATGATGATACATTAATTCTGGTTTTGTGCTAGCTCAATGCACTGAGAAAAGGAATAATTAATACACTTGAAGCATGGAGTATTTGCTAGCCACCAAACTAAACATCACTTAAAATATCAAAAGTACAATGTCACAGAAACAGAATCAGATCATGTGAAATCGCGTGTCCATAACATTGCATAATGAGAAGGATGCCTCAGAAATCACAGAACGGTCCAATAACTGCAAATCACACACACACACACACACACACACACGAAAATAAGGAGTCTTCCATGTACAAGACGAAAATAAGGAAAGCAGTTATCCTAGGTCCAAAATGTCACTCCAAACAAAAGCCCACTTCGTGACACCATTGCCTGTTTATATACATAGATGTAGGATTATAACTTTGAAGTATATTTTGTACAAGATACCCTTGATAGTAAAGGGTCCCCATGACCCGATCTGGTCTTTGCTCACAACTGAATTTAAAGCATAAATGCCCCATACAAGAAGAATATCATAGATCCTGTTACAACTAAAGAAACATATTCAAGATCCACTAGACAGGTAATGGTCTTCCTAAATATATTGAATTTAAAGCATGGTACTTGTTATACAAATAGCTGATAAATTTACAAACATAATCAATTAGCAGATCAGAGGGTAGCTATATCATGTATTGTTCAAAGTTTCAGCTCCAACATCTCCACTGCCAATGCCCCTGCCTACAAGAGAACAAGTTCCATCAATAAGGAAAACTACCAAAATGCAAAGCAGGACCCAAATTGATAATGTTCACAGAAATATTTAGCAGATCATGAAAAAAAAACAAAATTATCTAGAATTATTCTGAAGTGAACTTGTTACTAGTTAGCAAAATAGACTATCAAAATATGCTGAAACTGGGAAAGTTTATTGAGAAAAATATACATGACTGCTTACATCTAACTAAACATCTGGCCCTGTAGAAGATAAAACAAGACATTCTTTATTTCTGATCCAGCATAAAAAACTCTCCATATGCAGCTAAGCGCCTCCAAAACAAAATTCAAATTGGTAAATATAAATGTACTAGTTGGTGCACACGCCTCATGAATACGATGAAGAGACAAAAATACCATGTATTCTATTCACACTCATAAAAGATGTGGCAAAAGTATTGTGAGATAACCTGTGGTATATAAACCTGTATAGGGATGATAGCCGGTGATGAAAGTGGCCTTAAGTAGATGTCTGAACTGCATTGACTTGAGTTGGAACATGAAGACGTCAAGACCTGTTGATATAAAAATCGCATGACCATCCTCATTGTACCCAAGGATCGCTGTAAGCACAATTGGCAATCCGACAGAAAGGAGCTTGCCCAGTTCGATGGATTTCTGAAGAATCCATGTGGCACCACGGTCAGAAGAACTGGGCTTCCTCTCCCATAGTTGGATGGTCACATCATCTGACAAAGCGGCGAGACCAAGCTCGTTGTCCTCCACCCGCAAGATCTCCAAGCATAACTCCTGAGTGCCCTCCGGGACATCAATCACATCCAGAGTCTGCCTATCCAGGTCAAACTCAAGGATGCCACGGTTCTCATCGTTCCCAAACCCATAATCATTAAGCAACCAGCAAAGTGAATTCCTGGCGAGGACGCTGGGATTCACCATAGTAACAGGAGTAGTGATGGGAATTGAGATGACGTCACCCCACACACCAATCTCGGACTCAGACGGAGGCGAATATCTGAGGGTGGTCAGCATGTAGCAACCCACGCAACAAGACCACCGTGAAGGCTTCGAGGGGCACCCCGCCGGCGTGGTGGTGGTTGCAGATCAGCCCGGCGTTGTAAGAAGCGTGTTCGTTGTCGAGCCACCCCGGCGGGACGGGCACGCGGCGCTCGTCTCCGGCGGCGGGATCCCAGACGATGACCTCGAGGCGCGTCTGGTTGAGGATGAGGGCGAGGCCGTGGCGGCAGCCGAAGAAGTCCCAGGTCTCGCCGCCGTGCCCCACCAGCAGAGAGAGGCGCGCGGAGGGGATGCGGTCGGGCGGGTGCAGCGTCGGGGTGAAGTGGAGGAGGCCATGGAAAGCTGTGTTGAAGATGCCGAGGAGGGGGGATTCCGGCGGTGGAAGGCGCGGAAGCGGCGGAGGAACCGGGGGTCGGAGAGGAGCCGGCGCCAGCGCTTCCAGACGAGGGAGGCGCGGGGGAGGGAGGACGGCAGCGGCCGAAGGCGAAGCAGGATCTCCCGGAGGATATCGTCGTTATCCGGCAAGGGGGGCGGCGGCGGCGGCGGCGGCGGTGGCGAGGGGCGGCGGCTCACCAGATCCTTGCTCATCTTTTTCTGTTGTACAATCAATCTTGTGTGTGAGTTTGCTGATCATTATGAAATGGGCATATGTACCTGTTTAGTTTCCACCTCAAACTTCACTATTCATCAAATTTCACTATTTATCAAAGGGAATCTTACATGCATAGAGTATTAAACGTGTATTAATGACAAAACCCATTCCATAACCCCCGGTAACTTTGCGAGACGAATCTAATGAGCCTAATTTGGCCATGATTAGACAACGTCGTGCTACAGTAAACAATCTCTAATGACGAAAATTAGGCTTAATAGAATCGTCTCACGATTTTCCGTCCATCCGTGTAATTAGTTTTATAATTAGATCATATTTAGTCCTCTTAATCTTAGGTTTAGAATTGCTACTTTGTAGTTATACAACTTTGTAGTTAAAAACTTTTTATTTTAAATTTGTTTTGCTAATGAAAAGTATGTTTGTAGTTCTCAAAATTTGAAATTTGAGTTTTTTCAAACAACCTCGGATGAAGAAACAGTCAAAATAAGAGTTGTAGATCACAATAAGTTATGAAACTTTGTAGTTGACAACTTTTTCATTTGAAATCATCTAGTCAACAAAAACTAAGTTTGAATGTTCTTAAATTTGAAATTCAAATTTTATAAACAACCTCGGATGGAGAAACTACCAAAATAAAACTTGTAGATTTCAAAAAGTTATAAAACTTTATAGTTGAAAACTTTTTAATTTGAAATCGTTTAGGGCCTCAAATAAGCAATTTACACTCGGTTTATTATAATATGGTAGGAATCAGAACGGTATCTAGTCACAGACGAGAGTGTGGTGCAGTGGTAAAGGGGGTCACGCGCGAGAGAGAGGTCACGGGTTCGAATCCTAGCGATCGCGTAGCGCGTGAATTTTCCGCGAAGATACAGGAAGAACAGCAAGTAAGGGTTTGAAAAAGCTAGGGTTTGGAGATGCAAAAAAAAATAAAGGCAAAAATAGTAGATTTGATTGAATCGATTGGGTGTGTCCTCAATCGGCCGAATTCCCTTATATTTATAGGAAGGATAGGGCTTATCCCGCAAGGAAATCAAGTTACAACTTGTTACAATCTCGAAGTCCTAAGTCTAGTCGAATTACAAGGGACAACCGGTCTGACCGGTCTCCCAAACCGGTCAGACCGGTCCGGGCTCGGATCTTCCTTTTTGCGCCTAATCCATCGTCTTGCTTCTTGCACCGATTCTTGCGATCCTCCTGAGTCCCAAGCATCGCAACATTCGATCAGCCATCTTGCTTCAAGACCGATTATTGCGGTCCAAACCTTGCATCAGCACCGCAACAGTCGGTCATTCCAGAGACCATGCCGGCTTCTTTACATTATGACCGATTGTTGCGGTCCTTAGAGCACCGGACCATTCGGTCCCTGGCTGGTCAGACTGGTCAAGCAAACTGGTTTGACTGGTCTGCCTTGGCCTGTGCCAATTTTGGTTGTCAACAGTGTGTGTGGCTGCAGTGAACAGCCTTATCTCCCTAGATATATACTAGTGCAATCTAGGTCTACAACACATACAAGTTGATGAGCATGGGATGTATATATGACGTGACATGCCTCAATTAATTGTCTACATTGCAGAGGCACTTCACGTGGAAAAGAAAAATGATGGGGGTCACTCAATCAATTTTGTCTTCTTGTCGCAAAATCTAAGCTACCCCTCTGTTTCAAAGTAAGATATGATACTTTGGTCATTAATATCTTTTATAAAGTATGTAGATCATGAATATAAAATCAGTGAATTAATAAATTTGGTCCATGTGTGTGGATGATTATGCATTAAAAAAGTGTATTCGCCCTAACAAGATTCAAAGAAAAAAAATAGGCAAGGCAAAGTCTAGTTTCAGATTACGCCCATGATCTAAGGATGCAATGACAATCCATGTGCAGATTTGCATCGACGTACACAGGGGCGATGGGTTCGTTCTGCCGCCGTCATCTTTCTCGCCTAGTCGCGAACATGCTGTAGAGACCATTTGATCCGTGCAAGCAAAGGTCTACGCTGCCCCAAAGCATATATGCAAGCCCGAATTAAGCGTGTCAGCTTCAGTGTGATCTTCTGGTGCGTAGTCTCATTCTCTATCTTGAGTAGTTTCATTGACATGCAAGATGATCGGCCATTTGCTAAATTTACCTTTTATTGCCACAAGCAACAAACCTTTTTGTTCTTGGAAAATTCATGTTAAGAAATTTTCATTTGCCGATTACTAGCTATGAATCCTTTTGAAGTTTCCATGTAAATTAATTCTTATAAGATGCTAACAAAAAGATGAATTCTAAAGTTCTCAAAAAAACTTACTATTGCTACTTAGGGATTTCTTCTGAAGCCTCTCTGTTAACCGACAACAAAGGTGCTAGAAAAATACGAGCTAAACGTAGTTTAGTTGGTTAGTTTTCTTGTGATTATACCTGCCATCCCAGGTTCGAGTCCTTGACTCGGGACAAAGGGTCGTATTTTCCTAGTTTTATTCCGATCCATGAACTAACCGACGCTATTCTTTCAATGGTAGGTCCCATGTCTGTCGACAATGAGGCGAGTGCGCACTGTTGTTTTTCAAAAAAAAGTGCTAGAAAAAGAGATAAACCCTAAAAATTCTTATTAAATTTGTAGACTTTAATCATAAGCATCAATAATAGCCATGGGATCTATTTTATTTTTCAAAAAATTACCCACTTTTCCACTTAAAGAAATAGTCTAAGTAACCCCTAAATCCATATCTAAATTGACCATATCTATCATTACAAAAAGAATCTAAAGTGACCCTTAAATATTCATCTACATTACCGGCGTACGCCATTATAAAACATAATCTAAAATAGGGGAAATTCAAAATTTCACCCTCCAAATAATTAAAGTCTGATTTTCAACCCTCAATTACAAAGCAGGACAACGAGGCCAATCCAGCTATCAAAACCAGACAACTTCACCCTTTAGGTGATTGCAAAGGTGGTTTTCTGACTCATGAAAATTAAAGAATTTTTGTTTAATATAAAAATTCATAATTAATTCATTTTAATTGTCAAAAATGTAAATCAGGAACATGAACAAAGAAGACCCAAATAACTCCAAATAGAGCACCAATATATGTGTCACATTTTTAGAAAACATTGGCCTAGTTTATTATATTTTTTATTTAAACTGAATTAGTTTTGAAATTTTTAGATTAAACTAATTTAAAACTAGACCCATAAAATGGAAAAAAAACACCTCTAAAACACCCAGAGGACCAAATTTGCCCGGGTTCGACAGTCAGTGTCTGGTTTTGTAGTTAAGGCTTGAAAATCAGACTTTTTTAGTAATAGTTGGAGGATGTAAATCAGATTTTTCTCTTAAAAACAACTTAATGTAACCCTGAAAGAACATGTAACCCTGAAAAGATCTTAATGTAACATTGCTAGGCTACTTAAGAAAGAATCAATGAGAAATAGACAACGACCAATAGTGAACAGTTTACCTTTCCAGCAACTATATATATATATATATATATATATATATATATATATATATATATATATATATATATATATATACATATATATATATATATATATATATATATATATATATATATATATATATATACACTATAATATATGAGTATTGGGCTTTATTTCTTTAGCCAATCCATAGCAAAACAGTTACTTTTGTGAAATTTTTTCTTAAAGCCAGGTGAGAATTATATTCAAACACTGCTTCAATGCGTCTTTACCTCTGTGAACGAAAAGGCTCATGGAAAAGAAATTGATGGATATATGTTGCTGTCACCATGATTGAGGGCTTGATTGGTTGGCTACCAAAAGTTGCCAAGCCAAATTTCATTTGATTGAAAAGGCTTGATGGATATAAACTCTGGCATTCATTTGATTGAAAGCCAAATTTCTTTTGCCAAAGTTCTTTAACAAAGTGACAATGTTAATCTCGTTCATTTTTTACACCCAATCAATTTTTCACATGTGTGCTAGTATAAATCATAGACATTAGTGTTTGTATTTGGTATCAAGTCATTCGATGATAAAATTTTGGCCGTTATATTTTTGACATCCAATCAAGTGCTACTCTAAAATTTTGCCCAAGTTTCGCATGTAAACATTTTGGCTGGCCCACATTTTGGCTTGGCAACTTTTGGTAGCCAACCAATCAGGCTCTGAGACTCCATGAGACATGCAGATGAAGACAGAAAGATCTTGACATTTTGGCTCCTTCGCAATCACTCTCTATCGTTGCTACTCATGGTCGTTAGCTGCCATGTGCTAAATTCCCTTCGATCTTATTCCCACGAGAACTATTGAGCTTTCTGTTGCAGAACCGTTATGAAATTTCTGTGGTGTAAATGGGCATTCTTTCAAGACGCGACGCACTGCCAAAAATAAAAGAAGAAGAAGAATACCGAGCCATGAGTACTACATTCCTGACCTTTTCCTTGAGATCCCACAGGCCACAGGTGGGTCGATCACCAAGAATGGCTGCAACGATGGCACCCTTCTTGTCCATGCACTATATACGAATCTTGCAGTCCTGATCTCTCCTCTTATTGCCCACACCACACAGCCATCCAGCAAGGTCATACGTACACATAAGCTCATCATCAGAGGCTTGTCTGCTACATCCAGTAGTGAAAATGAAGGAATGCTACATTCATGAAACTTTGTGTGTGGCAAGGGCACATCTGCCCTCAGGCCATGTGTGGTTGCAGTGCACAGCCGCCTTATCATGCATCCTACACCAATGCATTGTATGTGCATGTCCCCATGGCGTTGTACATTAGCACTACATTTGTGGAGGATGGTCATTCAAACAATTTTGTTCTTTCATGTCTGAAAAATCTAAGCCACCATTTATTTAATTGCTTTATGGTATTTATGTCAATATATCTGCATTTGGTGGTAGCGTATATGATATTAAAAGGTGGACAATAGTTGTGACTTGTGAGCGTGGTTCGTCTATCCTCCACCGTAGGTGAACCCTTATCTTCCTACACCAATGAAATGTAGGCTTCACACAAGTTGATAGCATGGGATGCATATATGCCATGGCTATCTACATTGCAATAGAATTCACGTGGAAAGAAAATGATGGGGTCATTCAATGCAATCAATTTTGTTCTTTCGTGCTGAAAAATCGAAGCCACGTTTGATGATCTATTTCACTGTATTTATGAGATATGGGCATACGGCTGCATATGGTGCTAGAGTATGATGTCGCAAAATGGACGTTAGTGTGAGTGGCTCGTCTATTCTACACCATAGGTGGATCCTTACTTGCATGCCGTGTGGTGGCACATGGTGTATCCATAAAATTGTAAGTGGTTCATTATGCTCTTCATTTTCTTGTCTCTCAATATACTTCATGTACAGCCTCTTTGGTACAAACTCTAATGCAACTTACGACAAGTGATTTAGACCTTTTTGTTATCACTTCATTAAGCGTACCTTAGTTGGTTAGGTTTTTTGTGGTAGAACCTGTCCACCCGGGTTCAAGTCTCCGACTCAGTACGGGTGTCACATTTTTCTGAATTTACTATAGGATTTAACCGGTGATATTCTTTCAGTGGTAGACGACGTACCCTTGATAGTTACGTGCGTGTATTCATAGGGATGAGTATGCGCGTATGTGTGAGCGTCTGCATCTGGTCTTTCGTAAAAATAAGATACAAAGATTCAGTGGAAAAACCCTGCAGAGTTTTAAATAGGAGTGATAAACTAAGTAGAGCTTAGGATGGATTCGGATCGGATAAGCATGGAATCGAATCCAGATGTCACCTTTTACCATATTTTAATTTGAATACGAATTGAATACGAATCTTGTCGGATACAGATACGAATATGAATATTATCCATTCTTATCGGATACGAATATATCAAATACGGATTCTCATTCGGATAGATAGGTTCATCATGTGTTAATTCTTCACGGATACAGATAATATCGGATATTCTATATTTTTTGGAACACGAATGGTAATTCGGATAGAGAAAAATAACAAAAAAGAATTTGATACATCCATTTAACATCCATATTAAAATCAAATACGAATATAAATATTCATATTGACATTTTAAACTAACACGAATACGGATAATTCGGATGTTAGAGCTCCAGATTTTCATTTGAAGCGAGCTAGTGTCTAGGGATGAATGGGCCTTTGGTAGCCCAATCCAAATCTTAACCAAAACTTCCAAATAAAAAAGCCCACGTTTCAGCACATCAGGGCCTTATTCAGATGGGCCGAAGGTGGAGATAAGCCATCCAAAACTGTTTTTTTTTTTTGAACGAACCGCCATCCAAAACTGTGAGCATAACTCGATCATCTCTAAAAACAACTATACCACATTGAGATTCACATAATTCACCGCTACATGACAAAGGAATGAACAGAAAATAGCCACGTTAGTCATTTAGCATGGCAGGTTTACCCATACGAGCTGCTACTAATTACATAGCAATTACAACAAACCTACATCACAGGGTCGTAACTCGTAAGACAGCGAGATAAATAAAAAAGAGGATCCTGTGATGTTTCATTTGCTTCTATCTTTTGGAAAACCAAGATATCTTGTAGTTAGAAAACCGAAGATATCTTGTGCGTCTCATCTCAAGTGCTCATCTCTAATGTCTAATTGCTGGATGATTCTCACCTGAACCTAACAGAGCAGCTGTCAGAAGTTTCTTCGAGCTCGAGGGCTTTGCTGGGCCTGGGCCGAAAGGTTCAGCCTTAGCCCATACGACCGGGAGCCCATTCATTCTTTCAATCCACCACTCACTCGGCCCATCTGTGACTTTTGCCTTCTTCGTTCGTCCCCGCGACTCCACTCCACTCCACCCTCTCTCCCCCCTCCGGCCTCCGCCTCGTCCCCGCCGGCCGTCGCCCCCTTCCCCTACCCCCGGCGTGCTCCGCAGATCTCATCATCCATCCGGTCTCGATTGATTGCTTTGTTCTTCTCTGGTCCCGGTATGGAAGAAAATCCCTAACTTGGATGGATGGATGTATTGCTCCGTTTGTTTCGCAAAATCAATCGTCTTCCATGTTATATCCCGAGCCCCAGAATCTGAATCTTCCTTCTCCCTTCTGTCCGTCCAGTGTCTGCTGGATGCCCTAGCTGCGTGGTAGGATTACTAATATCCCTTCGTTTTCCGATTTCCTCTTGGGGCTCAACTAGACCCTCCCTTTCGTCTCATTGGGTAGGCTTATCCGTTTATCCCGTCGGAAGAGAAGTCATTTGTGTATGAAAAGGTTGCAGCAATAAAATGTGATAGTTTCTATTTACATCAGGATGATGTCCATGCCGAAAAAACTTAAATTTATAAATTTAGGAGCCTTCGCGGAACTCTTGAAATAAAATTTGGAAAAGAAGTCGTCTTATTGTTCTGATTATTAGTATTTTTGGTTGGTCAGAAAGAACCACTCTTGCAGTGATTGAAGAGGGAAGAGCGAGGACTTGATCAGAGATGAATGCCCCGGATCGCTACGAGCGCTTTGTCGTGCCCGAGGGCACCAAGAAGTAAGTCTTTCCCAGTCCCCCACACTTGCAAGTTGCAACATGAATGCTATTATCGATTATCTTTGATGTTCTGTTTGGGATGCCGTTTCTTGCTTCTCTATGAAGTGTGAACTGTGATGCTTAGTCTGCCGGTGCTCTTGCTTTTAGGAATTTGCTCAATGCATTCTTACTCGGCGGTTCAGGTTTTGGTACTGATAATCACCTTTCAGGGTGTCGTACGAGAGGGACACAAAGATCGTGAATGCTGCCTCATTCACTGTCGAGCGCGAGGACCACACCGTCGGCAACATTGTCCACATGTTAGTATATTGTTTGTTGGTTCCCTTATTGCCGTCTTCTTTTGTCTTGTATGTATGATTGTTAAATTTGCAGGCAGCTGCACAGAGACCCAAATGTGCTCTTTGCTGGCTATAAGCTCCCTCACCCACTTCAATACAAGATCATTACGAGGGTAGGGTACATAACGTGTTTTTGCTTTTTGTTTTGTTTGATTGGTTTATTCAGCTGGTCACTATTTTTATTGTCTTTGGATAGATCCATACTACCAGCCAGTCTTCCCCAACACAGGCCTACACCCAGGCAATCAGTGATCTAGACAAGGAGCTTGAGTACCTTAAGCAAGCTTTTGAGGTCTATTCCTGATATATCCATTCAAATGATTAGTTACTTTCCTGTAATTCACCTTTCTGTCACGGAGTAGTAAGGGGAAAATGAGAAGCAACAGTTTAAACTTTATTCTACTGTATAAAATAAGGTGCCTTTTATTGCTGTATATATTACATTTTGATGGAGATTTTTTGATATGATGATCCATTGTGTTTTAGATTTGGTGACTGTTTGACCTCACATTTAGCAAACAATGATACAGTCTGTTATACTGTTTGAAGCAGCCAAGCCATGGGATTTAGGACATCCTGATTGTTTCATGCTATAAATATTCAGCATCATAAAACCTTTCTAGATATTCTGAATAAGGAATTTGGATCTATTACATACCTTGAAGTCTGACTGCATACTGATAGTATCAGGGAATCCCCTGTTTTCGCTTTAGGACGTCACACACATACATCAGGTGCCTGCATTCCACAGAATTTGTGTGCACATTCTACCTTCAAACTCTTATTATGTACCTATGTTTATCCTGATTTTTTTTTTCTTTCCAAAGGAGTGTTTGATTGCCTTTGTTTCTCCAATTAACCATGTAGAACTTGTTAAGGGGAACAGGGCGAAAAAAATCATCATTCTGCAATTCCTTGCATGAGCTTTGTTTTGCTTGTTTTGCTGGACTACATGGCATGACATTTGGCAATAATATGTTGCTTCATATGAGAGTTTTTGGTTTGCACTGAGTCATGATGCGGAGTAAGGGGAGTGTCAGGAAAGTGCATTTGATAATACTTTTGTGTTAAGAATAGTTATTTTGGAATGGGTAGCTGAAACTCTTCAGAACATTAGCAGTTCTATTACAAATAGCAAAAAACCATTGGATCACAAATGGAAATCTCTGTACATTCTTTTTTAGAAAAAAAAACTGTATTCAGATTCATCTGTAAAAATCCCATTTCTCAGTATACAGTTACTCTTTGGTTAGGAACGTATAGATCACTATAGAAGAAGATGGAACAAATATTTTCAATCTTCAGTATGCATCTAACTTTTCTGTCTGTTGATAGGAGTTAATGAGATCTTTATGTGACTACTTGATGTTTGCTGATTGTACAAAGTAGTGAAAACTGAAAAGCTGATGCTAGGTTTGTGCTCCTTGTTTAAGATTTGTGTGTGCTCTGTAATTTGAGAGCATTTTCAGCTGTGTTCTGTAATCATTTTCGTAAAGTTCTATCTATTTTTATTTTGCATTTGTGTTAAAATTAACAGATTTGGTAGGCAAAGATGCACTAGTTGGTAAACCTGATGTAGCTTGGTGTTACGATCCTAGCTAGGATCATTACGGTAAACAGCATCATGAGAATAGCCAGGCATTGGCTGCTGGGTGAGGGATTGGATTGTATAATGGAAAGGCTTAGATTAATTATTCGTTGCTTGATTGCAAAGGGTGGCAGCAACTGTTTAACAGCTTAACAGGTTCTAGATAAGAGCCTGACAGACAACAGATATCCTAACCAATCTATCATGGTCTCGTGCTACAGTAATACCTGTACATAACACTTGGAGATTTTGAATTATTTTTAGAAGAAAAATACGGAACATTGATGTTATTTTGATGGGTCTTGTTTTCCTCTTTTTGTTTTGTGAAAACAGATGCTGAAGTATGACCAACGCCCTGACATGTACTTGGCTATTGATTTTTAAGCATTTGAGTACTATATATTTGCATTAAAAATTATCAGGATGAGAAAATTATAGAATTTACATGTCAATTATTTGTTATCCTATTCTTTTTATGCATCTTCTGCTAAGTTTATAATGATGAGGGAAAGCCTCACGCCTTGGAAAGCAATGCCTTTGAGCAACAGCTGTTGCGAATCTGAACCGGTAGCTGAAACTTTTGATTTGCATTACTCTTCACAATATGAGCAAAGTGGTCTAGGCAACTTTAATGTTACGGAACAGCATATAACATACTTGGACAGATCCAGTTTCCGCGTTGGCATACACTCACTCTTAGTCAGGAGTAGTCAAGTATTTTAATTTCTCATTTTGGAGTTTTGAGCATTATTCTAGTCGAATCTGATGAACCCTATGCGCTGCTTACATTCTGAGTTGGCTTTGTTTTCAGGATGAGAAGAAACGGTGCGAGCAGAGGCCTGCTCCGTGAAAAAGGAAGGTTCCAAGATTGTGTAAATGATGACGTCAGACTGTTCCCTGTACTAGCGGCAGCAACTTGTCGCTAAGACTCCAAGCAAGCTCTCTTGTTGAGTTTGCTCTCTCGCGCTCAGGCCGAAATCGTGTTGTTGCTGTAGTAGTCACCTGCGTTTGCTGCTGTTGATCTCATTTTGGACTTTTAGTCACGGGCGCATGTACGTTCATTAATTGGTCCAGGCAAAGCTGTGGGCTGCAGTGCACCCTGCTCCTACCGCGGCCCGCTTGGTTGGTAGCCGTTTGCATGGCCTGGCTGGACAGGTTTTCCATAGGGCAACATATCAAGTGCAAACTAATCTCTTTGTGCAAACCGTGTAAATTCTAATCTGGGCCACATGATATTGATCCAAGGGACGCAAAGGGGCAGACCTAATGCAAACCTTGAGAGTGCACGTATCAAAAAGAGCAGTTCGTTAGGTGGTAAAAATTTATTGATTAACTTATATGTGCTTAAGTACGAGTAGGTTTCTATTCTCTTGAACCCTTAACTTAGATGTTGAAATATCGACCAATGACAACTGTATCACATCTTTGCATTGGTTCCTACTCCCTCCGTTCTAAAAGGAATGCAATTATAGCACTCCGTTCTAAAAGGAATGCAATTATAGCACAGTGTTATGTTTTAGTATCTTAAATTTTACCAACTATAGATAAAAAATATCAATATTTATGATATTAAATAAATGTTAGCAGATTAATTACAAAATATATTTTTATAATAAATTATTTAGAGCCACAAATACGAATACAATTTTCTAGAAATTTGGTCAAACATAAATCATTTTAACTGGCCCTCAACCCACAATTACATTTCTTTTTGAGACATGGAAAGTATTTTTTTTCCTTGTAAATATCTCTAGGCCAATGCCTCTAGCTAGAGGCGCACCCTTTCAACTTGGAGGCCAAAATATCAACAGAATACAATCATCTATCTGTTAACCCTGCTTTCTTAAGTTCAAAAGAAAAAAAACTTTTTCTTGCAACCATCTTTCTTTAATATACCGCGAATACGAAGAGAGATCTAGTGCTTGAGACCTTTAGCATAAAAACGAGGCGCTTAACCTGTTTGGATCTTGTCCTAACGTGATAAAATTTACGTATTTGTTTGCTCATATCAAACCAAACGTCCGGGATATCTTTGTCAAAACAAAAGACCAAGATATGCACCATCACCACGAGAGACAAAACATCTCTCACACACGTCACACTAGCGACCAACCGCACAAGACGACAAGGACGCGCTACACCTGAGCTGAGAGCGATCCGCGTGGCGGTCCGGCTGCAGGTGGGCCCCCCAACTTCCAGAAATTTCCACCACGCTCTCCACTCCACTCCACTGCCCTTCTCCGCATTCACTTGAGCTGAGCAGCAGAGCAGACGAGAGCACGAGCGGAGCCACGGCAAGAGTTCGCGCCACCAAGCAACCGTGCACGCGAGAGACAAGCGGCAGGCCACACCTTCCTCGTCCTCCTTCCATGGCGTCCTCGCCTTCCGCTCCCGCGTCCGCCGTCAAGGCCGCCGCCCTCCCCGTCTCGCAGCCACCGTCGTCCGCGGCCGTGGCAGTGGCGCAGCGCGCGCCGGCCGTCCTGCGCGTCGCGAGCGGCAGCTCGCGGCGCGGCGCGGCGCTCGTGGCGGCCGCCGCGCTGGATGACCTGCGCCCGGCCATCGACGAGTACCCCGAGGGCATCCTGTCCGGGGAGTGGACCGAGAACTTCTCCCTGCTCAGCTACGCCGACCTCCGCGCCTACCTCGAGTCCCAGATCACCACCGCCGGCGAGGTCTGTCTCCCCACCTGGGCATCCCTCCCTTCGTTCGCCCCCTCTCTCTTCCTGGATTTGATGTGATTGGTTGGTCGGCAGATGAGCCCGACGGCGAAGCTCGGGGACGTCATGTCGCGCCCCGTGCAGGTGGCAACGCCGGGGCAGAGCCTCGCGGAGGTCGACGCCTTCTTCGCCGGGCAGCAGTTCTCTGGTCTGCCCGTGGTCGACGAGGAAGGCAGGTGCGTTGGGGTCGTCTCCAAGAAAGACAAGGCCAAGGCGCCCAATGGGGTCAGTTCTCATTTCCACTCCTCTTCCCTGTCGCCCGCCACTTTGGAATACAGTATAAATATGCGACCACTATCCTGTTAATTGCCTAATTGGGATGTTCTTGATGATCGAAATCCTGATAGATTTAAATGGAAAACATTACCGTTTACTAGATGGGGGACAACTTTGATGTGCCTCCAGGCTCCAGCATCCTGTCAATTGTCTAATTGGGAGGGTCTTGCTGATGGAGTGACAGCATCCTATAAGGGATGCAAAAGGCATAGATAGCTAGATGGTGAAGCGGTGCAATCTTCATTGTACACGCTACGTTTGTTGTTGGTATATAATAATAAGTTAAGAGCAATGTTTTAACTGCGAACTGCATGAATCAGTGTTCAGCGTATTGTGGATCAGTGTTTTAAACAGAGAAAAATTGTTGACAGTTCTGTTGAAAACTGCATGATGCGTTAAGACTGGAGGATTTTTTGCTGATAGTTTAGCTCTACTGGAGAATTTTTCAAAAGTAGCCAACAAGGATTTCCTACTTAGATAAATGTTATTTTTACTGAATTCGCATTCAAAATTGAAGAAGATAAGGACGCTTCTGAGCTCTGATGTTTGTGGTTTTCGCGGATCTGACTTACATGCTTGCCCTCATGATGCAGATGGAGTCAACTGTTGGCGAAGTGATGTCGTCCCCTGCTATAACTCTGACACCTGAGAAGACTGTCTTGGGTAACCTCTGGTCACTTGTATAGACGAGAGGGACACTTGGATCTTTATGACAATTTGCTAACCAGCTGTTGGTTATTTGAGCAGACGCTGCTGCACTAATGCTCAAAGAAAAGGTTCACAGGATACCGGTTGTGAATCAACAACAGCAAGTGATTGGTAAGATTTTCTGAATTTCTGCTTTTCCAAATTACGGTGACAAAGCCGCCATCTGAATTGGCAATCAATTGCGTTGTGTGTGTGGTTTTAGTGTTGTACTTAGTTGCCAGAAAGTACCCTTTTTGCTATGTTTTTAACAATTAAACCCCAGTCTGTTCAGATTGCAGTTTCTATGAAGTCCTTGGGTTCCAAGGGTGCCCTTACCAATATTTACTGCAAACTCTAGAGTTTATGCTGCTCTTCCTTCTGATGACTAAATCAATCGAGATTCAAGGGTGATACTTTAGTAAAAAAAACATTCTGAATGTTTAAGAACGTGTTCTGCAGGAAGAATTTAAAACCATCCACACTCCTTGCACAGACAAGGGTTTTGTTACCAATACTAATTAGTAATTACTAAACCATGTGATTTCCCCCAGTTTCAGTTATCGCGAGTTTATGACAATACATGTGATGCAGTGCTCAGTCTCCCTTTTAAGTTCTATATCCTCATGGTGACTTTTCCATTGCTGATGAGAATAGGGATTGTCACTCGCACGGATGTGTTCCAGGCTTTGGAAGCCAGCAACAGAGCATGATCGAAGAATCCCTTACTGGCTTCTTCTCATTGGCGGTGGATCGCCAGATGTTACTCCTTGTACATATGATCCATCAGACTGCTCACCCATCTTGTAAATAATAGCCGTGTAATGTAATGAGGGTGTGTTGAATTAAGCTTTTGTTTTTGTACATGTGAACTCCATGCCATGTTTCCGAGTACATGTAAGTGTGCTGAATCCTTCGGACCCATCTTGTAAATCATAGCCGTGTAATGTAATGAGGGTATGTTGAATTAAGCTTTTGTTTTTGTACGTGTGAACTCCATGCCATGTTTCCGAGTACATGTAAGTGTGCTGAATCCTTCGGAGATGTTGGTGAGCTTAACTGTTTGCTACTCTCTGTCCTCTCTATTTTCCATATTACCTCATATATCTAGGGTCTTTAGCAGGACGAGCTTTCATGGACCTTGTGTGTGTAAAACATTTAGGAGTATTTCATTAAGAAAACAGAGTAGGATTGTCTGTCTGCTACTTATTTGATAAAACCAGTCGAATTCGTGGACATTCAGAATTAATGGCCCGAATCTTCCCAGTATCTGTATAAAACGTAGCCCTCTTCATACTCCATCTACAGATTCATATATTCTGACAGTAATTTTGCCCATATCTTAGTTTTTGCGTATTTGACAATGGCCAATCGGACATTATAACTCTCTTTTCACGTGAAACGGCCATATCGCCCATGAAAGAGGATGGTAAATCACAGGTAACCCTGCATCATGGGTGGCGATTTCTTCATCCTTAGGGCTGACAACTCTGGTCTCTTCAGATTAAATCTGTGAAGACCACCATTAATTAACATGATTCAGTACCCACCAGCATCATGATGATACATTAATTCTGGTTTTGTGCTAGCTCAATGCACTGAGAAAAGGAATAATTAATACACTTGAAGCATGGAGTATTTGCTAGCCACCAAACTAAACATCACTTAAAATATCAAAAGTACAATGTCACAGAAACAGAATCAGATCATGTGAAATCGCGTGTCCATAACATTGCATAATGAGAAGGATGCCTCAGAAATCACAGAACGGTCCAATAACTGCAAATCACACACACACACACACACACACGAAAATAAGGAGTCTTCCATGTACAAGACGAAAATAAGGAAAGCAGTTATCCTAGGTCCAAAATGTCACTCCAAACAAAAGCCCACTTCGTGACACCATTGCCTGTTTATATACATAGATGTAGGATTATAACTTTGAAGTATATTTTGTACAAGATACCCTTGATAGTAAAGGGTCCCCATGACCCGATCTGGTCTTTGCTCACAACTGAATTTAAAGCATAAATGCCCCATACAAGAAGAATATCATAGATCCTGTTACAACTAAAGAAACATATTCAAGATCCACTAGACAGGTAATGGTCTTCCTAAATATATTGAATTTAAAGCATGGTACTTGTTATACAAATAGCTGATAAATTTACAAACATAATCAATTAGCAGATCAGAGGGTAGCTATATCATGTATTGTTCAAAGTTTCAGCTCCAACATCTCCACTGCCAATGCCCCTGCCTACAAGAGAACAAGTTCCATCAATAAGGAAAACTACCAAAATGCAAAGCAGGACCCAAATTGATAATGTTCACAGAAATATTTAGCAGATCATGAAAAAAAAACAAAATTATCTAGAATTATTCTGAAGTGAACTTGTTACTAGTTAGCAAAATAGACTATCAAAATATGCTGAAACTGGGAAAGTTTATTGAGAAAAATATACATGACTGCTTACATCTAACTAAACATCTGGCCCTGTAGAAGATAAAACAAGACATTCTTTATTTCTGATCCAGCATAAAAAACTCTCCATATGCAGCTAAGCGCCTCCAAAACAAAATTCAAATTGGTAAATATAAATGTACTAGTTGGTGCACACGCCTCATGAATACGATGAAGAGACAAAAATACCATGTATTCTATTCACACTCATAAAAGATGTGGCAAAAGTATTGTGAGATAACCTGTGGTATATAAACCTGTATAGGGATGATAGCCGGTGATGAAAGTGGCCTTAAGTAGATGTCTGAACTGCATTGACTTGAGTTGGAACATGAAGACGTCAAGACCTGTTGATATAAAAATCGCATGACCATCCTCATTGTACCCAAGGATCGCTGTAAGCACAATTGGCAATCCGACAGAAAGGAGCTTGCCCAGTTCGATGGATTTCTGAAGAATCCATGTGGCACCACGGTCAGAAGAACTGGGCTTCCTCTCCCATAGTTGGATGGTCACATCATCTGACAAAGCGGCGAGACCAAGCTCGTTGTCCTCCACCCGCAAGATCTCCAAGCATAACTCCTGAGTGCCCTCCGGGACATCAATCACATCCAGAGTCTGCCTATCCAGGTCAAACTCAAGGATGCC
>CM014273.1:12642456-12670069 GCA_004135705.1 Alloteropsis semialata | reverse complement strand
AACCAATCTAGATCGCCTAGATCATGCATATGTTGTAGCTTCGAGCCAAATAGAGTGAAGTAAGGTAGATGTGAATCTCAATAAGAAGCATCTTTAAATCACGACCTCCGATCAAACTCCCGAAAACCCCAACTTACATGGGATCACACCCTGTCACGGTGCTCCCTATCGGTGTGGGTAACTTAAGGACACGTTCACGAGTGAACATGTTGAACCACTTGATAGATCCGGTATGAACTCCTAGCCACCATGGCTACAAGAACACCCCAAGAATTCTATCTCAAGAATAGATTGAAGAAGAAACAAAACCAAGAGAGAACGAAATTATTGAAAGAGGCACTTGATCGCTAAAGATTCATAAACACAAATAACTTCACCATGTTCTCTTTTTTACCGACCGATCACTAGTAACGGCCTTTTGATTCACATACTTGGACAATAGCTCAGCATGGGTTGATTTCTTCTTTGTATATACCTCCTGATGCTTTTCTAAGTTCAGTTTCGAAGTTCCAACCTCGGGACGCCCAGTTTTAAGCACTTTGTGATGGTGCTACCCAAAACCGATTTTGTTGGTTTTAGAAACCGGTTTTACCAGTTTGGGCTGGGTGTGGTGCTGCCCAAAACCGGTTTTGTTGGTTTCAGAAACCGGTTTTACCTGTTTGGCCTGTGCAGCAGGCTCAAACGGTTTTTACGAAGATCCTTGCCCCCCGAGTTCCAAAGTCCTTGCAGTGATCTTGAAAATCTCTCTACCATCAGGAGTTTTCTCAAACACTACTTCTCTGATCACCTGTTTGTTTTTCAAATTTTTAGGCTTCTCTTCACCGATGATGATATTTTTCCCCTTGGTTGCTTTAGCTTGATGCGGCCGAACTAATACCTTGGGTTGTTGTACATCAACGGTGTTAACAAAAAGAGAAACATTATCCACTGGCATCTCATGATAATGCAATCGTCCTTGATTTATGGCCGATTGCACCTGCCGATGGAAAATATTGCAATCAACAGTAGCATGCAGAAAAGAATTATGAAATTTACAATATGCACGCCCTTTCAATTCTTCAGGTGGAGGTATAATGTGAGACATCTTGATGTTTCCATATCTTAACAATTCATCAAATATACGATCATATTTAGAAACATCAAAACTAAATCGCATTTGTTCTTGCCGATCCTTAGGAATCAGCTTAAGAAATGGACATGTATATGCTTTATCTTCTAAAGGCCAAACTAATTCAGCAACATAATCATTTTTTCTCTCATTGTCTAAACAATTATTTTTCACATGTAAACTAGACTGATGAGTTCTATAAGCATCTTTGTTGATTTGTAATTCTATGCAACACGCCCTTACTAAGACTTGGTTAACCGAACGAAGTTCAAAGCCTTCAAGTTTCTCTTTAATAATAGATCTCAAACCATCAAAAGCAATATACACAAGATCTTTATCAGAAATTGACACATCATAACAACGATTTCTTATTTTTTAGAATCTTGTAATGTATTCATAAACAGATTCACTCTCTTGTTGCCTAACCGATGTTAAATCTGTCAATTTTAATTCTTGATGTATTGTAGCAATATATGGCACTGACTGAATAACATGAGGCATATAATTTAATGGGACATAATGCATTGTTTCACACTGTCTATGAGATGCTATCCAAGAACCGGTGGTATCGGTTTCAGGAACCGGTAGTACCGCTTTTGCCGTATTCGGCAGTTGAAGTAATCTTGGCACCGTTTGCTCTGGAGAAAAGTTTATCGGCATATTATATTATAAATTTTCAGGCACCGTTTGCTCTGGAGAAAAGTTTATCGGCATATTATATTATAAATTTTCAGGAAATTCCTCTAGTACAGCCGATGAACTAGTCTGAATTTTTTCATGTTGCTTAATACGAGGAGTATTATAGGAAATTGAATTACTGACACGATCCTCTTTTTCTAATCGATCCAATCTTTTTGATAATGCAGATAAAAGATCGATTCTTTTTTTATATACAAAATCAAAAGTAACCGAAGGTTGATCAATCAGAGTAGACGATGAATTGCTTACAGTGGGTATTACCTCAATCTTCCGATTATCAATCTTGAACGCGGGCATCACAAATTCTTGTGCTCTTGATACTGTGCCCTGGCGATCCTTCTTCAGCCCCATCAAGAATTGTTTCTTGATGTATTCCTGGGCTGCTTCAAAATTCTGACGCTCCTCTTCACTGAGCTCCTCCATGGAGGGCGCAACGATGTTGTCTTTGTCCAGATCTGAAATAAAGCCCATCTGGCTAGGGTTAGGTAGACCGGTTATAGAAACCAAGATCTCTTCCCCAGTGGAGTAGCCAAAAATGTGTTGACGTTTTTTCTAGCCAACACACCAAAAATCAAGCTAGCTCGTGCGGATCCGCAACGGATCGATCACCTGCAGCACACCCAGCCAAAACCGGTAAAACTGGTTTGAGAAACCAACAAAATCGGTTTTCTAGGGTTTGCTGCGTCGACCTATGAACGCCGGCCCGGGAGGGACCCTGTCAGGGCTGGCGCGCCTAGGGTTGTTTTGAGATCGGTGGGCCACTCAGAACGCTGTCAAACGCCGTAGAGACGAAGTACGAACAGCAGAAGGGGTTAGAAAAGTTAGGGTTTGAAAGGGATAAAAAGTAAAGATACTTTGTGTTTGATCGATTGGATTAACCCGCAAGGAAATCCTTTTACAAGTCGTAATCCACATGGATCTCCAAATCTACTAGGACTCTGCCTAAAACCGGTTCCACGGGTTTGGTTTGTGTTGACAGATCAAATATAGTAACTAAAACCGGTTTTACCTATTTTCAAACCGGTTTTGTTGGTTTTGTCCAGGTGAAGATCTTCCCGAAGCCATAACTCTCTCGTCCGAACTCCAAATCGGACTTTCTATATATGCATTTCGATCGTCTCCACGCAAGCTACGCAATGGTGCAATAAAAATGTTAATTTGACAATGTTACAAAATTTGGTTTTTCCGGTATCTAAAATCGGTTTAACCTGTTTACCCAGATTACATGAAAACCTCTGTCGTGCCAATTTTGATCGTCAACACCAATCTAATTCTATCATCTACTATGTATATAATGTATGGCAAAGAGAGACTTGATGGGAGTGCATGTAATTTGTCAGGAGTAGCGGGCGGCCAGGCTCATGGGTATATACATCCGCACCTCGGCATAGATGGATGCATCAATTCATAATCCACAAATTGCTTTGCAAATTATAAAGGATTGATTGAGATTATCTCGTCACTAAAGCAAGCGCATATCGCCGCCGCCGAAGTGAAATCAGGCAGGAGCGGAGCAGGAAGGGAGAGGATCTGATCTGTTT
Organism: Alloteropsis semialata; assembly: GCA_004135705.1. Taxonomy (NCBI): domain Eukaryota; kingdom Viridiplantae; phylum Streptophyta; class Magnoliopsida; order Poales; family Poaceae; genus Alloteropsis; species Alloteropsis semialata. Next base: position 12,666,721 of record CM014273.1, on the reverse strand, counting down.
GTTTTTAGATCATCCGATCTGTTTTGTTGAGTTGTGCTAATGGCAAAGGAAGCGACTCGTGGGCTGGGCTGATGTACCAACTACCAAGTGGGCTAGCAGGACGCGACATGGACTGGTCACCGCCGGGAAGACCAACAGCGCGGCGCGGTGGCCAAACGGGCCAGGTACGACCACTGGACACCGGCCCGGTCCCTTATCTCAAACTGTCGTAAGAGCCCAGAAAGCCTGGTACGCGACGAGGCCCAAGCACGACCGGAGAGAAGAACGACAGCCGCCGCCGCCAGACTCTGCTGCTGAGTGCTGAGTCCGCCACTTCGTCTCCGTCCGCCGCTTCCTCTCCGGCCATCCTCTCCCAGCGCTACCCCGCCGACGCCGAGGCCGGCCTCTCTCGCTCGTAACCCTGGTTGGTCTTCTTCGGCCACTGCCGCTGCAGGACTCATCTTCCAGCCATACTCGCGCCTTCGCCGGAAGCTCTGCCTACCGCAGGTACGCGGTACTCTGCTCCAGGATCTAGTGATGAATTCTAATGTCAGTGGTTAGATTGTTTCCTGCTCATGTAGAGACTTGTGTAATCGTGGGTGAACTGCTGGTTGAGTGCCACGCAACCCATTGCTTTCTGTGCCTTTTCCCCCCCAATTCGAATGGATAAGACCAATCCCTTGGGTTTTGGTGGAAAAATTAGTTCAGTTTCAATTCCCAAAAGCAGAAGCTCCTTCATTTTCCCTGCTCACCCGAAGGGGCTGGATGGGCCTAATCCCCACCCATCTATGCAAGATTGCATCTCTCCTATTTTACAATTATTTTGCTTGTGTAAAAAAGTCTGACATTGATTTCTGTGATTCTTGGTTTCAGTTCTGTTTGAGAATTGTTCGTCATGGGGTCGGAGCTCACCGAGGTCCCTGGCAACCCGACTCCTTCCCACCAGGAATCTACAGGTAATCTTTAATTTCCCTAGCCTGTAAATGTTTTTTATTGCTATCTGATTTCGTTTTTCCTTGTCGCTTTGCCTCCCAGTTGATGTGGTGGCTGCCAAGATCGACCCCAAGCTAGCTAATATTCTCATTAGGTAAAGGACTTTTCATCCCTGTTCTTTTAGTCTGGATTCAAACTTTTTGGTTGTGTACTGTTTTGGGATTCTTCTGTTGTTAACCAATTCAGGAAATAATAGTTAGAAGGCTTTGCATTGGATTACAAATGGTGTCCAGAAAAGAAAATCAACATTTCATCCTATTGGATAGGAACCTATTGTTCTGACTTTCATTTTCGGTTATGTTAGATGCTTAGATCCACCTGCCATGAGATTCAAACCCCAATGTTTCTATGTAGTATTGAGTTTCACAAATAGGAATGCTGGTCTTTTCTATTTTCTATTTTTGGCGATGCAACTATTGCTACATTTTTCCTCCTCGCGAGATATGATGCGCTTCTGGTTGCTTTGACTCTAAATTGACCAATTAGTGTAATAAGCATTCCAAGCAATTATTGTGCACTGTTTGCAGGCAGTTGTGCCAGATATGCCCTTTGGAGAATCTGAGGCATGTAAAGCGAGTCCGTCGACGTACTGAATGCGGTACAATATTCAGCACATTCATCCCAATCTTCATTTGCAGATTGTCTTTGAAGCATACTACTCATAGAAGACTTTTCATTAGCTTTCTGAAAACACATGTTCTATGAGTCATGCAATAGCTCAAGAAATACTCCTACATATCATATACAGAAGGATATTTATATTTTGATTGTTTTCTAGTCGAGCACAACCTTGGGATGGATCAAAAGTGACTTTTGCACAATCATCAGCAAAGCTTTTTATCATTGGGATGTTTATTATCTTCTAATATTAGCATATGCCAAAGTAATTATTTGATCTTTAAAGCAAATGTGTCTTTCTGTGCTGATTTCTTCTTGTGAGACAGTAAGCAATTTTTAATGAGCAAGGATAAGAATTATGACTGGATGGCACTAAAACTAAGAAAAAAAATATTTCAAGTTGGGTATACCACGTAACAACTAATTATATCAGAACCCTTCCTTAATCTTGAACTAGTAAGAGCAGAACCAACCACCACAATGTGGAACTAAAATTGAGCAGATCATTGTATTTTTTAAGCTTGGCTGACCAAAAGTTTATGGTTATGTTGCAAAAGTTTTTTCCTATTTTGTCTAATTATATGTTGTATTTCGTTTGGCAGGAAAATCTGAGTTATCAATAATCTTATGTCTTTCGACTGGGTCTGAAACTTGTAGCAAACAGGTTCCTGAAGCTGTACAAAAGATTGTGGATGCTTATCAGTTGAGTCCTTTCACTGCAAAAGTAAGTAATATTTTCATCTTTGGCAAAACTTTCATTTTGTCGATTTTATTGGGCATGTGAAAGTGCTAGCCGGGTTCTGGCATAGTGGCTCTAGGCTTGTAGCTAAAGGTTCATAACCATCTCATGTCAAATCACTCTAGATGCATTAGAAGATGAATCCCTTGACAGAACTTCTGCTTATTTAGTTAGACTTACCTCGTGCCCTTGTCATATATTGACATTTACTATTTGTAAAAGTCTTTCACAGGTTGCCAAGTGTTCTGCTACATCAAAAGAGGAGTGGGAAGAACAATGCAAACTCTGGCCAACTTCCTACCATCCTGCACATGAGTATGTCCTAAATCTTTCTTGTATTCTGTAGTGTATAATGTCAGTCAATAGTACCTTTTAGTTTCTTTGCCCAAACATGCAATATTTGCTGTGAGAGATAACCTTTCGGACCCCTGTTTTCTTCAGAAACATATCAATGAAGTTAAGTGAAAGTGATGCTTTAGCTGAACCTCAAAATGAACCAATTGCTTCAAAGTTCCGATACACTTCTACAGAAGTTCTCCCATGTCCCAAGGTTTCTAGCAAAACTGCTTCACCTGATGGTGGAATTGAACCTCTAGGCTCTACCACTCTGTCCTATGGCAGGCACTGCCTTTGAACTGATAGTAATCCTCCATCTGGTGGCATGACTCCATTTTTGATGGGCCACTTCAATTTGCATGGGTTGCTGTATCTGCAATCACAGCTCTAGATGGCCTTGTTGTTTTATCCCATGCTGGGATGACATTGAGTGTCAGTGCCTCAGTGGCATAGCTCTAGGGTATGGAATTTTCAGTGGATGGTGGTGTTGGGTGGGCTCTTGGTTGTTTAACTTCAATAGCTCATTAATTGCAAAAGATTATTCATATTATTTTGTTAAGTAATTATTTGACAGAATGGGATTACAGGAACAAATGTTCACATCCAGTTAGTAGTTAGAATTGTTCAGTTCTGTTGTCTGTAGATACAGTTGTAGTGCAGAAAATTAGTTATCTAGTTTGTGTTTTTCTTCTGTGCTATAAACATCCGTTTTGATGGACTCCTATGTTTATTTACAGCCTTGATATTGTCCGTGTATTTCGAGATGAGGAATTACCATCAATATTTGATTGCATGAAGACTGCTATTCAATTATCAAAGGTAACCACTCTTGGTTTAAAAGTACCGTTTAGAAGCTATATTATTTATTGTGTTCCGTTGTTTTCAAATATAAGTATCCTTTGGGGCTGTGGGGGCTATGATTTTTCAGTAAGATCCTACCCAGTGTGATTATATGTGTAACTGTTTAGTCTATCTAGGCATAAACGTTTCTGAAAGTCTATGTATGTTTAATATATTATCTTCTTTTACTTGGGTAGCAACCACACCCAACAGCACTTGGCAACAAATACCAACAAACAAGTCCATTGCTTTGCACATACACCACTGGACCACTAAATTGGGTGACAACTAAATTGGTCAAAACCAACAAAACTGTTGTTGGTGGATTGGGGCAATGGGCCAATTGTGTCTTTACCAGGCAAGTGTGGGCAATGCTGGTCCAATATCTGAACATTGCTGCTGCCCCTACAACAACATCCCCACCTTCTGGGATGGTGTGGGAGCACAATCAGAAGTGTGCCGAAGGAAATGAGAAAAGGCATAAATTCCCTAATCATATTAGTGTCATGGGAGGTCCGGAAGCATAGAAATGCTTGTGTCTTTGAAGGAAGGTCGCCTAATGTCAGTGATCTCCTCCGGACGGTGGCGGATGGGTGCAGTGGTTTATGTCTGCCAGGCTGGATCATCCAAGCTCCAGGACCTCTTGGCAAGGTCATTGACTGTGGCGGCTTAAGCCCCAAGGGGCCCAGGGTCATGTTTGGTTACGGCTGTGGCGTGTCTGCAGCTTTTCCATTTGTAGGGTGTGTGTGGGTTTTAACCTCGACCTGGTTGTATCCAGGATTGTCATACTATTTCTCTTCTACTTTAATGAAATGACACGCAGAGCACCCGCGTAGTTCGAGAAAAAAAAGGGCCAATTGTGATGGGTTAGGGCATGCAGCGTAGTTTTGAACCAATTGCAGTGGATTTGTTTTGCAGCACTAGACTGGAGAACAGCAACGGTTGGTCGAGATTCAATGTTGAGAACAACTACTAGATACTAATGGCAACGGATTGAAAGGGAAGTTTGAATCCTAAAGTGATAATGGGGATGGCACCAGTGAGGTGCGGAAAGGTTGGTGAGAGAATTAGGGTGGTCATGGTGGCCAACGGTGCATTTGGATGAGAGCCTGTGATAGCCTGACCAAAGTTTGGTCGTTGACCATGGACATGAACGACGTTTGGATCAAGGCCCTGATTTGGCTTGTTCCGGCTGCCATGTCTAGCGCTTAGTGTATTTTTGTGCCCATGAGTGGTCGATTCAGCTACCAAGTTTTGGCCAGCCAAAGGTTTTGCATGTTTACATGGGACAGCAAACAAACTTGCCTGATTGCGGTGCTTTTAAGTGAAGGTGTGCAGGGTTTGAGAAGATTATATATATTTAAGAATGTAATATTATGATATAAATTAATGAGTTTTATTCCTGATGTTTTTTGGCTGAGTTCCTTGTCCCTACTTAGCTTGACTTGAAGCTACCATGCTAAGCAGGCAAACTCTTTGAGTCTAGGTGCCATTGTAGCTGCCTTTAGGGTTTACCTGGTTTACGCCACGAAAATTAAAGAAATCAAAACTTGCTATACAGGGAAACTCCAACATCATTAAAGCAAAGGATTTGCAAATATAACTGTTAAGAGTACATGGAAGAGATCCAATAGGATCTGGCTGTTATGGTAGCATAGAGTTAGTTAGGATATAACAATAACCTCATCGCATAGAGTTAGTTAGGATATAACAATAACGTCATCAACCATCTCTGGACTCTTTATGACTGTCCCTGGGAGTGGAGCTCAGCTATCGAGCTGTGACGTGATGTGTGTATGAAGAGAATATGAAGAGACCAACTAAAGTTTCTCTTTGAGCTAGCTTGTCAAGAAACCAGTTCCTAGAGTGATTGCTGTTCATGAACTGTTATGAGCTGTGACGTGGCGTGTGTTATGAAGTGTTCATCAAGCATACTCGCATTTACAAACGTCTATTTCATCTTGCAGGATGATTGCTGTTGATCATAGGTTTTTCCACTAACTTCCACTTTGGTTCTCTCTATCTACCAGGCAGGCAATGCTGCCATTATTGTTGATCCATCAAGTATGCAAATAATTGCAAAGGCTACAGACCAATCACACCAGCATGATACATCTGCAGAAGGGAGCAAACGTGCTGAAGTGAAAGCAGATGATACCTGCTCTTTGGATGAATCAACTGAGAATAATGGCAATTTTTTACAGCCAAGCTCCTGTCTTTCTAAACGCAACGGTTTGAACATGGAAGTCTCATGTATAAATCCTTGGGGATGGACGAAACATAGTACTACTGAGCACAGCCCATTGCCCTGTGAAGGCTGTTTTGCATGGCATCCACTGAGACATGCTGCCATGGTTGCCATTGAAAATGCTGCTGAGAGGGATCGTACAATGTTTCCTTCAACCTCAATAACTAAGGCAAATTCAAATGGCAATCTGGAAGACTATTCTGACAATGAGCCAGCAAAAAGGCCAAAGATGGATACAAAAGTGAGCCTTGTAGGTTGTTGTCATAATTTTCTCATTGCATACTGTTGTATGAAACTGTCAATGATGCATTTCATATCCTCTGCTTTTCTCTGACATGGTCAAATTTGAACTTCAGGAAAAAGAGCAATGTCCAGATGAATCATGCTGTGGTGACTTGTCTGAAGCCACAAGACCATATCTCTGCACAGGATTTGATATCTACCTTGCTTGGGAACCATGTGCAATGTATGTTCAGTAATATACTTTGACATCAATTTATATTCTTAGTTTCGTTAGTGCTCAGATGTCTGTTTGTTTGAAGGTGTGCAATGGCACTTGTACATCAAAGATTCAAGCGCGTGTTCTACGCTTTCCAAAACCCAGTTACTGGAGCGCTTGGTGGAGTCTACAGGTTGCATGGGGAGAAAAGCCTGAATCATCACTACAATGTATTTCAGGTTTCAGTACCTGAGGCATACTTGAATGGTTCGAGTGACTGTTCAAAAAAACTGCTGACTGGACCTCCTTTCTGTTTTGTTTAGAAAAGGAAGATCCATAAGCTTTTGTATTGCAGCATGGATGCCATTTTTGGTACAAGGACTTCAGGTTAGGCATGATAACTTGTCCTGTTGTATCATTAACATTTTTTACGTCTGCCGTATTACTAGAGTTCGCTCCTTCCGTTCTCCTTAATATAATTGGATGCTATCGACAATTTATGGTCTTGTAGATGTGGGCATTGACCTGGAGCTATTTCTTGCCTTTAGGCCTCCTTCAATGGCTAGCTCTAAGACATCTCATATAATACTTATTTTAATGGAGAGAGAAAAGCTATCTCTTGATCAAAAGATAGTCTCATGCACACACACCATGTGAGGATGACGTGTGGGGTCATTCATATTATGAGCTATATACTAAAAGCTAGATCTAGACCATTGGAAGAGTTGTTTCTTAAAATACTTAGAGCTCACATTATTGAATGAGGTCTTACTGACCGCTATTTGATTCTGAATCTTTTATTGCTGCTTGAAGGAACTGTTTGCCTTCCTCTATGGAAGCTCGAAATATAGGAACTGAAGAATACATCAATAAACCAGTAGTAACACGAAAAGTAATGCTCATTTCTCTACTACAGAAACTGCAAAGTCTGCATCTGCTGAAAAATGCAATCAGCACACTGGCCATTTTATACATCAAAAGATGATTCGAGGCTTTAGGCATCGCAAACGCTCCAAATCTTGCACATCTGCATGAGCATGCAACTGAATTTTCATCCTTATTCGAATAAACATACACTGAACACTCATCAAAAAGGCGTTAAAGCCTTTACTCCAAGGTCTAATCCTAAGTCCTCCAAAAACGAAAACAAAAACAAATGCAAACAACCTATCCTCTCATTTACACGGCTCACCACCCTCACAAACTTGCTCCAAAATGCACCACAATAGCCAGCCCAACAAGTTCATCTGCTCATCCTTTTTGCAGTTTTTTTTTTGCAGCCCTGCTTGCATTGGTTCAGCTTCAGCCAAAGGGTGACTTGGCCTTATTGGACGCCGAGTACATCGCGGAGAAGCTGCTGCTGCTGCAGCTGTTGCTGTGGCTGTTGCTGGGGCCCTGCCGGTACGGCGGCGTGCTCGACGTCGACGACGTCGCCTTGGCCACAGGGGCATGATGATGGGACGGAGGCGACGAGCCCCCCTTGAGGAGGACGTCAACGTTGGCCAGGTCCTCGCGCTCCAGCCTGATCTCCTTGAGCATCGCCGCCACGTCCTTCATCGTCGGCCGGTCGTCGGGCGTCGGGCTCACGCACAGCAGCGCCACGCCCATCACCTGCAGCATCTCCTCCACCTCCGCGCTCGACCGGCCCTGCAGCGCCGGGTCCAGCACGTCGGCGCGGTCCCTGCACCGCCGCACCCAGTCCACCACGTGCAGCCCGTCGGGGATTGTCGGGTCGATCGGCTGCTTCCCCGTCAGCACCTCCAGCACCACCACGCCGTAGCTGTACACGTCGCTCTTCTCCGTGATCTTCATCATGTACCCGTACTCTGCACCATCAAACAAGCCATTAGTGTTTGTTCGTCTCAATCAATTGCATGCAACAATTGATTTTCAGAAAAAGTTTACAATTAATTCAGACAAGAGACATTTGAAGAAGTATATACTAGGGGAAGTACCAGGGGCGATGTAGCCGTAGGAGCCGGCGACAGTGTTGGACGAGCGGCCAAAGTCGCCGTCCTCGACGAGCTTGGCAAGGCCGAAGTCGGCGATGTAGGCCTCGAAGTCGAGGCCGATGAGGATATTGTTGGCCTTGATGTCGCGGTGCACGATGGGCGGCACGCAGTCGTGGTGGAGGTACGCGAGCCCCTGCGCCGCGCCGAGCACGATGCGGTACCGGACGTCCCACTCCAGCTGCGCGCCGCCGCCCCGGCGCTCGTGGAGGACGGCGCCGAGGCTGCCGTTGGCCATGTAGTCGTACATGAGCAGCCGGGTGCTCTTGTTCCAGCAGCAGCCGAGGAAGCGCACGATGTTCTTGTGCCGGATGGAGCCCAGCGTGCGCACCTCCGCCGAGAACGAGTCCCGGACGCGGCCGCTCGTGCCGTCGTCCTTGCACGACGCGGCGGCGTGGGTGCTGGGCCACAGCTTCTTCACGGCGATCACCTCGCCGGTGTCGATGCCCACGCGGTACACCACGCCGGAGCAGCCCTTGCCGATGATGTTGGCGTCCACCAGGTTCCTCACCACCTGGTCCACCGAGAAGCTCAGCTTCTGGAACGGCGTGAACTGCCACGGCCACGACAGCTCGCCGCCGCCGCTCTCCGAGTCGCTGCTACCGCCGCCGCCCGCGCCCTTCCCTCCGAGGCCCATCCGCCGCGCCCGCAGTATCCCGATCATGCCGAGGACCATCGCCACCGTAGCAGTCACCAGCAGCGCGATGGCGAGCTTCAGGCGGTGCACGCGCTGCGCCTCCTCGGCGGTGTTCATCACCGGGTGGCCGTTGGCGTCGATGCTCACGAAGCACACGTCCCCGCCTTTCGTGCAGAGCCCGGCGTTGCCGGCCAGGCACGACGTCGAGAGCTGCCGGAACAGCTTCGTGTCCGGGAGGTACCCGGAGAAGTTGTTGTTGGACACGTTGAGCGTGACGAGGTTGTCCAGCCCGGCGAGCGGCGCGAGGTTGCCGTTGAGCGCGTTGTACGACAGGTCAAGCACCGAGAGCTTGCTCAGAGCCGATATCTTCGCCGGGATGGGGCCGGTGAGGCCGTTCCGGCTCAAGTTCAGAGCAATGTCGAGCCCGTCGATGTTGCAGAGCTCGTCGGGGATGTTTCCGGTGAGCTCGTTGTCGCTCAGGTCGAGGAGCTCCAGGTTGCGGCACTGCCCGAGCTCCGGCGATATCGGCCCGGACAGAGAGTTGCCGCAGAGCACCAGTCTGCTCAGAGCCTCCAGCTTGCCGAACGCGTCGGGCACGGTGCCGGTGAGCCGGTTGTGCGAGACGTCGAGCTCCTGCAGCCCGTGCACGGCGACTAGCGAGACCGGCAGTGGCCCGGACAGCGAGTTGTTGCTCAGGTCAAGCATCTGGAGCTGCGAGCAGTTGCCGAGCTCGGCCGGCACCGGCCCGGCGAGGCGGTTGCTTCCGAGGTCGAGGAAGTTGATGCTCTTCATGCCTGACACGGACGCGGGTATCGACCCCGCGATGCGGTTGCCGCCGAGCCGCAGCCGCACGAGGCTGGCTGCCTTGCCGATCTCCGGCGGCAGCGGCCCGGAGAGGTCGTTGGACAGGAGCAGCAGCTTGGTGAGGTTGCGGAGCAGGAAGAGCCCCGGCGGTATGATGCCGGTGAGGTGGTTGTGCGAGAGGTCGAGCGCCTGGAGGTTGGCGAGGGACGCGAGCGTCGCCGGGATGGCGCCCTCGAGCTGGTTCTGCCACGCGAAGAACACCTGCAGGCCGGAGAGGCGGCCGAGCTCCGGCGGGATGAGGCCCGAGATCTCGTTGGTGTCGACCTGCAGCTGGACCAGCGACGTGGCGTTGGCGAGCGCCGGCGGGATGGTGCCGGTGATGTTGTTGTCGCTTAGCATGAGATCCTGCAGCGCCAGCAGCCGGCCCAGAGACGCTGGGATGACGCCGGAGATGGAGTTGATGGAGAGGTCGAGCGACACCAGCGAGCTGAGGTTGCCGAAGGAATCCGGGATGGGGCCGGTGAGCGCGTTCTGCCAGAGCAGCAGCTTCTGCAGCTGCGGCAGGGCGCCGAGCGACGGCGGCAGCGGGCCGGAGAGTGAGTTCTCGTAGAGGTAGATGTTGGTGAGGTTGGCGCAGTTGCCGAGCTCCGGCGGGATGGCGCCGGAGAGCTCGGTGGTGTAGATGGACAGGGTCTCGAGGCTCTGGAGCTGGCCGAGCGACGCCGGGAGCGGGCCGGAGATCTTGGTGTCGGCGAGGCCGAGCACGACGAGGTTGGAGAGCTTGGAGAAGGAGTCCGGTATCGGGCCCGCCAGGTCGTGGTTGCCGCCGGCGCGCAACGACTCGAGCAGCCGCAGGTCGCCGAGCGACGGCGGGAGCTCGCCGGAGAGGCGGTTGTCGAACAGGAGAAGGTTCTTGAGCGACGGCGCGAGGCGGGCGAGCTCCGGAGGGATGGGGCCCGACAGCTGGTTGGAGTTGAGCGCCAGCGTCTCCAGCGCCGTGGCGTTGGCGAGCGACGGCGGGATGGGGCCGGTGAGCGCGTTGGCGCTGATGTCAAGCACGGCGAGGCGGCGGCACCGCCACAGGTCGTCGGGGACGCCGCCGGTGAGATTGGCATCAGAGACCACGAACGACACGAGCCCCGGCAGGGCGGCGCAGAGGCCTGCCGGGACCGCGACCGCGAGGTGCACGGACTGGAAGGACACGGACGTGACGCCCCCGCCGGCGCAGGAGACGTGCGACCAGTTGCACGGGGACGCCGCCGCCGGCGACCAGTCCGGCGGCCGCGCCGCCGTGGTGTTGAGCCAGGCCGTGAGGAAGGCGACCTCTGAGGAGCCCGCGGCAGCAGCAGCAGCAAAGGGGGAAGAGGCGGCGAAGAGGAGGTGGAGTAAGAGGAGGGGAAGGGGGAGAAGGAGGTGGCGGCGGCGCATGGGGCTTGGCGATGGCAATGGCAACGGCAGCAGCCGCATGAAAAACTGCGCGGTGTTTGGGGCTCGGGCAGTGCACAATGCACCAAGCAAAGGGCTTGCTTGCTGCCGGCTGCCCTCCCTGGGAGTGGCGATGATCTCAATGGAGATGGAATGGATGGATTCAATGCAGTTGCAGTGTGGAGGAAGGAGGAGGAGCTCTCTGTCTCTCTCGCTTCTCTCTCTTCCTCAAAACCCTCAAAGGTGTTTGCTTGTGTCCTGCAGCAGCTTGGTTTGGAAATGGTTGTTGCAGGGAGAGGTGGACGATGAATGGGTGCTTGCATCAAGGCATTGGGTTCCTCAAAACCCTCAATGGCCGGCCCCCTTGCATTGTTCTCTCTCTTGGTGGTGGAGGAGAGAGAGAGACAAAGCATTTGCATTGGAGGGCGGGAAAGAAATTAGTGGGGCACTGACAAATTAGGGGAGAGGAGGAGGGATTAGCAATGCCTCCCTGCCCTCTGCCCTCTTTTGGCTTGAGCCTCGGACCGTTTTCTATTTGCAATGCTACACACACCCGGTCACATGGCATTTGGCCAAGCGCACTAATCTTGATGCTCTAGTAGACTTTGCTGACTTTTGAAGCATTGTTAACCAGGCTACAGTGTGATGGAAAAAAAGGTATATAACCCCGAACTATTAAAGGTGCTATATTTCACCCCCTAAATTATAAAACCAGATGTTTAACCGGATCAACTATACAAAACCGTCTAAATAACCTCTCGGAGCGATTTTGGAGGTGGTTTTTGCCACATGACGGCTGACGTGGATGCGGTAGGAACGTCCACATAACCCCCAAACTAGCAAATATGGCATACTTCACCCCTAAACTATAAAATCGATTGTTTAATCCTCTTGAATATACAATACTATTTAAATACGTCCCAAAGAGGCCTATTTAGAGGTGGTTTTGCCACATCGGGTCTTGATCTGGATGATAACATAGCAATAGCCTACATGTTAGACATACCATCTTCATTCTCCTCCCCTCCACCCCATCTCTCAATTACACCTGAGAGGCTATGCATGCCACACAGGGACGGGGAGGGAGCGTTGGCCACTGAAGCTTGAACCGACTGATCTCAAGTCCCAGCTTGTCACCATCCTCGCCACTCAACCTCTTGCCAATGCTGTCCAGCCGTTGTCACTCGCAGGCTCACTCCATCATTGCACATAGGCGCTCCTCTACTGTAGCCACCGTCCTCCTACTCCCATTCGGCTAGAAGAGCTCTTGGACTACCACCATTGTCTGAAGTTCGTATTTTATCCTCCCCTCTAACCCAACTCCTGTGCTAGGGTGCCACAGCCTAGGGATGGCCAATTTGAGCTCAGGCGACGCTCCATGAAGAGAGAGGGAGATAATGTACCTGGCATGTGGGCCATTGCTATATGGTCATCCATGTTCGCCTTCATATGCCAAAATCGCTTATAAAATTGCCTTATAGGGTTATCTAAATGATATTATATACTTGGAAGGGGTTAAATATCTGATTTTGTAGTTCAAGAGATGTAGTATTCCAGTAGTTTGGCTGGGGTCTATGTAGACTTTTCTGCCATGTCATCGTCCACGTCAGCAGCTATGTGGCAAAAACCACTCTCAAAACCGCTTTGGGGTTATTTAAACTATATTGTATAGTTGAGCGGGTTAAATATCTAGTTTTATAATTCAAGGGGTGATGTATTCACCTTCCATAGTTCGAAGGTTATGTAGACTTTTTCCCAGTGTAAATGTGATGAAAACGGATCGGATACGAACGGATACCGATGAATATGAATACAAACATTTATTTTTTTCTCGAATCGGATTCAGATACGAATAGTATAAAATATGTCGGATATGAAATAGATATTGATATATGTTACATATCTATATGAGATATCCAACTTTAAGTACCCGGATTCGAATACCAATCAGATATTGAATCTCCAAATCCGGATATCGGACTATTCATTTAGTGTCTGAACCCTCTCGGTCGGACGGACGAACGAAAAATATCCCTAACGTTTTCATCCCTAGTAAATGTCCAGAGTGGTACTATCTCTGATTGACTTTAGTAGATGCTTTATGAATTTAAAAAGTCAAATAGTATAATTTTGATCGGCAATTAGTAAAATTATGTATGTGCTTAGTGTGTAAAAGTTATATGAAAAATTGATAACATTCATTATTTCAAATATATCTACCTGCAACATTGAACTAATGGTCAAAGTATTCCTCTAATATTTTTTCAAATCTAAATTTCTGAAAAGAAAACAGAGGTTGTAGTGGACTAATCCCACCAGATATGAGTGCAAATAATTTTGTATCTGTATGCAATGCATGTTTCCGATATAATGGGATAAAACATTTTTTTCCTTGTGGATATAGTGCGACTCCAATAGTCAGTTCTTAAATTTTGCGTTCGAGTTCCAGTCGTTCTTCGATATCTATATACTTGTTTCTAATTTAATTCTTAGAGTAAATATTATGAAACTGCAACCATAAATAGCAATAAAAAATTGTTGAATGTAGAGATGGCCCAAAGTTTCACTATTAATCTTGGTTGAGGAAAAAAAGAAGTTGATACAGTTAAGTTTCTGGAATTGCAACAGCAATTTGATAAATCTGCTAATTCTGAATGCGTAGACGTCTTTGGGTTTCCCAGTCTCTGCCCATTGAAAAACAGCGTACGGCACTGCAACCCTGCCCCTCTCTAATCCAGTGGTTAGTTAGTACGAGTGTATTGTTAGCATAGAGATGTGAAGATGCCGCATGGGTTATTCATTGGATCGCGCATACGTCACACCAGCGCGCAGAGAGGGCGCCGCTGTAACGAGCTACTGCAACCTAGCATAAACAAGGTTAATTAGTACCGTACTATTTACAATGGCGTCTTACAGCGTCACGCCTGGGTTTTACATTTAAAGCCATCTATAATACGTTGGTGACAGTCTTACAGATGCGCGCGGTGCCTTCTCAAGTTGTCAACACTTCCACGTACAATACAATGCCATTGCATGCAGTTGTGCCAGTTTTTTCATTTTTAATTTGTGATTAATTTGACCTGGCTTATACCAACTTTTGCTCCATGTACAAATTACTTTAGGGATTTACAATGTTTCCTTATGAGTGTTCGTTAAAAGTTGGGCTTCCCTAGACTTATACTGCTAAAATAACCCTTTTTTATTTTCATCAAAACACAACCATTTTATTTATTTGTACATATCAAAAATCCTTATTTCCCTTAATATCTTTATTCCAATATTTTACGTACTGGACAATCCCAATGCGGGTTTCGTACTAATGTTTCCAAGATAGCCATACAAGGAGGAAAAAAATGAAATGGTATTTAAAACTATCTCTCCAATACATAATTTCGTGGTGTGATTCCACAGGTTTCATATCATTTACTTTATGACTCATTTAGAGTTGGTGTTCATATACATGTGTTTCATCTATAGATGAAACTATTTCACATCTCTCTTTTATTGAATTTGATGCCATACCATCAAAGAATTACATGTGGCATGCTAATTAATGAGAATAAAACTTCATGAAATGCTCTGTTGCGAGTGGCTTTATGAGTACTTGTTGAACAATTTGAGATTGTCCATAGAGCTGATGGCAAGATTTGATATGAAACAATAAACCTTTGAATTTGTTATCGACCTTGTGTCTTGCAAGCTCCTGTGTTTGGATACGCCTGTGTGGGTATTTTGGTTGATGAGCTCATGAGCTAGGGCTTGTCCACGTGGAGGATCCCTCTCCACAGTAACAGCCTCCATTGCAAATAACAAGGAGTTAAGTAATCAGACACAAACCAAGACGATGTTAAAAGGCTACTCTATGTATTGTTTGGTTCTGGACAATCCCAAAAATGATAGTGTTTGGTCTGGAGTCATGCCGGACGAGTCCATCCTCCAAGCGGTTTATTCGGCTAAGACGCGGGATGAACCCATCCGGCCAAAACAAGTGGAAGGGGGCATCCCACATGGGACAGGTGAACGCCGTCTCCTACCTTCCTCACGCGCGCAGTATGGCTCGAGTGCCGGCGGGCGAGCCACCAGCTGGGAGGGCTGGGAGGGCTCCATGGGAGGGGGGGCATCCAAGGCAGGTGTCTGGTGAGGGGGCGGTGCATCCAAGTCCGGCAGAGGGGCGGCGGGAGACGAGCTTTGGCGCAGCTAGGCCGACGGCGGGCGACGAGCTCGTGGGCGACGCGGCCAGGGGCGGCGGGCGGAGCCGGCGTGGGTGGACGGGGCCGGCATGGGGAGGCGGCAGGTGGGGCCGGTATGGGGAGGCGACGGGCGGGGCAGCTCGGGCTCGACTCGATCCTTGGGAAGGCGGAGGTCTGGAGAAGATAAGGCAAAGCTTTTCTTAAAAAAAAAGGGCTTTGCTAAGGTACTCCCGATTACCTCCTAGGAGGTAAGACTTCAAAATGAATCTCAACCATCTATTTTGAAATGATTAAATAATTAAAATATTTAGAAAAAAAGCAAACTCTCAGCGCACATTTTTCTCAGAAGCAACTCCCCTGTCAGTCTGTCACGTGTAATATCAACAATTTGAAATTAACAATACAAACATGAAAGGATGATGAGACCTTAAGACTCAGACGTATCACTTTATGAAAAAATATGTTATGACAGCGTTAAAAAATGGTCACAACTCATCCATGACACGTTTGAAAAGAAAATGTTATACAACTCATCCATGCATGGCACGATAAAAAAAATGTAACAACTCACTCAACTCATAACACAAACAGATCTGTCACGTTAACACACGTTCATCGCAAGAGAGAGACCTCGCCTGGCCTCCCACGTACTAGCCTCCCACGTACTGGCCTGAAAATTTTTTCATTTTTTAAATTAAAAATATATGATTTATTATATTACCTCCTAGGAGGTAATAGTTCATTGTAACTACCTATATCTGCATAAAATGGACGGTTCACAGTCATCTCGGAGTACTGTAGCAAAGCCCAAAAAAAACAGAGAAGAAAAGAGAATGACAAGTGGGGCCAATAGATGACATATAGGACCCACTGATAACTGTGACTAACGGTGTTAAAGCCGGTAGTCGCCCTCACTCTTGATCCTTCTAACCAAACAAAAACTAGGACGAATCTATCTCAATCAACCAAACAAGAGATGGGATGGACCCATCGCATAAAACTTGGACAGAATTGGTCCATCCTACATTGTCTCCGAACCAAACACTTCTATGTGAATTCAACTTGGGTGAAACGTTGTCGATCCTTTTTAGCTTGCGCTCACATTTTAGCCCCTGTTAGATCATGAAACGAAACCATGGGAGTATGTAGATAATATAAACTATAAAATGTTAACAAATTAGAGATATATCTAAACAAAAGGAGTTCGCAATTTGGTCAGTTCAGCAAACCTAAGGATCAGACCATATTTAGTCCAATCTCTTTTGAACTCAAGAGAAACACTCCTTTCATAGCAAGATAATTTCCTCGTTCCAGGAAATTATTATTTTTACTTATCCCTTTTAGGACATCGTTTTGTTTCAGGTGATCTTAGTGTTGGCATTCTTTTAATGGCTTGCCATTCCTATAATGACGTCTTTGTTACAGCAGAATCAATTGCAAAGCGTTGCCAAAATAAAACAGAACGCATTCGATATCGTTTTGCTGTACCAACTTTACCCACAACACTTTTTCACGTACTTGCAAATAAATGCTAACAGGGTAAGGGTGTTTTGTGCAACTTAAAGATGAGCTGTAAAAAAAGTTAAAAACGAATGATACATTCAGTCGTTCAGCATGAAGGTGGGATGGGTGTGACTTCTGATGGGTGGTTAATACTTTAATAACTTTACCACGTTAGCCCTATGATATCTTATTCCTAACCAAGTACTACTCCTACTCCTACTACATTAACAGTGTTTACATTACAAGCCTAATCTTGTATTAAAATATTGGCAGTCTCAGCTTAACCAGATGGCTCAATGTTAGGCTCTGCCTCGGGCACTGGGCTTGTGGCCACCTATTTAAATTGGAGCCATGTTAGGCTGCAGGTAACTAGTCAATTGTGGCCCAGGAAAAGAATCTCTCAAAGTGTTTAGATTTGAATGGGCTTGTGGGGTTTCTTTTGAGGTAAAGCTAGCAGAAGGAATTGGGAGGCATAATAGCACTGGATTAGGATGACTTGTCGCGTGGGTTCATCCTGCATTATCTCCATGATACATATACTTGTGTCACAAAAGGGTCATACACAACAAGGGGTTTATGAAAAAGGGTTTATTTTCCTTCATTCATGGAGTCAACAATCCAAAATCTTGTGTGAGCATGTGTAGTTTCTAACCCAATATACTAGATAGGTTGTGTAGATATGAAAAGGAATGTGTTTAGTTGTGGTTTGTGGGGAAGATCAAGTTATGATTCATGTATAGTTGAAAATGATGGTACCTATTTTTTGTTTATGTATATTTATGCTTTTCTTTTCTTCACGTGCTCTACACAGATGGCCCAAAAGACAGTTGTGAAAAATCTAGTTCTCCAAGTTGTTTGACATTTGGAACTGAAATTAGAGTTATTGTGTTATCCTGTTTTTGTCCCTCCTGCATTTGCACTCATCCTGTCATCCATACATTCATGGATGGAACACATCAATATCTTTTTCGGTAACTCAATTTAAACAGGAAATGAAAACTTGTAAAACACTTATACTATCTAAAAGTGTCATAAAAGAGGCCTTCGTCTCAGCTTTACATTGTGAATTTTACAATCGCGAGCTGAAAGAAACAACTTCTCAATCGAGATTGTAACAATCCATAGACAAATTACAATCAAACAATCTGCTTCGTAAGGCTTGTAGATTGTTACAATATGCAAGCTGCTTTTCACAATCTGCAAATGTAAAACAAATATGGCTATAACAGGATTGCAACATCAATGGACTTACACATGTCCCAGCCTCTCCACGAGGCAGTGATCATCACAGCTTACTGGTGAAAGTTGAACTAAGAAAACTCCAAATAGTTCTTGCGTGTTGCGTCAGTGCCACAATACACATGCTTCCCTACAGTTTAGAAGTTCTGGTCAAATAAGCCAGGTGACCAATCAACTTTTGGTTGCACACATAGGTTTTGGCTTAAAGTTGAGTTGTCTCTTTTTCTTTAGCTGTTGGATGTCACTCAATTGGTTAGGTCATGCTGCTAGTTCCAGGTTTTGGGGGTT
Source organism: Alloteropsis semialata (assembly GCA_004135705.1). Taxonomy (NCBI): domain Eukaryota; kingdom Viridiplantae; phylum Streptophyta; class Magnoliopsida; order Poales; family Poaceae; genus Alloteropsis; species Alloteropsis semialata. The sequence continues at coordinate 12,648,434 of CM014273.1, read as the reverse complement.
TAAAGAACTGAGAGCCATATTGATATTGGAAAGTTTGGCACAAGGGACCCCCATTTGACGGCCAGTTGGTATCATGGGATAGCAACAAGACAGAATGCCACTCGTGTGCATTTAAGACATTATGATTGGTCTCAAAACTTAACTATTATAGTTACATATAAAGGATTTAATAATCCAGTAATGGTGAAATATGTTCGGTTTGAGATGATTTATTTTTCTCAAGAAAAATCAAACTTTATATGTTAGCTAATTGGATTCATATTTCTCATATTTTCTAATATGATATTGACTTTGTGAAAACGATGGAGTATAAATTTTTTATCAGGTGAGGTTAAAGAGATGCTGTAGTGCCAGTACCATCCATGAACAGTTATCACTCTTTCAAGCCATTTCTATGGGGGAAAAGGAAAGTAAGAGGACTAAACTATGTAAAATACAGTAAATTGTGAAGGGTTTTACGATTTAGTAGTGCAACATGTTTCCCAAATGCTGACCATTTTTGTTCTGATCAACATGGTTTACTGTACGTTTCAAACCCCAAGAACTGATCCAATAAGCTGTTCAGCAGAGAATCATGATCGGTTGTGGGTAACAAGGCGAGATGTAAAGACATGCTCCATGTAGAGATTAAACTGTTAAAACTTCAAGAAGTGATTCATGCAGTGCATGTGGATCCTGGAAAAAGTACATGCGAGGCAAGCTGTAAAAATTCTTCTTACCAAATGCCACTAAATTACTGCTTGCTCTGCAGCCTGCAGGCACAAAGCTGGAGCAACATGTTTAGTAGCAAAAACAAGAGGTTCTAGATCCCAATGCAATGCCCATTTTATTTTCTAGATCCAAGTAGAGTGTTATCCTATTTAATTACAGCCAGAGATGGTTAGACAATTCAGAGATATTTTTACTGCATGAACTGTACTATTTCAAAGGCTTCAGTATAAGCTCTACTTTACTTGGAGCTAGCTGTTCGTTACAGCTGTTGAACAATGGCAATAGATCCAAGTAGAGTGTTATCCTATTTAATTACAGCCAGAGATGGTTAGACAATTCAGAGATATTTTTACTGCATGAACTGTACTATTTCAAAGGCTTCAGTATAAGCTCTACTTTACTTGGAGCTAGCTGTTCGTTACAGCTGTTGAACAATGGCAATATTTCATTAGAGAGCTTGAGATAGAATACTCATCTTTTCAACCTTCGAATTTGATGACAAAATAACTGTGTGGTAATTTCATCAACTTCAAAATTTGCTGGCCTAGTACCTTATATGCGAGTGATTTGAATAAAAAACAAACGTTTAAACCCCAAAAAAACATCTCAGCTGCCTCGTAATCACACCGCACCCTCTTCTGATGTGAAAGCTAGTAAAGCTTAGACCTCCAAAATAAATTACCCACATCCCAAGGTTAATGAGGGCGCCACATGCATGTTGCTAGATTCCATTTTGCACCGCTTTTTTCAACAGGCACCGTACCGCCACAAGATTGCAAGTAACTAGGCCCTGTAGCTGTAGGCACATGCGAGAGCGACATGGAATTACCGCGCGAACCGATCCAAATTATTAAGTATGCGTTTTATCACAGGCAAGTAGGGCCATCGCGAGAGACGTTTTTTTTTTCTTTGACGAAAGAGAGACGGGTATCAAAGGCTTGCAAAAATTTTGTAGAAATCCACGTCATTCCGTTCCAATGTCTTCATGAAACTTGGAGGGTTTTTTTTTTTTTTTGAGAATCATGAAACTTGGAGGTAACAAACCCACAGCTGAGTTAATCAAAAGCACGGCTAACAAGCCCATCTGAAGTGCAGATTATATTTGTTGACTCAACCTAAGGATATTTTAAGCATTTTTTTTGCTAAGTAAATCAGTGTTGCTGCGATTGTTCCATACATGTTGCTTCCCGTTTTTTTCCCTCCTCCCACTAAAAATGGCTGCTGGGAACAAAAGACTAGCCAGTACAAACGTGGGACTCAAAAACTTGCTACACAAATTCGGACAGCCCAATAGCAAAAGTACAACAGCCCAGAATGGCCCATCTCAAAGGAGCACCACAAGATCAAGACAAAAAAAAAAGGGGTAAGAAGTGTTCCTGTTTTCTTTTACCTTTTTTCTGCTTTCTTATCTAATCCTTGTATTACTTTGTCTAAAATCTGCAGTTGTCTTTTGTCAGACAATAGAATGACACATAGAAGAGTAGCATATATGGCCTCTACGCAAAAATTACGCGCACACTTTTGTGTATCTTATAAGCATTCAAAATTGTTAAATCTTTTAATTAGTTAAAATAGCTTTTCAAATGCACTCATTATTTCATTAAGGAAAAAGAAACTATTTTACTATCCGAACAATCCACTTTGCCCATCTGTCCTACTGAACAAAATTGTCGACTCTATTTAATTACTAACCCTAGTACCTACAGATACAAAATTACATTAAAAACAGGGTTGAAAAATTATTACATTTTTTTCTAGCATAGGATAGTTTGTCTTGGCCAATTAATTTGTCTATGTAATTTATGAAATGATATATAAATATAATAACATAGCTTAGTTGGTTAGGTTCCTTGTGGGCTCGAGTTCCCGACTCAAAACTTGTGTCGCATTTCTCTGAGTTTATTCCAGGATTTAACCGGAGCGCTACTCTTTCAGTGGTATGCGATGTGCCCCTCAATAACGAGGTGTCTGTGGTGATTTCGTCGATCTCAAAATCAGAACAGTCGGCCCAGTGTCTCGGGTGTGCTCATAGTGATAGGGTTTGCTTGCATGTATTCATAGGGGTGAATGTGCGTGCGCGTGGAGTGTGTCTATTGTTGAGGGGAAAAATAATAATCGCATTGCATTTGCATGCCAAGAAGCTAAAATAGGAGTGCCAGGACATCTAATTCTGACATCACGATTTGAGCTATACGCACGGACCGAGTGGGTTGATCTTAAGAGCTTAAATTGATGGAGAAGAACGATGAATGATTCACTTGCATTTCAACATTTGACAATATAGTCACATAAGTACAACATATATCGAACACTAGGAACAGACTGTACGCAACGTAGCACAATATGAGGAATTGGTAATACATAGTGCCATCGAGCTCGTGGCACCTTTGGTATATGATTGTTACATGGTGAGACCAGAACCCTTGAACTTGGCCTCGGTAATGGCGTCGATGCGGCGTGCCGTCTCCGCGGACAGATGGTTGGCCCAGTCCCCCACCACGCCGCGCCGGAAGAAGAAGCTGTTGTCCAGCGCCGCGCCTCCCACGTACTCCGTCTTGCCGGCCCTGGTCACCTCCAGCCGGCTCATGCGCTCGAACGAGCACAGCCTCACGACGGCCTCCACCGCCGCGTCCTCCTCCTCCCCGGCGCCGAACGGGACGCCGGCGAACTCCGCCAGGCGCCGGACGTGCGCCGCCGGGTCCCTCACATCTCCTCGTACCTGAAGAAGAGCACCCGGTCGGGGCGCGCCAGGTGCGCGCGCCAGTACCCGAGCACGTGGTCCCAGTACGGGCCAAACGGCGTCACGCCGGCGCAGAAGCACTCGGCGGCGGCCTCCACGCCGAGCGGCGGCTCCTGGCCGTGCTTCGCCCTGAGCTTGTTCTGGAAGTCCCAGAACGAGACCAGCGTGTCCTTGGGGTCGCGGCACATGTACACGATCCTGCAGCCTCCTGCCGGTGCCGCCGCGGCGACGGACCTCGGCAGCGCCGCGAACGGGACGTGCGTGGCGAAGAGCCGCGGGTCGGGGAGGTCGCCGAGGTCCGGGACCTTGTCGTGCGCGTAGAGCTGGCTCTCCAGGAACCTGACGCACTCGTGAGGGCCGAAGGAGTTGAAAGGGTGGCCGGCAGCGGCGGCGCCGTGGACGGGGTGCTCCCTGCGGCGCACGGTGGCGTACAGGAGGGACTTGATCCAGGTGGTGCCGGACTTGGGCAGCGTGGCGACGATGATGTCCGAGGGGCGCGCGGCGAAGCACGCATCGGCGACCATGGCGCCGACCATGGAGACCTGGCTGGCGTGCCAGCCTTGGTCATGGCGGTAGAGCGGCTGGATGCTGAACTGGCCCTTGGAGCTTGGCAAGGAGGGGACGAGGCCGGGGATGCGCCGGTAGAGCTCTGGACCGGCTGCTGCTGCTGCCGCCGCATCCGTATCGGCTTCTGGGTTTGTTTGCATCGAGGACGACGACATGGCGTTGCCGTTGCAGATAGCCAGCGAATGGAATGAGAGAAGGAGAAACTCACTCGCCTTCTCAAAGAGGAAGAATGCAAAGGATGGTTTGGCTTTTAATTTTGCCGGCGATCGAAAGTCAGCGAGACAGACTCCACATCATTGGTTTAGACTATCTCCAATAATGAGACAACAATAAGACTCAAAAGAGAATCCTCTCTGTGAATGCGTGTTCAGAAGAGAGGATACTTAGATTTAGGTTCTATCTCTCCTGAAAACCTATTTTGGGAAACCTCTTTTGAGTTTAGGTATAGGTACTCTATCGGAGGCTGAAATAATATCATCGGAGATCCATTTTAAGTTTGAGTCTTCTTTTTGGGTCTCTTGTTGGAGATAGACGCAACAGCAGGAATCTCAACTGCGTACCATTGCCGCTAGCTATCTTTGTCGTTGAGGCTTAAGATTGCAATCAGCTATACGTAGCGAGTATAGTATAGATGGCTATCAATCGGTGTCAAGAACGCAACACGAATGACGTCGGCCATTGGCAATGCAGGGATTCAAATCTCCATAAAATTTTTAAGTATTGCGTTGAAAATTTCAAATCTCCAAAATGGATTTGACTATCAGGAAAAATTGTCCGTAGTCACAATCCGATTAAACTTACATAAGATCAATCGGTGTCAAGCGCATAACACAAAATGGATTCGATCGATATCTGTAACAGGCCATTATCACCGCAGGGTTTTAAATTAAGTTAGCTTGTTCAACCACAAATTGAACTTCAAACAACTTTGGCTTGACACCGATTTTTTTTTGGGTGTTCTGTTTGAACAACTAGGGATCGGCCTAAAACTGAAGTGGGCTGAAAATGAACTAGCTAGTTGACCCACAACTATCATTGGTGTCGCCGCCACTTGCATCCCTTGATGACACACAGTAGTTCCAAGATACACTGTCATTGATGCAGCTACAGAGTTTATATACACAGGCCAGACAATCCAGAAATTAGAATACTGGATACCTACCAGAGAAAAATTATACAAAGGATCCTACATATCTCTATCTTTAAAAAAAGATGTCAACTGGAAACCAAATCGATCATTAGTCAAGTTAAAGGCAGTAAAACTTTATTAACATCAGTGCTGCGCACCCGCGCCATGTGCCCAAACCCTGTAAGTGACTTAACATACCAATCAAAGTAGAATAGGCTGAACCATTGCAAGTTTTCTGCATTTGTCCAAGCGTACCATGCCCTCCCGAGATTTCAATAAATCTGACTTCGTTAGCCTAGGACCCATCCATTTCCACAACCACAGGAGCAAACTGCACTCAGATGTAAAGAACAATTTCAATGAAGTGTAAGAGGGAGGTGTTATCGCTAGATCATGACCCAAATTACCTCGTCATCTTCATCAATGAGGTTCACGGCATTGTCCTCAAGATCCCATCCAAATGTAGTCTCCAGAAGTGTTTTTAGTTTTCTAGCCTGCATATGGGATGGAATCATGGAAATGTTAGGAGATATCCTACAGTGTACACTGATATATCTGAAACTAATTTTCTCATCATTTTGCACATCAATACAGGTATCACAGTAACCACATAACTAGTTCTGCCTGTGCTATTTAAATCAAAGAATGGGAAGCTATCAGTTTAAAGGCAAATTCAAGTGCAAATACAGAGTAACTAGCAAGGCTTCTGTAAGCAAAGAGAACGTTCAGAAATGCTTACCCATGATAGAAGGTCTCCATCCACGACAGGGGCTTCAAGTACTACTGTAAAGAAATCCTGCAATAGTAATTAAGAGAAATCATAGGTGCATG
>CM014273.1:12615382-12634355 GCA_004135705.1 Alloteropsis semialata | reverse complement strand
CCCAGGGTGTGGCTGCGCTGGCTGCCCAGGCTGTGGATATATCCAGTTGCTTATGGCTTCATACCTTCAGAATCAGAAGATCACTGGATTTGGTTCATGAAACAATTAAATAAGGCAATAGGTAATCCTCCACTCCTTGCTGTTTCTTCTGATGCTTGCAAGGGTTTAGAGAATGCAGTGAAAAAGGTTTTCCCAAATGCAGAGCAAAGGGAATGCTTTTATCATCTAACCAAAAATTTTATGAAGAGGTTTAGAGGGTCTGGCAAGCTATCACCTGCAGCAAGGGCATACAATGAAGACATCTTCTATGAGCATATAGCATCTATGATTTCTGAGAATGCAGAAACAGTGAAATGGTTACAAACCTATCATAAGCTGCTATGGTACAGGTGTGGTTTTAATTCAGAAATTAAGTGTGACTACATCACTAATAATATTGCTGAGTCATTTAATAACAAGATACGCGACCATAAAGACTTACCTGTTGCTGACCTTGCTGATAAGATTAAAGAAATTATCATGCAATATTGGTACAAGAGAAGAAATATTGCATACATGCTACCTGAAGGCAGGATACTTCCAGCTATTATGGTTCAGCTGAAGGCCAATACTAGAGGTTTGGGGCACTTGAAAATTGTACCATCTACCCACTGGAGTGCAGAGGTTTGGGACCATAGTGGCAGCAAAGTTGCAAGGCATATTGTGAAGTTAAATGAAAGGACATGTACTTGTTGTGAATGGCAGCACACTGGTAAGCCATGTCAGCATGTGTTGGCCTTTGTAACCAGGAAGAAGGGAGTTGACCTTGAGCAATTTGTGCACGACTACTACTCTGTGAATAGGTTCAGGGCTGCCTATGCTAGGGAGATTGAGCCAATGACAGATAAAACGCAATGGCCACAAGTTGAATTGCCATTTGATGTGGGCGCACCACTACCTAAAGGGGAAGTGGGAAGACGAAGGAAACTAGAAGGTGGTCACAAGAAGAAAGGCATCAAATCTACCGGAGGTGACAACGAAGGTGAAGGTGACATCAGAGGTGAAAATGGTACTGTTCTAGTAAATGCAAAAGGAAAGAAAATGATTAGAGGACCTATGACTTGCCTGAAATGCGGTACAAAAGGACATAAGCAAGCTAGTTCAAAGTGCCCATTAAATGGGACAGCAAAAAAGAGGTAACTATTGATTATTAATGTATTTAATTTGAGACAACACTTTATTATTAATGTATTTAATTTACTTGTAGGAGGCGGAAGCAGCCTAGAAAGAATGTTACAAAAGCTGCACATGGAGAACTTAGCACCCCACAGAGGCCAACTAGAGAAGAAATACTACGAGATAGTCCAGAAAGAGTCACTAGAAGGTAAGAAATATTAACACATTTACAATAATATTTTTTCCTACATCTAATTGTCGACCCAAAAATATGCGCAGCCGGCTCTCGTTCTTGCTAGGAGAGGGCAGCACTTCCCAAACCAACACCAACAACACTAGTCCTGTTAGGATGCCTAGTGCAACTGCACCCAAAAAGATGGTACCAAAAAGAAGGCTACATATTGGATTAATGGTTGTATCTGCGATGAGATGTGAACTCATATTTTGTTTGAGATATGAAACTCGTTTAGTGAAAAATTATGGTTTGCGAGATGAATTTAATTAGGCTAAATTCTTGGATTTGTGAGATGAACTCATTTTTTGAGATGAACTCATTTGTGCTTAGAGATGAATTTATTGATGCTCATTGTGTCAACATTTATTTTTTTTGGAAAAAATCTGTGTACGACGGCTGGCCATGCTGCCCTGTCCGGCGGCCGGTCAGCCAGCTCAGGCGGGGCGGCGCCCAGCCAGCCACGGCCGCATGCGTACAGTCCGTACAGAAGCAAAACAGCCGCAAGGGCAAATATATCCATTCACTAGCCCAATACAGATATAATGATTAAAAAAAGGTGCAAATACATAGAATGACATGGAAAACAAGAGTCACATGTTTGGAGTCCCAATTTTACGATGTCGACGTTACAAATGGCAAAACTACGAAGCGTCAACGATTGGAGTCCTATTTTTGCAATTTTCTCTGCTGTGTGAGACCGTGACCGTGACCGTGAGTTCTCAAGGGTGAGAACGTGAGGCTGTGAGGTGCTGCTCCTGCTCATGGGCCTTGGACTTGAGTCTTGAGACGGTAATTTTTTTTTACTAGATCAGTCGGAATATTTAGGTATGCCATGGCATATCTGGTCCCCATTGGGCCCGCTCCTGAGACGACGCCATCCACGGGCAAGATGAGATACATAAATCAAGGAGTTTGATGCTCATTGCATGTCATAAGTATTATTCTTCTTTGCTAGAAAAATTGGTCAAAATTTATCTTGTTTGACTTAGGTCAAAATTAAATTATATTTCATAACGAGTCTATGCTCGTTGCATGTTATAAGTATTATTCTTCTTTTCTTCTGTTGTTGCCTTCCAGTTCTATTTGTAAAATATTTCTTCTTTCAACTTATATAACTTTTTTTCCTGACACATGAATCCTTATTCCGGCAGTATGTATAATTTTTTAGGTGTAAAACTATTTCTTCTACAACTTCGAATAATTTGTTACTGGCGCACAAATATTTTTTCAAGATAATTTATAATTTATTTTTGGTATACAAATCTTTTTTAATGCATTCTAGATGTATGGAATTTTATTTATGAGTTTATTTAATTTCTTTGGATGTATAGATATTTCTTTTGTAAATTCGTACATTTTTTGGAAAAATATATCTTTGACTACCAAACTAAAAAACCAAATATATTTGACCATCGAACAATGGAACTAAAATAAATTTAGGCCTCCAGTTAGGGCATGTTTGGATCCGCTCCGCTCCACGTTTTTTAGCTCTATTCCAACAATTCCAAGCCAAACACCATCAGCTCCAAATTTTGCAGCTCCACAAAAAACGTGAAAACGTGAATCTGGAGGTCAACTCCACGTTTTTTGTGAAGCTCCTCAAGAGATGCTCCACGTTTTGCAACTCCACGATGGATCTGCTCTATGGTGGAGTTGGTGGAGTGGAGCTGCGTGGATCTAATCCAAACAGGCCCTTAGTTTCACAGGTGGTTTTGCCGATTCATTTTCTAATAATAAAATCAGGGTTAATATTTCAAATTATTTTTCTCAAGTTTCAACAATATTTGTATGATTTTTACAATGATGTTTTTATTATTAAAAAACACATGTATAGGCAAAACAAAATTTGAAACTAGGTAAAGAGTCAAATTCGTCTAGCTTCATAGTTTGATGGTGGAATATATCTTAAGCCTTGTTTAGTTCGCGAAAGTTGCAAAAAGTAAGTTGTAAAAGTTGCATTGGAAAACATGTCACAAGAGAGAGGGCACGTTTTTCAATGCGCAACTTTTGCAAAATTTTGCAGAAACTTTCTTAGTTCGATGGCCAAACTGGACTCCAATGATTGTTTGATGGTCCAAAGTTGACGTTCCGTGATTCGTTCCATATACGTACCGACATTTAGAATATATATATAAAAAATATTTGATTTCAACTATGACAAATTTCTTTCGAAGAAATTGTCACAAAATATAAGCACGTGGGGGCTGTTTCTCACCTGGAAATTAGCTGATTTTTTTTTCAGACGAGCAGATGCAATCATGCAATATATAGCCCATTATAAGCGGACGACGGCACGGGATAAGAAGAGATCATCGGTGGCCACCCATTTGCAGTACTGATAGAGCTTGCTGCTCCTGCAGTCCTGCTCTCCCGGCCAGCACCAACCACCCAAGAAGAGCTCGCTCGACATGGCCTCCCTCTCCTCTGCCTTGGTGACCGCCCCTTCCACCTTCGCGCCGGCCCGCGCCGTGGCCAGGACCACCACCAGGAAGTCCGTCACGGTGCGCGCCTCGCTGGGCAAGGCCGCGGGCACCGCAGCGGTGGCCGCGGCCGCGAGCGCGCTGCTGTCCCTGTCCGGCGGCGGCGCCGCCATGGCCAAGGAGGTGCTGCTGGGCGCGGACGACGGCGCGCTGGCCTTCGTGCCCAGCGAGTTCACGGTGAAGGCCGGCGAGACCATCACGTTCAAGAACAACGCGGGGTTCCCGCACAACGTGCTGTTCGACGACGACGAGGTGCCCGGCGGCGTGGACGCCGCCAAGATCTCGCAGGACGAGGAGGAGCTCCTCAACGCGCCGGGGCAGACCTACTCCGTCACCCTCACCGTGCCCGGCACCTACGGCTTCTACTGCGGGCCGCACCAGGGCGCCGGGATGGTCGGCAAGGTCACCGTCGTCGAGTAAGCAGTAAGCATATGTTCTATCTTCCTCTTCGCCATGCGGCGCCAGGGGTGCACGAAATGTATGTAATTGGTGAATAAGGTTTATAGTGAATAAAAAGGAGAAGAATGGACATAAGATTTTGCTGTTCGTTCTTGGCAGCGCCAAGTTGTTGTTCTTGTAGTGTTCGTGAGATTGCTATTAGTGAATAAAAAAGGAGAAGAATGAACTTAAGATTTTCTGCAAAATTTCGGTGGGGTCTCTGTTCCTAGATTTCCACAAAGGCCAAACAATGGTAAACAGAAAGCCTCCCCACCCAAGTCTAGCAATCGGGACTACTACGTGTCCCCCATCACGAGGCTTCGAGCTTCGTTAACGCAGAACCACACACGCACAGAACGTGCCAAGGAGCACTGGAAAATGGCATGGTTACCATTTTCAGGAACTGCACAAATAATTCAAAGCCTGTTTCAGAGTCTATCCTGAAAGGCAAGCCAAAGGAACAGCACAAATAATTCAAACTTTCTCGGTAGCCATTTCGTGAGTAGCCTACATTCTAGTAGCTTTTAGCAATTTTCTTGAGCGGCCGACATTTTTTTTTCAGATTGTAGTAATTCTTATCTTTTTCCAACCGATTACCAAATTACCCAACAGCATCGTTCTCAGCAAACATATTACCTACATTTATGGTAATTATATACGTGTTTGACAGAAGATCAACACGAACTGCTGAAGTGCTGGTCATTTCAAAAGAGGAATGGTTGGAGAAATTTGCTATTAGTCTCGTGTCAGGAGTTCAGGACTGTGTACCACTCTAGGCTCCTTAACGCAAAACCACACAAAGATACGCCTACACACCACTGGAAAATGACACGAGTACTGTAGCATCTTCAGCAACTGCACACGTACGTGCACATCACGTTCTTGACAGACGAAAGACTCGAGGTCAACTCTGCCGGAACGCGGCGAAGGTCAAGCGACAGAGAAACCAAACCTTCTTCGTAACAGGGGAAGCTTTTCGATAAATTTCTTCTCAATTGCGCCATTTTTCTTCTGGACTTCCACAAAGGCCAAGGCTTCCCTCGCAGGCCTGTCCCACCGGTCGTCCGGTCATGGCCTCTCGGTTCTTCGTTGTCATCACCGCCGTCGTGGCTCGGCTAGTCGGCTTTGCGGTGCGGCGGCTGGTCAGGACGGCGAGATCTTGCGGCCGTGACCGCCTGACTGCTCGACGGCGGACTACTACACGGCCGACAGCCAGTACAAAAAGAACCTGGACCAGCTCCTGGCCTATATAGGCCCTGTTTGGCTCACCCCAAAACACAAAAAGTTTTTATCTAGAGAACCGTATCAATTTATTTCTTTTATCTGTATACACGACCCAATGCATAAACACTATACATAACGGGTGCATCTAAACACCCCCATAATTCGCAGGGACATCAGATGCCGACAAGAAGATATTCAAAAGATGTCTTCGGTTGCGACAGGCGGCAGCAGCAGCACCGGCACCACCGCTTCGGCAAAAGACAAAAAATGTAGCGCCAGAATGAATTTTGAAGATTTTGGATCGGTAGATGTTCATTATGTTGATAAAATGGAGTATACTGTACAAATAACAGACTAAAATTGATTGCAGATATTCACTTTTGCCATTTTATTATTGTTGTCCACCAGGAGAAGGCACGGCAAGGGAAATTATGAACTCATAATTCACCAGTGTATATGTGTGTGACAATTTTCTGTTTCAGCATTTACAGTGACGACCAAAAGGCCTCGCTTCCCTGACCTCACACGCCCGACCTCTTCAGTTTCCTTCCCATTTAGCCACAAGCCCACAGGATCAGGGATTCAGGTTACACGGGAAGTACAAACATGGGTCCTCCATGGACAGGATAGGGGACTAAACAGCAGTTGCGACTGGAGTGTCAGGATGGGCGCCCCACTCGGTCCATGATCCATCATAAATTGCGACATCAGTTTTGCCAAGGCGATGAAGGCCCTAGATGAGAGAAGGTTATAGAAGCACAATTTTACCATTTGGAAAGTAAATACCAAGAGATCAAGTACCAGGTAATCTTACCAAGGCTAGTACACATGCTGTCACGCCAGTGCCGCAAGAGGTCACAAGGGGTTGATCAAGCGATATTCCTGATAATGAATCACACCAGAGTAATTAAATACTATAGTACCACAGCTATGATAGATTTTTTCTACTGTTAAAACTTGGCTATTGCGGTTTTACATTAGGTACCATGAAAATGACTAAATGAGCGCCGGCTTCAACAAATGAACAAAATGTTAGGACCCTTCCAGAACAGAAATATCCAATAAAATGTAATACAGCCTGGTTACTGGAGCATCAAGCAGGAATATGTAACCTATATGGATGAAATATTACCTTCTTGCTCAAATCGTTTACGGAGTTCATCTGGGGGCAATAGCTTTTGTGAGCTGTCAAGCACCTGAAGAAAGTCCAAGTAAAAATAAGCAATAGCATAGACAATACTTCCGGGGGTTACTTCAAAAAAAAAATAGTTCGAGACAAAACACCTATTTCAACACTCTGCATGGACATAAAAAGAATGATGATACAGACTTCTAGCTGGAACACCAATCCAGGTTCCAGTGCTACAATGATCATCCTAAACATGGTTAATGAGGTATCATAGTATAATGAGGAATAGCCTCCAATACTGCAAGTGCATCTACCAACAATACCATGATCTCTTATTAAGTCATTGTGCCGCGATTATTTTATTAACCAAATTTAATATATCATCACAGGTGTACAACATGAGCATGTATCTAGTAAACACACACATTTAAACCTCATTAAAACAGAAGCACGGATGAAGAGACATACGACGTCACAATGAGCAAGAAGTGCAAAGTATCATATATAGAGGATCGACCTCTTAACTGTAATATTTATCAGAGAAGTGTCCATTACATCCATTACAAACACGGGAAAAACATCCAAAGACAATAAAGAACTGATCAAAGTATGGGAAAGTGGAGAATATCCACCTGGGGAAAAGGAACACATTTGCTCCCAGGCACATGCCCACTTCTAATCCCCTTGCGTGGCTCCGGAACTGCACCATCAAATCTGAAATAGAAGTTTCAAATCAGTCAACCTGAAAATGCAAGTCTAAATTTTAATTAGCAAAACAAATCTAAAACATTACTGTATTAGAGTTGGATATGCTGTACTGTATTAAAATCCTCAGCAAATATAAATGCTATGGATATTATTATCATTGCCATTATGCAAATCATTTTCCAGGATGCAGACCACTGGCTGCACACTGCAGAACTAATTCATTACAGGAATATTTCGCCAATCTAAAAAAATACAGTTGCAGCTAAAAAAAGAGAGATTAAGATGCTTCCAAGCAGTTACCACAACTAGTAAATGTAAGTGCCTTCAGAAAAGAGAAAACCACCATCACTACCAAGAGCCTTATAGAAAAAGGCCTTTATATACTGCATGCTTATGATGTACTTATGATTGTGACAGAATAAGAATATGAGTAACATACCTAGGTTTTGATCGAGCATCTATAAGTTGATGTGTCTGGGTCTCGATGTTCTCTTTCACCTAAAAAAAATCATCTATTAGTGCTATGAAATATGCAGAAAGAGTTTGGTGAGTCGCGAAAAAAACAACAGGCAGGTTTGGGACCCTTCAGCACTGACCTGATCAAGACTCCAAATAAGATGAGGCTGCAACTTTGCTTCAAACGTGAATGGAGCTACCTGGAGAAATATATGGAGGTTATATATAGCTGAAAATTGAGGTTAACACCCATTGGAACAGCTGGTAATCAAATATATGTGCTAATTAAGACTCCAAGACTCAACAAAAGTAGTAAGGCTCTTGCTGTGCAGTTGCAATTTGCACTAGAATTTACTGCCAAAAGAAACAGGAGAAAAAATAGAATAAATTACCGATTGACCCTGGTAAACTTTCTCAATTGCTTCACCAGCAGCACTGGCCTTTAAGATAGCATCACTGGAGGCGCTTGATTCAACATCATACCCAGAAGCGCGCCATTGGGGCAAACCTCCATCTAGCACCCAAACTTTGTCATGACCAAATACACGGAACATCCTGTTGTCAAGGTAACAAGCATAGAACAACTATGTTAAATATGAAAACTACCAAATGAAGAATTGCACAAGATAATGGCAAGGAGAACTTAGTAATCATGAATGAACGAAAAAGAAGAAGATTTGCATCTTGTTTCAACCACTGCACATTTGGTCTTCAACCCTTGCAATTTTTACATATTTTGTTGAGGAAAAGAAGCTTACCACCAAACGCGAGCAGCACTGAACAGTCCCTTTCCATCATAAACTACTATCCCATCTTTGTTATAGATGCCAAGAGCGGATACAGCAGCCGAAAAAGCCTTTTCAGATGGCAGCATGTGCGGTAACTGGACAAAAAAAAAAGGAGCCATCGGTCTCAAATCTAGAAGCACATGCATACATAAAAGACAACTAACTACATTAAATGGTATTGTTATTATTATCAACAAGACAACAATCAATGCAAAGAATGCAGGTACGAAGTAGACATGTCATGTTTAGCAACCAATACTCGTGACACTGACATAACTATGACCAGCATGACACAGAAAAAAATAAACATATGTCTATACAACATAATGTGGCAGGTCTAAGTAAGGAAAAACGCTGTTGACTTCAGTTTTCTTTCTAACTTTTTGTTTATGAGATAATGGTGATTCACACCATCATTGCAGAGAGTGGTTCAGATGCCCATCCAGCACCTCCAAAGTTACAAAGCTGAATCCAGGCTGGGCTCGGAGGAATTATTAAACGGGCTTCAATACTGCAAGCACAACTAACATGCTACAAGAAATTGAATATGTGCCGCTAGATAGCCTGATATCATAAATGCTATCAAAGAAACTAAATATGTAAACCACAAGAATGGGAAAGTAAACTTGAGTGCTAGGCTGCTAGCACCCACACTAACTAAAGCAACTAGGTAACACTTTTGAATCATTAATTATGGGGTTACACTAAGTGCGGTAGCCAGATCACAGCACCTTAGGAAGTAAGTTGCCACCTATTTGTGAGAATTTCAGATCTGGATATCCCTGTTTTAATTTGCTTGTTCAACTTTCAATTTCAGATGTTGGCTTTATTGCAGGCTTGCGTCGAAGAGTGGCACTGCAGGTGTCACTTCTACAAGAACTATGCATGCACATGGAATGATGCACACAGCTGAATGTTTCATCTATTGACAAAAAGGGCCTGTACTAAAAAATCCATTCAGTGGGGTTATAAACTCTGCTTAGTTTAATATTTTCAGTAACAAGTCAAGTTCTTAGCACAAATAACTCTTTTGACTAATTACAACAAGGACTAAGGAATATCCCTGTACTAAAAAATCCATTCAGTGGGGTTATAAACTCTGCTTAGTTTAATATTTTCAGTAACAAGTCAAGTTCTTAGCACAAATAACTCTTTTGACTAATTACAGAAAGGACTAAGGAATATCGATCCGGAGCTAGAAGAGAATCAGTGATTAAATTAGTGCAAACCCAAAACAATATGTACATAAACAGAGTTTGTATGATTTTGTAGCCATTAACTATAAGATGTATAAGCAACAGAGCTGAACTTACACTAGATGTTCTGTCAGATATCCCATCAACATCAAAGAACAAGGCACCGGGAATATGAGCCACCTGGAAACAAGATTGAAAACTGAAGTATGAGAATATCTGCATTATACTTTTAAAATATGGGTCTAGCATTTCCCATAATGGACAAGTTAGGTATGCCAGCTAGTACATATCTTTATGTATCAAGTTTGGTATGCCTGCTAGTATATATCTTAGTGTATCAGATTAGGTATGCCTACTGATAAATGTTGTCTTCTAGGGAAGGACATGCTAAGTCACTGAGTTAACAAAGAGATTGTTTCAAAAGGAAATTATTCAAAGCTCCGATGTGCAATTCGATTCATCAGAGAAATGCAAGCGGAATGGCATACCAACAAGCAGTAAGAGTTCTGAAATTCCAAAAAACGCAAAAACGAACTGAGTAGTTACCTGGTACTCTTGTAGTGGATTCCTTTGTTCCGCAGGCATATACCAAGAGGCATCAAGTACCTAGACAGACGTATCAGGTTAAACAGGCAGTGAACCATTGGAAGAAAAACAGAATTCGAAGAACAAAATGTATCTTGTAAATAAATCCCATGTTATGGATCAATCTTTGTGAATATATGTTTTATTAATAATCCTGTTGAGTCTAAACCATAGTGTCAAACAGACCTGAATTTTGTCCCCTTAGAATCAAGTTTGCAAATGAGCAGCGTCAATTGCGAAGAGCAAATAGTGAGTGAAAGACCCCAGCTTTGCAGTTCAACTGTAGTGTAAGCACATTAACCATTCCAAGAATTAAAATGAACATTTTCATAGACTAGACAGCTTCGCTCCATCGGGTGGCACAATTGCCATGGAATATCAGTCTTTCAAGTAAAGTCTCATCATATAGCTAACATCACTATCTAGCAATCAATAGCTACAAATCCAGTAATCCTAAGCTCCACTTCACTCATCGGATTGCAAGTTACAAGTTGCGCAACCAATAATCACAGGCCAGGTGCAGATCACCGCAGTCCATTACTGAGTAATATAACACGCACCTTGACGTCGGGGTCCTTGAGGTTGGCGTGCAGCCACTCGGCGGACACCACGGGCTCGGTCCGCGGCAGCGCGTGGACACCGGAGGCCTCCGACACTGCGGACGACGACGACGTGGCGTTGCAGCGCGCCGCGATCCCGAACGCGCCCAACGCCGGCGCCCTGCACCCGTACCCGCCGGCGTCCCCCGCCGCCGCGCGCGCCGCCCACCCGGCCCGACCCTGCGCGAGCGAAGGAACGAGGAGCCACGTCAGACTGGGGAGGATCGAGACGGCGGCAAAGCGGCGGGATGTACGACCGCGGGGAGCGTGGAGGGGGTGGTGAGGAGGAGGAGGAGTAGTAGTAGGGGAAGGAGGGTTTCCTTGAGGAGCGAGGGCCGCAGGAGGAGGTGGTGGGGCCGCGCCGCGCCGCGGAGGGCCACGGCGGCGCGGGAGAGGAGCGAGGCCGCCATGGGTAGGGTTCTGGGTTCTAGAAGGTTCCGGAAGGGGAAGAGGGGAGTGATGTGGGTAGGCGAGACCGCGAGGGATAGGGGACGAAGGGGATGGCAGATTGGTGGGTTTTGTCGTTCGTTCTGATGCCCACGTGGCAGAGCTGGTGGAAATCCTCGTCATTCGTCAATCAGCGGGCCTGGCCCGCGGCCCGTGGGTTCCGACTTCCGAGCCCATGGGTGTTCGTGTTCCCGCCCGTGGATATATACATTATTTTCTCTTTTCACCTTTATTATTTTGAACTTAAAAAATCCAAAAGATAAAGTTTATCTATGTAGAGAGTGCGTGACTTTGTGTATATATCTATCACCTATGGTATGAACAAGAGAGAACTCTCTATTCACCATCAACAAAATAAATTGAAAAAAAAACACGATTATTTATTATAGGAAAAAAATTACGATCCATTTGAGAAAAAAATCAAATGGTTAATTTGAAAGATAAAAGAAACGATAGAAGACAAGCAACTTTAACTTTTTCAATGGCAGCATATTTTTTTCTCGAATGACAACATGGAAACTCTTTGCATGAAGCATTGGGTGTGCAGTGTGCTAGTGTCTAATTGCAGCAGAGACTTTATTCTAGCACCTCTATCGTTGATTTTATTTGTTTATGTTAATTTACTGACTCCTTTACTAAATTTAAGTAAAAGAATTTACTGACTCCTTTACTAAATTTAAGTAAAAGTTGGACTGTCTGGATTTTAACATACATTGTCTTTGATTTATGTGTGTTTAACTCTTTGTCTCTATGATAGGATCGGCCCCTCCTGAAAATGGAATAGATGTGACCACCAAACACTGCTCTGCACTGACTGATAGTCTGAAACAACTTTCGATCACCATTGGATTCCATGGCCATTCGAAGTTGAAAACTGAAGCAAAATTCAGTCGATGATATGCAGGAAGCAGTAACCTTGCTCATGATATGCTGTGGTCTATGGTCTGATGGACAAAAAATCATCTGCCCATCAAATTGGTAATTCTTGACTTGTGTTCACTGGACACGTGCACTGGAAATTGTAGCAGTTTCAGTAAATGTCTATAAACGAAGAAACAACGATCATCATCAGAGCTAAAGAATCAAGTCCTATGCAATGATCTGAAACACAAATTATTATACAGAAGTACAGAAGCACTCGTCCATATCTCATCAAACTTGGCTAGGCCGACGACTCCGTTGTGCCGGAATGCCCCTTGCTGAAGCTGCCGCCGCTGTTCACGGTCGCTGCTTCCCCAGACGACGTCGTGGAGCCAGGACCATCGGCCGGCGGCCCGTAGGTCGCAACCGGCATCTTCGCCGGCAGGCCCGGCGGCGGCGCCTCGAACCGCAGCACGTTGACGGCCTGCCGGATGGTGGGGCGCAGGCCGCGGTCCGGGTGCGCGCACCAGAGCCCGACGAGCATCGTGCACGCCATCTCCCGGCCGTCGAACTCGCCGCCGAGCCGCGCGTCGGCCGCGTCGAGGATGCTTCCGCCGCCGTACGAATCCCAGACCCAGTGTACCAGATGGACGAAGTACTCGTCCTCCTCTCGCACGCACACCGCCGGCCGCCGCCCGCAGGCGATCTCGAGGAGGAGGACGCCGAAGCTGTACACGTCGGACTGCACGCTCGCCCTCCCGGCGAGCATGCAATCCGGGTCCATGTACCCCATCGTGCCGGCGACGCACGTCGTGTGCGACCTGCGGCCGTCGTCGATGAGCCTCGCGAGCCCGAAGTCGCCGAGCTTGGCGGTGAAGGACGCGTCCAGCATCACGTTGCTCGGCTTGACGTCGCGGTGCACCACGCGGCGCTCCGCGTCCTCGTGCAGGTACAGCAGCGCGGCGCCGGCGCCGAGAGCGATTCAGTGCCTGGCCGGCCACGTCAGCACGTGTTCCGGGTCGTAGAGGTGCGTGTCGAGGCTGCCGTTGTGCATCAGCTCGTAGACGAGGAGGAGCTCGTCGCCGTCGCCGCCGCCGCCATGGCACCAGCCGATGAGCTGCACGAGGTTGCGGTGCCGGAGCCTGCTGATGATCCTCACCTCGGAGACGAACTCCTTCCAGCCCTGCCGAGACGTCTTGGACACCCTCTTCACCGCCACGTCGCGGCTCGTGTCCTCTATGAACCCTCGGTACACGGACCCGAAGCCTCCGCCCCCGAGTCTCCGGTCGTCGGAGAAGTTCGCCGTGGCGTTGGCGAGGTCGTCGTACCGGAACTGCCGGGGACCACTCTCCCCTTCCTCCTCGAGGTCAAGGTCGTCTTCCACAGGTTTACCGCGGAAAAGTCTTGCGCCATTAGATGCTTGCTTGCAACATCTTGATCGTGTTCTGCCGTTTCCGCTTCCAGAGGCAGAACAAAACAGCTGAGAGACCGACGGTGAGCAGAGCGACAGACACGCCGGCGGCCACTGCCTTGCCATGCTTCGAAAGGGGACCTTGATCGAGATCCCAAACCATCGATTGGATTGTTAGTTTTTGACGGTCAGTAAGCCATCAGGAAAAAGAAAAGGGTGAACGAACTTACTGTACAGCTGGCACCCATCGCCGCCGGCAAACCCGTCGCCGGACATCCCGTCCAGGCACCGGCACCGGTGACCCCACGCTCCGCTCGGCGTCTGGACGTCGTGACACGTCGCGTCCACTACGCACGGGCCGGTGGCGTTCGCGCACGACCCATTGAGCCACCAGCCCAGCTCCGCCACGCCGAATTCCAGCGATGGCACCCCCGCCGGCGTGAACCTGTACATCGCCGCCGTCAGCGCGTCCACGCACCCGGCGTCCTCCACGTTCCTCCAATCCAAGAACTCTCCAAGCCCCGAATTCGCCGCCGCCCTGGTACTGTTCGGCGGCGAGCCCACGCACGTCGAGGCGGTGTCCTGGCCGCACTGCGCCGTCTGGAGCAGCTTCGCCATGATGTCCACGTTGACGCTGCAGTTGACCGACCTCGGCGCCGCGCCTCTGCAGGGGCCGCGGAGGAAGAGGCCGGTGTAGGACGACACGCCGTAGCCGGCGCCGTTGAGCGACGCGCTGGCTTCGGCGACGGTGCGGTTGCACGACGGCGAGAGGGGGACGACGAAGGTGGAGGCGGTGGAGTTGAACGACATGATCGGGTACCGCGCGGTGCGGAGCAGCGGCGTGGACGTGGAGGTGTTGCAGCTCAGGAGGATGGGGCAGCCGCCGGAGAAGCCGAAAGGGTAGGGGACGACGAAGCTGTTGCACCGGCGGTCGCACCCGCCGGCGCCGCCATCACCGGCGGCTGTCGCGGAGAAGGTCGCATGGGGGACGAAGAGGAAGAGGAAGGGGAGCAAGAGTCGGTGCATGTAGGCAGCCAGTTCTATACTTGTGATTTGTGATGAACAGTTTCGGTGGCTTGCTGAGAGAGGAAGAAAGCGCAGCGCGGCAGGCAGTTCTACACCATGTCTGCACGTACCCCTTCAAATTGAAGAGCTAGATAGCGCGTGCGTGCCGTGTGCACAATATGACTGGAGGGAGAAAAGGGAGAGAGAGCCGGAGGAAGAAGGCGGATGGATTATGGTAGGCAAGCTTGATTTATCAGTCAAGAGTTTATTAGTCAAAGAGATTTTTTTTGAGACCATCAAAGAGTTTATATATGGTCAAGAAACAAATCCGGAAAAACATAGTACTCCGTAGTATCTTTTTTTGTTTTTGCTGCTCTTTTAAGTGACGACGCGGGCGCTTCGTAGCCGCGAAATCTTCGCGGACCTGGCCTGGGCGTGACCCCGTGGGCCGTGGCGGCTCCGGTACGCTACGCCTCGTTTTTTTTTTTTGGAAAGGTACGCTACGCCTCGTGGCTGCTAATCGAAAGGCCTGATTCAAGTTAGCAGGTCGTATCGTGTCAGCCCGCGGGCTCAACTGGCGGGCAGGGATGGCACGGGCCAGAGTTAATTGGGCCATGCCGGCCCGGCGTCACGTGTCGTGCTTGCTCGTGGCTCCTCCACCTTTACCCTAGACCTAGTGAATTACGATTAGCTAATGCGCCATGAGCCTGCGCACAGCAAGAGCGGTGGTCTTCTTCTGTTCTGTCGCTCGAACGGAGTTTTCATTTCTTTTTTGGCTCTTCCAAAATTCATCGGCCTAGTTTTCATTTCTCTGAAAAATACTGACTCCAGCAGTTTTAGGCGCTAAAAGATTTCCACCATTCAACACTCAGCACATAGTCAAACCCTGAATACTAGAAATATCGTAGCGAATGATAACTTGATAAGGATGTGCACATATGCAAATATCTCAGTGTGTGTGCAATAAAAATAGGGTGATTGTTTCTTTTTTCTTCCCTGGCCGTTCGGATGTAATCAGACTAGATTGCAACGTGCACCCCCAGGATACGTCGGAATGAAATTCAGGGTGATACAGATGCAAGTGAATGATGCATCATTAGCATGAAAACCTTCGATAATCAAAAGACAGAGATAAAATTTGTGTCATCAGCCAACATTCCATCATTTCTATCTAGCTGAAAGTTAATGAGAAAGGAAAACACTGTCGGGTTAAAAATCAAGGCCGTGTACCGTGTTGACTACTGTGCTGTAGACTGAAACGGGTGGTTACCATTCACCAAGGAATTTCTTGCCCATCCCATGCGAAGAACTTGCCGTTATCACTTTTCTTGACGTTGTCGATGACGGAGAGGAGCTTCTGCACGGAGAACTCTCTCGTGAAGAGCTTATCCTTGGGGACATTTCTCTGAAACGGCCGTGAGAGATCAGTGTCCACGGTCCCTGGATGTAGCAGAATGCAGGCGATGTTGTCCTTCCTGCCAAGCTCGACTGACGCTGTCTTCGTCACTGCATGACATGAGCAACGAACTTCAGGAAGCAAATCATGACAGGTAAGCTTTGGTAGCTGCACACGCACTAGGTTATTCACGACAGAACACTACACAGAAAGTTGGATGAGCAAAGTCACCCTGATGACAAGATTAGTGTGACAGCAGAAAAGTGAGGAACTGAGAACAGAATGGAACCTCTTGGTGCTCACTTACACTGGTTCAGCGCCGTTTTAGAAGCTCTGTATGAATGCCAGCCTCCCAAACCATTGTCTCCTATTGAACTGACTCTGGCGCTCATGTTTGCAATCAATGAGAATCCTCTCCCAGTTTCGGAGCGACCTCCAACCTTCAGTAATGGCCACATGTGCTGATCAAAACAGAAAAAAAAATCAGACTCTGGTGTAAATGGAGTCATAACTCATAATGACCGGCATGCAGAATACCACCACAACAGGAAACAGAAGAAAATAAGTGAAGAACTGAATTTCACCTTGATTACTAAGATAGGACCGACGGCATTCACCTCATAGGCCAGCAACAGGGATGACTTCTGAACTTTACTCAGTGTAGTCTCTGTGACAAGAGACAAAGGGGACTTGGTTTCAGATAAGTCACTATGGAACTGGTGCTTGCTGACTTCTGAAATCTGAATGTTTTTTTTTAGCGAGTTGACTTCTGAATGTTGGGCAAAAATGTGACCAAGGCATTGGCGTACCCAATGGGTGGGCCATGTATGCCATGGCATACCTAAATTCTAGCACAAATCTATTAGAGAAAAAAGATACTATAATTTAGGATTTGTGAATTAAGACATGTTTAAGCTATATGTATTGTAATTGTGCTAGTTTCAAACTTCATTTTTGAATTTAGGATATATGAATCTTTACAATGTATTACCATAATGTATTCTATAGCTATTAACCGAATTGATTGTTGGATTATACCGTATTGTATGTTAAGAGTATTAGCGTGGCATACTCTAAATTAAATCCTAGGTCCGCCCCTGAATCAAGGTAGAGAAACCACCTGGCCGTATCACGTTTGGGATGGAAAGGATGCCGGTGGAGTTGATCAGCAGGTCCAGAGACCCATGGGTTTCCCCAATGGAGGCAGCGGCGGCCTGTGATGGAAGAACCAGAATTTGCACATCAGCTTGCCTTTTTTTTTTCGAGAATGCGCAGGAGAACTGCGCATCAGCTTGCCTTTTACTAGCAGCATGTACAGCAAACTACAAGTATCAATTGGCAATACTATTACTTCGTCAGGTTATTGATTCATATCAACAGACACAATAGTTTTATTCAGGATTCAGAAGCATTTCCCTCTAACTACTCTCTGAATCAAATAAACTTCACAGGCAGCAGTATTGCTGACCGTTCCCCACTGCAAGACTCATCAGTCGTCAGGGTGTTGACAAATCGAACAGTTTATTCAGTAGCATTTCCTGTGAGTGCTCTCTGAATCAAACAAATTTCCCAAACTGCAGCAATGCTGCCCGCCACTGATGATGTATTAACTATGTGGAGGCGACTACGTCTGTACCTCAATGGTGCTCTCGTCGGTGACGTCGAGCGGCAGCACGGTGAGGCGCCCGGGCGCGTGCTGCTCCTTGAGCTTCTGCAGCTCCGCGGCGGAGCCCGGCGCGCGGCACGTGGCGACGACGCGGCCCTGGTCGCTCCTCCGCAGCAGCTGCCGCACCTGCCCCCAGAGATCATCAAACATTCAAACAGCATCCAAGCGAATGAATCAGGTGGAAAGAATCGCAAATTGGTAGGAAAGGGAGGGGGGCAGAATGCAGAGAAGGTGAATGAAATGGGGATAGGAACGGGCGGAGGACTCACGAACTCGAGGCCGATCCCCCGGGACGCGCCCTGCACCATGGCCACGCCGCCGCCCGCGCCGGCGCCGGAGGCCGAGGCGGAGAAGGCCCTCGCGGCCACCGCCAGCCTCGCCATCGCTCCTCCTCCCCTCATCGGCGGATTCGTCCCCGCCCTCCTCTTCCTCCTCCTCCTCCCTTCACGATCTCTCGTAGATCATGCTCCGCACAGCTCGCTCGCAATGCAGCAGCAACCAACGAGGATTGGAATCGGAAGAGGTGGTGGCGTTCGGATTGCGCAGTAATGGTGGCGCCCGTGCTCGGGTCGGGGATTCTCATGGCTCCCCGGCGGGACACGTCTCCTCCTCTCCCTCACGCACACGCGGAGAGAAGCGAGCCTTGCGTGTGAGGCCCAAAGGATGATTGGGCCTGTGCGTACATACCGGGCCCACCAGCTGCTATGGGCTGTCAGAGGCCTAAACAATAATTATTGGGCTTGATATCTTTTTTTCCTGACGGACATGGGCTTGAGATCTCACTTCGACTGAATCCGGAAACCTATCTGGCCTCCGGAAACCCAGAAGCCAGATAGCTTCCACGCTCCCTGTCGTCCGATCTGTTTGTCTCTCATCTTCTTCTTCCTCGTTCTATTCTTCCTCCTCGTGCCGCTCGCTCGCCCGCGCGCTGTGCAGCTTGCTTGCCCGCGCCGCGGAGGGGTGGGAGGTGGGAGGAGCGGTCGACGGCGAGGTCGCTGCCGACCGGGGAGGCGGCGGAGCTTAGGGTTAGGGTTAGGGGTTGGTCCGGGGGCTCCAATGTCCTCCGGACATAGAAGATGAGGGGGGGAGGGGACCGGCAGCGGCGATGGTTGGCTGGGCGACGAAGGGCGTGGTGGCGCGGAAGCGCCGCCGGCCGGGCAGGGCCGGACCCCCGGTGGGCGGTGCCGGCGGCGG
>CM014273.1:12591263-12614382 GCA_004135705.1 Alloteropsis semialata | reverse complement strand
ACCTTCACGTAACTATTCCTGTTTGCCTTCTGTACTGTACGCGTGCCCTGTGCTGGCTGGCCGGCTGCCGGTCCTGGCTGGCTGGGCGCCGCCCCGCCTGGGCTGGCTGCCTGCCCGCCCGCCGGACCTGGCTGCTTGGCCGCCGGACAGGGCTCCGCCATGCACAGTTTTTTTCCAAAAAAATATAAATGTTGACACAATGAGCATCAATAAATTCATCGCTAAGCACAAATGAGTTCATCTCACAAATCCAAGAATTTAGTCTAATTAAAATCATCTCGCAAACCATAATTTTCACTAAACGAGTTTCATATCCCAAATAAAACATGAGTTCACATCTCAGACCATTTATCCAATAGTTAGCCTTCTCTTCGGGACCATCTTTTTGGGTGCAGCCGCACTAGGCATCCTAACAGGACTTGTGTTGTTGGTGTTGGTTTGTGAAGAGCTGCCCTCTCCTAACAAGAACGCGAGCCGACTGCACATATTTTTGGGTCGACAATTAGATGTAGGAAATAAATATTATTGTAAATGTGTTAATATTTCTTACCTTCTAGTGACCCTTCCTGGACTATCTCGTAGTATTTCTTCTCTAGTTGGCCTCTGTGGGGTGCTAAGTTCTCCATGTGCAGCTTTTGTAACATTCTTTCTAGGTTGCTTCCGCTTCCTACAAGTAAATTAAATACATTAATAATAATGTGTTGTCTCAAATTAAATACAAGTAAATAATCAATAGTTGCCTCTTTTTTGCTGTCCCATTTAATGGGCACTTTGAACTAGCTTGCCTATGTCCCTTTTCACCGCATTTCAGGCAAGTCATAGGTCCTCTAATCATTTTCTTTCCTTTTGCATTTACTGGAACAGTACCATTTTCACCTCTGATGTCACCTTCACCTTCGTTATCACCTCCTGTAGATTTGATGCCTTTCTTCTTGTGACCACCTTCAAGACACCCTTTTATTCTTAGTTTCCTACGTCTTCCTACTTCCCCTTTAGGTAGTGGTGCACCCACAACAAATGGCAGTTCAACTTCTGGCCATTGTGTTTTATCTGTCATTGGCTCAATCTCTCTAGCATAGGCAGCCCTGAACCTATCCACAGAGTAGTACTCATGCACAAATTGCTCAAGGTCAACTCCCTTTGCCCTGGTTACAAAGGCCAACACATGCTGACATGGCTTACCAGTGTGCTGCCATTCACAACAAGTACATGTCCTTTCATTTAACTTCACAATATGCCTTGCAACTTTGCTGCCACTATGGTCCCAGACCTCTGCACTCCAGTGGGTAGATGGTACAATTTTCAAGTGCCCCAAACCTCTAGTATTAGCCTTCAGCTGAACCATAATAGCTGGAAGTATCCTGCCTTCAGGTAGCATATATGCAATATTTCTTCTCTTGTACCAATATTGCATGATAATTTCTTTAATCTTATCAGCAAGGTCAGCAACAGGTAAGTCTTTATGGTCGCGTATCATGTTATTAAATGACTCAGCAATATTATTAGTGATGTAGTCACACTTAATTTCTGAATTAAAACCACACCTGTACCATAGCAGCTTATGATACTTTTGTAACCATTTCACTGCTTCTGCGTTCTCAGAAATCATAGATGCTATATGCTCATAGAACAGGTTTTCACTGTATGCCCTTGCTGCAGGTGTTAGCTTGCCAGACCCTCTCCACTTTTTCACAAAATTTTTGGTTAGATGATAAAAGCATTCCCTTTGCTCTGCATTTGGGAAAACCTTTTTCACTGCATTCTCTAAACCCTTGCAAGCATCAGAAGAAACAGCAAGGAGTGGAGGATTACCTATTGCCTTATTTAATTGTTTCATGAACCAAATCCAGTGATCTTCTGATTCTGAAGGTATGAAGCCATAAGCAACTGGATATATCCAATTATGACCATCAACTGCAATCGCTGTGGCTAACTGGCCGTTCCATCTTCCATTAAGTGCTGTAGAATCTATACTCAAATAAGGCCTACAACCTTCAAGAAAACCATCAATGCATGGTTTAAGAGCACAGAAAAAACGCTGAAAATATAGTTGACCCTCCATTTCAAGTACATCAATCTCCACGACACTCCCAGGGCACCTTTTCATTAACTCGGCCTTCCACCTGAACAACAACTCAAAACTCTCTTCCCATGTACCATAAACCTCGGCGAGAGCTTTTTCTTTACCCCGCCAAACAGTATCATATGAAAGTGTGACATTGTGATCTTTCTCTAACTTGTCCTGCAATTCCTTGGCACCAATTTTGGGAAAATCTCTAAGGATACTTACAGCCTTACTAGCTACCCACTTCTGATTGGGAGTTTTAGTTCTCATCCTCATGGAAGATACACATATGTTTATTAACCAACACAGTCACCTGCAAAGCACATAATAGTAGTGAGTACCATACTAATTCAATTTACATACTAAAATAATTTAGTAAATCAAATCAATTATTTACCTCTACAGTGTTTTGTTCTTTATGTTTGGTACCATTTATTTTCCAAGGGCAATCTTCACTAGACTTGCAATAACACCTATATCTCTTCCTATCTGACTTTTCTGTGCCCAAATCAAACTCCTCATTGATGGCAAACTGTCGCATAGCCATCTTGAACTCCTCCATCGACGGGTAGACTATACCAACTGACATTGGTGGGTTGTTTTTATCATATGATATCACCATCTCACTTGGCACCACATCACTAACAGGAATGTCAGCACCATCAACACAATGTTCATCCATGGGACAATCAAATGCCTGTGCGGTAGCAGCATTTGTCTCCTCTTCTCTGAATCCTAAAATTTCATACATATGGTTTTCACTCATAAGTGCAATACGACCTTCATCATCATACGTCTCTACTATCTTTAAGCTATCCCAATCGACTGTTTCCGTATTTTCCACATGAGCAACTTGCGACCTAAACAAGTTGAATCAATTTTTAATACGATAACCCTACTGCTATAGATCGTGGACAAATGAGAATTAAGGTAATTACCTTTGCACATCAACAACAGGAACATTGTACTGTACCGGCGGAGGAGGAGCAGTGGGTAGCAAGGATCTCGCTAGGGCAATCGCATTGGAGTTTCCGTCACCATCGGCCGGCGCGTGCATGTCAGGTGACTGCGCTGCCGTGGCCAGGTCAACGGCCGGCGCTGGCAGAACGTGCAGATGGTCGACGGCTGCCTGGTCGAACGCCGGCGCGGCAGCCTGGGCAGCCGGCGCAGCAGCCTGTGTATGGTTTGACAGATTAATTGCCAGAGTCTAGTGCTAACGAAACAAAATACACCGTGTAATTTCAAAAGGAGCAAGTACTACGTGATTATAACAAATCCAAAATGCGTTGCAATGCACAATTAACATTTTTTGCCTGTAGCTGAAAAAAATGGATGCACGTCAGATCGTACCTGTTGTGTCCTGTCTCCATGAATGCTAGTTGCAGGGAAGCCGTTTCTCGGCGCAGCAGCCTGGGCGGCCGGCGCAGCCACTGCCTGGGCGCCCGCCGCCAGGCCCTCCACGGCCACGGCCATGGCGACGTCCGGCGTCGGCAGGGCCGGCCAGGCTACGGCGGCGGCGTCCGGCGTGGGAGGCTGGCGCGGTTCGTCGCCATCCATGAGCGCCGGTAGCCTGGTCGCACAACCTCGCCTCTAGGGTTCACGTACGGGTACGAATCGGCCAATCGGGATTGAATTGGGATAGGTCTCGTTACGTGAAGGTGATCTGTCCTCAAGGGCAAATATGTCCTTTCACCAGCCAATACAGGTATAATAATTAAAAAAGGATGCAAATACATAGAATGGCATGGAAAACAAGAGTCCCATGTTTGGAGTCCCAATTTTACGATTTCAACGTTACAAATGGCAAAACTGCGAAGCGCCAACGTTTGTAGTCCCATTTTTGCAATTTTCTCATTCCATCATGGCCATGAGTTTCGGCCACTAAGGCCTTGTATTTGGGATTATAAATAAGAGAGCAAAATAAACCACAAGCTGCATCTTTGCAGCACCAAAATCCTGTGAATGTTCTCTGTGTTCTTGAGTTGGCGAGTTGAGAAAGCTTACAGGGGGTATCAAATAGGATAGTTAATCATAGTGCAAGGCATTTAATGTTTATCTCTACCTGCCATTTTTGTACTATAGCTCTCATTGTTTTTTCTTTTATTTCAAATATTAAACAGAAAAACATGCATTAGATTCCCATGATATAGCACCATTTCAAATAATGCATACTTCACTCTTGTATTATATATGTATATAATTACTCAGGCCTTCTCATTTTTGTTCAAATTATCTTATTGAAAGGAACTGGGGGGATTACATATTTTCGGTTTATAGGATGTATATATGAAATCAGGTAAAGAAATGTTGGGTGATAATAGAAACCAAAGAATAATCAGTCTACTGTGGCAAATGATAATCGAAATGCATTGTGTGTTAAAGATCTTAAGGGGATTTATATTTTGTTGGCCAGAAATAAAAATACTGATGGGACTTAATTACCCTTTTACATATAACCATCTTCTATGTGGTGTTTTTCAGGTGATTGTTCGAAAGTGGGATGCACAAGAGGAGAGGTTAATCAAATTGTCAGAAGAGGAGGTGATATATCGAATATTATTAGAATCCTATTCAATAGCTAAGAGACAATGTGACCTTATACCTTTATATGGTAGTGGACACTTTAAATTATATCTGCAATGGGTATCAATGGATTGATGTGGGATGTAGTGGTATTGTAGGGAGAGTAATATATTATTATTGATGCTCGCAAGAAGCACTATTCATGCTCTGCTTCAATTATTCTTATTTATGTCTTACTTCTTACCTTTTATGCATACTATACAAGATATTCTACTGGAATCAGATGACGTCAGCCTATATTTATTTAAGGGGAAAAAACTTCATTTTGCTATATGTTAGTGTGTCAGCTTGAAGTTCTCATAATTTTTCACTGTGAACCATCTTTTCTTGTACATTTTTAAGCATGCAACACTAACTCAATTTCTGGTAAGGCACTAGATGATGGCCTCAACTGTAATAGGACCTCTGTATGTTCCTAATCTACAGGGTCTGCACCAAATGTGACAAAAACAATAGAGTATATGCAGTGCATTTGGTTTAGAGAATTTTTGCTTAAGCTTATCTTGTTTTTCTTATGTCTGTTGTCAATGACAAGTCATGTGTGAAACATGATTACATGAAGCAGATAAGAAAAGAGTTAGTATTTGTTCCAAAGAATCAACTCTACATGCCTTTTCATTATACTGAAGTTTATTTTCTGGTAGGAAATCAGATACTCTGAAGCAGCAAGGCGCTTCGAGTTTGATGATCAGCTTGGACCATACAATTTGGAATCTTATGGAGATTGGAAACAACTTTCGAACTACTTGTCTCAGAGTGCCATTGAGCGTCTTGGTATGAGATGCATTCCTTAGTGTTTTTTCTTTGATTGTTTTGGAAATAGACACATCATCGTATGTTTGATGAAATCAATTAAAGAAGTAGAAAATAATTGTGCTTGATTTCTTCATCCAGAACCAATTGGAGGGGAAATTACAATTGCATGGGAGTCATCATGGATGGATAAAACTCCCCAAAGTGACATGGAAAGACGCTTGATGGAACAACTAAGAGAGAGCAATTTTGCAAAGAATGCTTCCGTGCAGTCTGAGCGGAGAGGATGCTACTACACAGCTATCCCTGCTTCAGTTAAGCATAAGAATGTTTCTGGGGGTGACTTGACAGCACTGAACTTGGACAAAGTAATGTTCCTATCATTTATAATCGACCCATACTTATACCATTCTGGAATTGAACAGGGCAAGAGTCATAGATTGATTCTCAACATGGTTATCAATAGGCATGATATTAATTTACTGCTGGTTTGCATTTTCATATGTGAATCATACTACCATCTTAATTTGCTTGAATTATAATACAATTACAATCTTTAAGTAGGTAGTACATATCTGCTATTATTGGGCTGTTTGCTCAAAGTAATCGCTCCTATAGATGCCACTTGTAAAACAGCAGTCATCGTTGAGTTGACTACTTATAATTGTTTGTTGATGAGGCTGTTCTACTTCTCAGACAAGCTTGCTGGAAAGTGTTTTGGCAAAAAATTATCAAGGCCAAGAAGATTTACTCTTGGGGGAGCTGCAGTTCGCTTTCATAGCTTTTATGGTACTACAGACTATACCAAATATTCCGTTAATGAGTTACAGATCCACTGTACTATTTTCTGATGTTTTTGAATTGTGTAGATGGGCCAGTCATTGGAGGCTTTTATGCAGTGGAAAGCATTAGTCAGTCTTCTCTTGAGCTGTAGTAAAGCTGTAAGTACTATTCTCTTCTTAATCTTAACCAGCATTGTTATTGTTTCTCCTCACATATTAATGAGTATAATTTTTATATGGTGCTTCCTTTTACTATATAGTGTTACTAAAATATATTTATTCTTGTGGGGAATATGTTGATTGTGATTCTTATATTGTTGGATCCAGGCCACTGGCTCATCTTTTATCATCTTGGAAAATGTCTTGGTTTAATATTTTGTTACATCTGTGCTTTGTATTGATGAAGTTGAGAGACCATGCTTCCACATAAAATGTTCCATCGCAGTCCATTACTGTTTTGAAGTTTCAATATCTCATTAGCAACAATTAGGTCCCCTTTGGAACAGGTTCACTGTACTTCTGTATGAAATTTCTGAACAAATTACATGATGGTTGTGGTGTATGTTGGGTTTTAGCAGCTCATAAAGTTTCCAGAAGTTGCTTGGTACTGTAACCTGCCCACACACTAAAATGAATCACGCCAAGTGTTATAGAAGGACTCGGAATGAAATTTTAAATTCATAAAAGAAGACCAGATTCTATAGCCAGTGGTTTTGCTTGTTGACATCTAACTGTTTTTTTCTTCTTTCCATTTTTTTTTGTTGCGGTGGGGGATCCAACTCTTGATTATTTCTTTCCTTAAATTTGCATGCTTGTTTGACCCTTCCGTTCTTTATCCCTTGCAGCCCCTTCATACAAGAACAAATATGTTTGTGAAGGTACTATTATCTAGCCATTCTACTTTCCATTTCTGAGCTCAACCATGTGTTTACATTATCTGGGAGAATATATCAAACCATGAGGACCTAACAGATTTCTATCTGTTATCTACTTCGTGTTGCATTTAGTTTCTTAGGACATTTTACTATCAACTCAAGCATGGGTTTCAACATACCCAAGATTCCAGAAGTGAGGATGTGGGCAACTCTCTGTTTTTGGATGAAGCATGGTTTTCAAGAGACATATTCCTGTACCGTCTTTCCAAGGTATTCTTTTTTAATTTTGTACAGTGTTGATAATAAGATATGCGCACAGATTGGGATACTATTGTTTTTTTTCATTTCCTTAATTATGTGACTGACCAGAAAGATATGTTTAAAAATGGAAATGTGGCACGCTCTAAGTAGAATTGACCATATCACAAGCCACCAACGGAAGAACTGGAGCTCCCAACTTTCAATTTGAAGCTGATTCCTGGCTGATGTGTCCTACTCTTAACAGCATACATAGATTTGTGGGACGGCTTAATCAACATTTGGGATTAGTACAAAATTTATGTTCCATCTATGTGCCAGTCAAGAAGTATTATTTTTCACCTTCACTTTTCTTTACTTATGTACTAATATCCTCCCCACCCCCGAGTTTTCCACCATTGCAATACTGCAATGTCATACCTTAAGCAAAATATTTTAACTTCAGTGGGTGAAGTAGGACACTCAAAAGTTGGTTGGCCTAGTCACCAATCCCAGGACTACTGATACCTCAGGGTTTCCTTGATTACTTATTCACTGTAGAAAATGCTGTGGAGGGAAATAATGTTCATTTGGCTAGTTTGTTTTTGTTTGGGATCCCTGGCATGCAATAACTGAGCAAGGTAGCACAAGAGTGAATCTCGGAAAAAAAGTTTCTACATTCAGCTTAATTTACATCATAAGTTACTTTGTAACAATGTTTTATCATGTGATCTTTGTTGTGTAACGCCACTGTTATGTTGGCCTAGTTTAACAAAGAAACAAGGATAATCCAATTTATCAAAGCTCTGTTTATGCAACACAAATTGAGTATCTAACTAGAAAATACATGTGATCAACACTATTTAGTAAATCCTGAAGGAGCAGACAAGGAAAGGAGCCCTGCTGGAATCTGTAGACCTTTTGTTGTCTGCCAAAGGCTCCGCCAGTGGTTATGTGATGTAGAAGTACTGTTCATGGTCCCACCAGTGCATTTAACGATAAGAATTTTTAGTTTTTAGTTAGTTGGGTTGTTTCTGTATTCCATGTGTTAAGAGGTCATCGGAGTATTTTAAAAGTTCATATGTCAGTATAGATATGCTAGTTTTCTATCCACTATCAAGTATCAGCTAAGCTTATGTTGTCTTCTCATCTGAAGTCCTCTTATATCTTGCCCTAGTTGATCTTCCCTTCATATACCCTGATCCTTCCAGGCTGTGCCTACATTTGATGTGAACCGAGGTCCAAGGTTCATAACGGTGGTACCGTTTTTGGGTTTAGCATTAAGCCATAATATCATGGGCTAAGTAAATGGATAATTTGTATCTTCAGTGTCCTAGTTTCTATCGTGTTCTTCCACCTTTGAATGTTTTAAAATGCCTTATAGAAGAAGATGTGCGAGCAAAAGGCAAAACCACTCAGAGATACCACCTAGGGGGTAGATTAAATGGTTTTGCTTAGGACGGGTAACATCTGGTTCTACGAATTAGGGTGTGAAGTAGACGTGGGGACAAATGTCAGGGGGTTAATTTCAAACCTAAACGAAATAAATATAGATAAAAAAGATGTTAATGTTAGAGTTTGCCTGAAAATATGCTGGCAGCTTAATAAGTCTACATGCACCTATGATTTCTCTTAATTACTATTGCAGGATTTCTTTACAGTAGTACTTGAAGCCCCTGTCGTGGATGGAGACCTTCTATCATGGGTAAGCATTTCTGAACGTTCTCTTTGCTTACAGAAGCCTTGCTAGTTACTCTGTATTTGCACTTGAATTTGCCTTTAAACTGATAGCTTCCCATTCTTTGATTTAAATAGCACAGGCAGAACTAGTTATGTGGTTACTGTGATACCTGTATTGATGTGCAAAATGATGAGAAAATTAGTTTCAGATATATCAGTGTACACTGTAGGATATCTCCTAACATTTCCATGATTCCATCCCATATGCAGGCTAGAAAACTAAAAACACTTCTGGAGACTACATTTGGATGGGATCTTGAGGACAATGCCGTGAACCTCATTGATGAAGATGACGAGGTAATTTGGGTCATGATCTAGCGATAACACCTCCCTCTTACACTTCATTGAAATTGTTCTTTACATCTGAGTGCAGTTTGCTCCTGTGGTTGTGGAAATGGATGGGTCCTAGGCTAACGAAGTCAGATTTATTGAAATCTCGGGAGGGCATGGTACGCTTGGACAAATGCAGAAAACTTGCAATGGTTCAGCCTATTCTACTTTGATTGGTATGTTAAGTCACTTACAGGGTTTGGGCACATGGCGCGGGTGCGCAGCACTGATGTTAATAAAGTTTTACTGCCTTTAACTTGACTAATGATCGATTTGGTTTCCAGTTGACATCTTTTTTTAAAGATAGAGATATGTAGGATCCTTTGTATAATTTTTCTCTGGTAGGTATCCAGTATTCTAATTTCTGGATTGTCTGGCCTGTGTATATAAACTCTGTAGCTGCATCAATGACAGTGTATCTTGGAACTACTGTGTGTCATCAAGGGATGCAAGTGGCGGCGACACCAATGATAGTTGTGGGTCAACTAGCTAGTTCATTTTCAGCCCACTTCAGTTTTAGGCCGATCCCTAGTTGTTCAAACAGAACACCCAAAAAAAAATCGGTGTCAAGCCAAAGTTGTTTGAAGTTCAATTTGTGGTTGAACGAGCTAACTTAATTTAAAACCCTGCGGTGATAATGGCCTGTTACAGATATCGATCGAATCCATTTTGTGTTATGCGCTTGACACCGATTGATCTTATGTAAGTTTAATCGGATTGTGACTACGGACAATTTTTCCTGATAGTCAAATCCATTTTGGAGATTTGAAATTTTCAACGCAATACTTAAAAATTTTATGGAGATTTGAATCCCTGCATTGCCAATGGCCGACGTCATTCGTGTTGCGTTCTTGACACCGATTGATAGCCATCTATACTATACTCGCTACGTATAGCTGATTGCAATCTTAAGCCTCAACGACAAAGATAGCTAGCGGCAATGGTACGCAGTTGAGATTCCTGCTGTTGCGTCTATCTCCAACAAGAGACCCAAAAAGAAGACTCAAACTTAAAATGGATCTCCGATGATACTATTTCAGTCTCCGATAGAGTACCTATACCTAAACTCAAAAGAGGTTTTCCAAAATAGGTTTTCAGGAGAGATAAAACCTAAATCTAAGTATCCTCTCTTCTGAACACGCATTCACAGAGAGGATTCTCTTTTGAGTCTTATTGTTGTCTCATTATTGGAGATAGTCTAAACCAATGATGTGGAGTCTGTCTCGCTGACTTTCGATCGCCGGCAAAATTAAAAGCCAAACCATCCTTTGCATTCTTCCTCTTTGAGAAGGCGAGTGAGTTTCTCCTTCTCTCATTCCATTCGCTGGCTATCTGCAACGGCAACGCCATGTCGTCGTCCTCGATGCAAACAAACCCAGAAGCCGATACGGATGCGGCGGCAGCAGCAGCAGCCGGTCCAGAGCTCTACCGGCGCATCCCCGGCCTCGTCCCCTCCTTGCCAAGCTCCAAGGGCCAGTTCAGCATCCAGCCGCTCTACCGCCATGACCAAGGCTGGCACGCCAGCCAGGTCTCCATGGTCGCCGATGCGTGCTTCGCCGCGCGCCCCTCGGACATCATCGTCGCCACGCTGCCCAAGTCCGGCACCACCTGGATCAAGTCCCTCCTGTACGCCACCGTGCGCCGCAGGGAGCACCCCGTCCACGGCGCCGCCGCTGCCGGCCACCCTTTCAACTCCTTCGGCCCTCACGAGTGCGTCAGGTTCCTGGAGAGCCAGCTCTACGCGCACGACAAGGTCCCGGACCTCGGCGACCTCCCCGACCCGCGGCTCTTCGCCACGCACGTCCCGTTCGCGGCGCTGCCGAGGTCCGTCGCCGCGGCGGCACCGGCAGGAGGCTGCAGGATCGTGTACATGTGCCGCGACCCCAAGGACACGCTGGTCTCGTTCTGGGACTTCCAGAACAAGCTCAGGGCGAAGCACGGCCAGGAGCCGCCGCTCGGCGTGGAGGCCGCCGCCGAGTGCTTCTGCGCCGGCGTGACGCCGTTTGGCCCGTACTGGGACCACGTGCTCGGGTACTGGCGCGCGCACCTGGCGCGCCCCGACCGGGTGCTCTTCTTCAGGTACGAGGAGATGTGGAGGGACCCGGCGGCGCACGTCCGGCGCCTGGCGGAGTTCGCCGGCGTCCCGTTCGGCGCCGGGGAGGAGGAGGACGCGGCGGTGGAGGCCGTCGTGAGGCTGTGCTCGTTCGAGCGCATGAGCCGGCTGGAGGTGACCAGGGCCGGCAAGACGGAGTACGTGGGAGGCGCGGCGCTGGACAACAGCTTCTTCTTCCGGCGCGGCGTGGTGGGGGACTGGGCCAACCATCTGTCCGCGGAGACGGCACGCCGCATCGACGCCATTACCGAGGCCAAGTTCAAGGGTTCTGGTCTCACCATGTAACAATCATATACCAAAGGTGCCACGAGCTCGATGGCACTATGTATTACCAATTCCTCATATTGTGCTACGTTGCGTACAGTCTGTTCCTAGTGTTCGATATATGTTGTACTTATGTGACTATATTGTCAAATGTTGAAATGCAAGTGAATCATTCATCGTTCTTCTCCATCAATTTAAGCTCTTAAGATCAACCCACTCGGTCCGTGCGTATAGCTCAAATCGTGATGTCAGAATTAGATGTCCTGGCACTCCTATTTTAGCTTCTTGGCATGTGCAATGCGATTATTTTTTTTTCCCTCAACAATAGACACACTCCACGCGCACGCACATTCACCCCTATGAATACATGCAAGCAAACCCTATCACTATGAGTACACCCGAGACACTGGGCCGACTGTTCTGATTTTGAGATCGACGAAATCACCACAGACACCTCGTTATTAAGGGGCACATCGCATACCACTGAAAGAGTAGCGCTCCGGTTAAATCCTGGAATAAACTCAGAGAAATGCGACACAAGTTTTGAGTCGGGAACTCGAGCCCACAAGGAACCTAACCAACTAAGCTATGTTATTATATTTATATATCATTTCATAAATTACATAGACAAATTAATTGGCCAAGACAAACTATCCTATGCTAGAAAAAAAATGTAATAATTTTTCATCCCTGTTTTTCATGTAATTTTGTATCTGTAGGTACTAGGGTTAGTAATTAAATAGAGTCGACAATTTTGTTCAGTAGGACAGATGGGCAAAGTGGATTGTTCGGATAGTAAAATAGTTTCTTTTTCCTTAATGAAATAATGAGTGCATTTGAAAAGCTATTTTAACTAATTAAAAGATTTAACAATTTTGAATGCTTATAAGATACACAAAAGTGTGCGCGTAATTTTTGCGTAGAGGCCATATATGCTACTCTTCTATGTGTCATTCTATTGTCTGACAAAAGACAACTGCAGATTTTAGACAAAGTAATACAAGGATTAGATAAGAAAGCAGAAAAAAGGTAAAAGAAAACAGGAACACTTCTTACCCCTTTTTTTTTTGTCTTGATCTTGTGGTGCTCCTTTGAGATGGGCCATTCTGGGCTGTTGTACTTTTGCTATTGGGCTGTCCGAATTTGTGTAGCAAGTTTTTGAGTCCCACGTTTGTACTGGCTAGTCTTTTGTTCCCAGCAGCCATTTTTAGTGGGAGGAGGGAAAAAAACGGGAAGCAACATGTATGGAACAATCGCAGCAACACTGATTTACTTAGCAAAAAAAATGCTTAAAATATCCTTAGGTTGAGTCAACAAATATAATCTGCACTTCAGATGGGCTTGTTAGCCGTGCTTTTGATTAACTCAGCTGTGGGTTTGTTACCTCCAAGTTTCATGATTCTCAAAAAAAAAAAAAAACCCTCCAAGTTTCATGAAGACATTGGAACGGAATGACGTGGATTTCTACAAAATTTTTGCAAGCCTTTGATACCCGTCTCTCTTTCGTCAAAGAAAAAAAAAACGTCTCTCGCGATGGCCCTACTTGCCTGTGATAAAACGCATACTTAATAATTTGGATCGGTTCGCGCGGTAATTCCATGTCGCTCTCGCATGTGCCTACAGCTACAGGGCCTAGTTACTTGCAATCTTGTGGCGGTACGGTGCCTGTTGAAAAAAGCGGTGCAAAATGGAATCTAGCAACATGCATGTGGCGCCCTCATTAACCTTGGGATGTGGGTAATTTATTTTGGAGGTCTAAGCCTTACTAGCTTTCACATCAGAAGAGGGTGCGGTGTGATTACGAGGCAGCTGAGATGTTTTTTTGGGGTATAAACGTTTGTTTTTTATTCAAATCACTCGCATATAAGGTACTAGGCCAGCAAATTTTGAAGTTGATGAAATTACCACACAGTTATTTTGTCATCAAATTCGAAGGTTGAAAAGATGAGTATTCTATCTCAAGCTCTCTAATGAAATATTGCCATTGTTCAACAGCTGTAACGAACAGCTAGCTCCAAGTAAAGTAGAGCTTATACTGAAGCCTTTGAAATAGTACAGTTCATGCAGTAAAAATATCTCTGAATTGTCTAACCATCTCTGGCTGTAATTAAATAGGATAACACTCTACTTGGATCTAGAAAATAAAATGGGCATTGCATTGGGATCTAGAACCTCTTGTTTTTGCTACTAAACATGTTGCTCCAGCTTTGTGCCTGCAGGCTGCAGAGCAAGCAGTAATTTAGTGGCATTTGGTAAGAAGAATTTTTACAGCTTGCCTCGCATGTACTTTTTCCAGGATCCACATGCACTGCATGATTCACTTCTTGAAGTTTTAACAGTTTAATCTCTACATGGAGCATGTCTTTACATCTCGCCTTGTTACCCACAACCGATCATGATTCTCTGCTGAACAGCTTATTGGATCAGTTCTTGGGGTTTGAAACGTACAGTAAACCATGTTGATCAGAACAAAAATGGTCAGCATTTGGGAAACATGTTGCACTACTAAATCGTAAAACCCTTCACAATTTACTGTATTTTACATAGTTTAGTCCTCTTACTTTCCTTTTCCCCCATAGAAATGGCTTGAAAGAGTGATAACTGTTCATGGATGGTACTGGCACTACAGCATCTCTTTAACCTCACCTGATAAAAAATTTATACTCCATCGTTTTCACAAAGTCAATATCATATTAGAAAATATGAGAAATATGAATCCAATTAGCTAACATATAAAGTTTGATTTTTCTTGAGAAAAATAAATCATCTCAAACCGAACATATTTCACCATTACTGGATTATTAAATCCTTTATATGTAACTATAATAGTTAAGTTTTGAGACCAATCATAATGTCTTAAATGCACACGAGTGGCATTCTGTCTTGTTGCTATCCCATGATACCAACTGGCCGTCAAATGGGGGTCCCTTGTGCCAAACTTTCCAATATCAATATGGCTCTCAGTTCTTTAAACCCCCAAAACCTGGAACTAGCAGCATGACCTAACCAATTGAGTGACATCCAACAGCTAAAGAAAAAGAGACAACTCAACTTTAAGCCAAAACCTATGTGTGCAACCAAAAGTTGATTGGTCACCTGGCTTATTTGACCAGAACTTCTAAACTGTAGGGAAGCATGTGTATTGTGGCACTGACGCAACACGCAAGAACTATTTGGAGTTTTCTTAGTTCAACTTTCACCAGTAAGCTGTGATGATCACTGCCTCGTGGAGAGGCTGGGACATGTGTAAGTCCATTGATGTTGCAATCCTGTTATAGCCATATTTGTTTTACATTTGCAGATTGTGAAAAGCAGCTTGCATATTGTAACAATCTACAAGCCTTACGAAGCAGATTGTTTGATTGTAATTTGTCTATGGATTGTTACAATCTCGATTGAGAAGTTGTTTCTTTCAGCTCGCGATTGTAAAATTCACAATGTAAAGCTGAGACGAAGGCCTCTTTTATGACACTTTTAGATAGTATAAGTGTTTTACAAGTTTTCATTTCCTGTTTAAATTGAGTTACCGAAAAAGATATTGATGTGTTCCATCCATGAATGTATGGATGACAGGATGAGTGCAAATGCAGGAGGGACAAAAACAGGATAACACAATAACTCTAATTTCAGTTCCAAATGTCAAACAACTTGGAGAACTAGATTTTTCACAACTGTCTTTTAGGCCATCTGTGTAGAGCACGTGAAGAAAAGAAAAGCATAAATATACATAAACAAAAAATAGGTACCATCATTTTCAACTATACATGAATCATAACTTGATCTTCCCCACAAACCACAACTAACACTACCAGAGAAGGCGCCATCGGTACCGGGTGATAAAGGCCATCGGTACCGGTTTTAGAACCGGTACCAGGCATCCGTGACTAAAGGCAAAGGCCTTTGGTACCGGGTGAATACCCGGTACCAAAGGGGTCTTTGGTACCGGGTCAAGACACGACCCGGTACCAAAGGTATTGGCGTCAAAAAAATAAATCCCGGGGAGGCTCCCCACCAAATCCAAATCTTCTCCACCGATTCATCCTCATCTAGATTTTACAAACAATATTCACGATTCACAAACATTCACGATTCACGATTCAACAGAATCAATATTCACAGATTCACAGACACAATATTCACGATTTAGAGGAGAGAGGGAGGGGTGAGGAACCAAAGAAGCTTTATTTAGATTACAACATTCAAACAAAGATTGCAAGGACCCAAGATTACAAAGAAAGATTCAACTTAACATTCAACAAACGAAAAAATTACAAGATCTGTACAAGGAAAAAAAAATTACTAAGACTTCAGCTGTGAGTCAATCGCCTCCTGCAGATCCTCATCGAACAAGCCTCCCAACCAACACTTGCATGTTGTCTCCCAAAGGTCATACAAGCTGATTGGTTGAGATGGAGGGAAAAAATGCATAGCTTAATTCAGATTCAATCAGGAAAAAAATCAATGAAAAATTGCTTGCTTACATTAGATTGGTCCTCCGCGGCAGGGAGACTCCCAAGCCTGCGACCGGGCCGCTATAATTTTTGTTGCGGGGCTTCTTGAAGTTGAAGATTGAAGAGGATGTAAAGCGAGTACGCAGGTGTGGCGGGAATGGGTGATTTTTTTAATTTTTTTTGGAACCCCTTTAGTCCCGGTTGGTGTTACCAACCCGGACTAAAGGTCCCTTTTAGTCCCGGGTAAATGCCCGGGACTAAAGGCCGGACCTTTAGTCCCGGTGCCGTAGTCCCGGTTGGAGATCCGGGACTAAAGCCCCTTCCCAACCGGGACTATAGGCTGTTTTTCTAGTAGTGCTCCAGTGTCGCGCTCCCGCGCCCGCGTCGCGCCTCCGCGGCCGGGCCGCGCCTCTGCGGTAGGGAGGCTCCTGCGTCGCGCTCGCGCGGCCGAACGGGGACGTGTCCGCTGGTGGCCGGCGAACGCCAGGGTCGANCCGCCCGCCGCCGCCCGCAGGGGCCTCGCCCACAGGGGGCCTCCGCCCGCCGCCGCCTGGAGGATAAGATAGAGAGAGGAGTCCGGGTGAGAGAGAGAGGATAAGAAGTCCGGTGAGAGAGAACTGCCGCGAGATAAAAAGAAAGAGAGAGGGGCGTCTCGATTTTTTACGGAGGCTTTGGTACCGGGCGGTAACACGACCCGGTACCAAAGGGTGTCCTTTGGTATCGGTGATCTTTTGGTACCGGGTGGTAACATCACCCGGTACCAAAGGACACCCTTTGGTACCGGGTCGTGTTACCGCCCGGTACCAAAGGGTTCTCGGGGGTCAACACATTTAGACCCGGTACCAATGCAAGCATTGGTACCGGGTCTTTAGTAATCGGTACCTATGAGGGTGGA
Organism: Alloteropsis semialata; assembly: GCA_004135705.1. Taxonomy (NCBI): domain Eukaryota; kingdom Viridiplantae; phylum Streptophyta; class Magnoliopsida; order Poales; family Poaceae; genus Alloteropsis; species Alloteropsis semialata. The sequence continues at coordinate 12,597,294 of CM014273.1, read as the reverse complement.
TCGATGGCGAGTTTTCTGGTAGTGTAAACACATTCCTTTTCATATCTACACAACCTATCTAGTATATTGGGTTAGAAACTACACATGCTCACACAAGATTTTGGATTGTTGACTCCATGAATGAAGGAAAATAAACCCTTTTTCATAAACCCCTTGTTGTGTATGACCCTTTTGTGACACAAGTATATGTATCATGGAGATAATGCAGGATGAACCCACGCGACAAGTCATCCTAATCCAGTGCTATTATGCCTCCCAATTCCTTCTGCTAGCTTTACCTCAAAAGAAACCCCACAAGCCCATTCAAATCTAAACACTTTGAGAGATTCTTTTCCTGGGCCACAATTGACTAGTTACCTGCAGCCTAACATGGCTCCAATTTAAATAGGTGGCCACAAGCCCAGTGCCCGAGGCAGAGCCTAACATTGAGCCATCTGGTTAAGCTGAGACTGCCAATATTTTAATACTAGATTAGGCTTGTAATGTAAACACTGTTAATGTAGTAGGAGTAGGAGTAGTACTTGGTTAGGAATAAGATATCATAGGGCTAACGTGGTAAAGTTATTAAAGTATTAACCACCCATCAGAAGTCACACCCATCCCACCTTCATGCTGAACGACTGAATGTATCATTCGTTTTTAACTTTTTTTACAGCTCATCTTTAAGTTGCACAAAACACCCTTACCCTGTTAGCATTTATTTGCAAGTACGTGAAAAAGTGTTGTGGGTAAAGTTGGTACAGCAAAACGATATCGAATGCGTTCTGTTTTATTTTGGCAACGCTTTGCAATTGATTCTGCTGTAACAAAGACGTCATTATAGGAATGGCAAGCCATTAAAAGAATGCCAACACTAAGATCACCTGAAACAAAACGATGTCCTAAAAGGGATAAGTAAAAATAATAATTTCCTGGAACGAGGAAATTATCTTGCTATGAAAGGAGTGTTTCTCTTGAGTTCAAAAGAGATTGGACTAAATATGGTCTGATCCTTAGGTTTGCTGAACTGACCAAATTGCGAACTCCTTTTGTTTAGATATATCTCTAATTTGTTAACATTTTATAGTTTATATTATCTACATACTCCCATGGTTTCGTTTCATGATCTAACAGGGGCTAAAATGTGAGCGCAAGCTAAAAAGGATCGACAACGTTTCACCCAAGTTGAATTCACATAGAAGTGTTTGGTTCGGAGACAATGTAGGATGGACCAATTCTGTCCAAGTTTTATGGGATGGGTCCATCCCATCTCTTGTTTGGTTGATTGAGATAGATTCGTCCTAGTTTTTGTTTGGTTAGAAGGATCAAGAGTGAGGGCGACTACCGGCTTTAACACCGTTAGTCACAGTTATCAGTGGGTCCTATATGTCATCTATTGGCCCCACTTGTCATTCTCTTTTCTTCTCTGTTTTTTTTGGGCTTTGCTACAGTACTCCGAGATGACTGTGAACCGTCCATTTTATGCAGATATAGGTAGTTACAATGAACTATTACCTCCTAGGAGGTAATATAATAAATCATATATTTTTAATTTAAAAAATGAAAAAAATTTCAGGCCAGTACGTGGGAGGCTAGTACGTGGGAGGCCAGGCGAGGTCTCTCTCTTGCGATGAACGTGTGTTAACGTGACAGATCTGTTTGTGTTATGAGTTGAGTGAGTTGTTACATTTTTTTTATCGTGCCATGCATGGATGAGTTGTATAACATTTTCTTTTCAAACGTGTCATGGATGAGTTGTGACCATTTTTTAACGCTGTCATAACATATTTTTTCATAAAGTGATACGTCTGAGTCTTAAGGTCTCATCATCCTTTCATGTTTGTATTGTTAATTTCAAATTGTTGATATTACACGTGACAGACTGACAGGGGAGTTGCTTCTGAGAAAAATGTGCGCTGAGAGTTTGCTTTTTTTCTAAATATTTCAATTATTTAATCATTTCAAAATAGATAGTTGAGATTCATTTTGAAGTCTTACCTCCTAGGAGGTAATCGGGAGTACCTTAGCAAAGCCCTTTTTTTTTTAAGAAAAGCTTTGCCTTATCTTCTTTTTTTTCGAATAAATGGTAGGAGCACTACCTTGTCATTTAAGAAGAGAAGCAAGCGTTCGAATTACATAAACCTATTACATAAATAAAAACTTGGACTCGGACTCAAACTATAAAACCGAAACAGGAGTACTAAAGACAACAAATGAAGGACCCCCTCCCAAAACAAAGCAATGTGATCGGCTATCATGGGCACATGAAAGGCTCAGGTTGCCCGCAGGCCTGTCGTCGGAGCGACATTTCCTCCTTGATCTCGCCTAGGACCTGGATTGCACTTGTAGTTTTTCCATCAAAAACTTTCCTGTTGCGCGCCTTCCAAATGTTCCAAGCAGTGTATAGCTGAGCCGCCGCCTTCAATCTCGATTGATTCTTTGGCAGGTTGACTATGGAGTTTTGCCACCAATATTCCAGGGAGCAGTTTTGTGGTGGGACTGTGACGATGCCACCAGACCACCTGCTCATCTCTTCCCAAACCTGTTTTGCAAAAGGGCATTGCAAGACCAGATGGACTGCGGTTTCCGGGACCTGGTCACACATCGGGCACGTCGGAGAGCAAGGCCAATTCCTTGCCATAAGTTTATCTGCAGTTAGCAATTTCGCCTGCACTAAGAGCCAGCCGAAAAACCTGTGCTTCCCTTCAGCATGAGCGGTCCAAATTGATGTTGCGTTGAAGGAAATAAATGATCCAGTGAATTGTGTCTTATATGCTGACTTGGAAGTGTACTGTCCATCTGTAGTCCATCTCCAAGCAATCGTGTCCTCTTGATCAGATAGAGTGATGTTCTGAATCTGTTCCCATAGCTTGAAAAACTCATTGAATTTAGTTTCTGTTGACATTCTCCACAGTCCTCGTGTCCAGTTCAGATTAGTTAACTCCTCGCTAACACATTTGTGTTTCCTCCATGCTAATTTGTATAAGTTTGGTGCCAGATCAATTGGAGCGTGTCCTTGAAGCCATGATGAATGCCAAAACTGTGCCTTACTGCCATTTCCCACTGTGACAATGGTACTTGCTCTAAACAAGGCCCGATCAGTGTCATTTACCGGTGGTGCAGTCCCCACCCAAGGCCGTTCAGGGTCGGTCCATTCATACCACATCCATCTCATACGCAGTGCTCTGCTGAACATGTCTAGGTCAAGAATTCCAAGGCCCCCCAGTTGTTTCGGCCGTTTCACCTTCTTCCAATTGACTAGGCAGTGTCCACCATTTGCTTGTGCTGATCCTTTCCACATGAAATTTCTTCTGTGCTGATCAATCTTCTTGGCTGCCCATTTCTGGAGAGGGAAAACCGTGAGGAAGTATGTGGGGATGGAAGTCAGCACATTGTTCACTAATCTGAGTCTCCCGGCTCTGTTTAAAAATTTGCCTTGCCATCCAGGTAGTCTAGCTGTAACTTTGTCGATTATGGGCTGAATGTCTACTCTTCTGATCTTTCTAGTATGCAGTGGGAGACCGAGATAAGTGCAAGGGAACTGCTTGACCGGGCACTGAAACCATTCCATCACTTCTTGCATATTGATGGAGTCACATTGGATTGGATATACTGCACTTTTGGAGATGTTTGCAGACAGGCCTGAAGCTTTGCCAAAACTTGACAGAATTTCTTGCGTGATCTTGATCTCATCTTTGATGGGGTTGACAAATATGGCTGCATCATCTGCATACAAACTCAGTCTGAACTTCGCCGCCCTGTGTCCGATCGGAGATAAAAGCTGATCATTTGTCGCCTTCTGAAACATCTTCTGCAGCGGTTCCATTGCAATTATGAACAGCATTGGGGAGAGTGGGTCCCCTTGCCTTAGTCCCCTTCCATGTTTGAACCAACTTCCACGGGCACCATTGAGCAAGACCGAAGATGAGGCTGTCTGCAGCAACATGGAAACCCAGCTTCTCCACTTTGGGCCAAATCCCATTTGTTGTAAAACCTCCATCAAGAAATCCTACCTAACACTGTCAAATGCTTTGGCAATATCAAGTTTGAGGAAGAGAGATGGTTTTTTGGCCCTATGGAGCTCCTTGATCAGGTTTTGTGTGTATAGAAAGTTGTCATGGATGCTACGCTTTTTGATAAAAGCACTTTGTGCTCTAGATATGAGGGTTTGAAGGCTGGCAGCAAGTCTGTTTGCCAAAATTTTGGAAAACAGTTTGGCGATTGAGTGGATCAGACTTATGGGACGATAGTCTCCTAGACCCCTCGCATCTCCCTTTTTGGCTAGGAGGATAAGGTGGGCATTGTTTAGGAGGCTGAACTTCTGGTGATGCTGTTGATAGAAGTACTCCAATGCTGCCATGATGTCCTCTTTGATAATTGCCCAGCTATGCTTTAGAAAAGTTCCAATGAAACCATCCGGACCAGGGGCTTTCTCAGCAGCAATATCTTTGATTACTTCGTGGACCTCTTGCTCAGTGAAGGGGAGCTCAAGGTGCGAGAGTTCTTGCCTGGGGATCTGAAGTGCTTCCCAGTCAAGGGTGTGGGATCTCACAGGTGGTCTGCCGAACTGCTTGCTGAAATGCTCATGTATTGCTGCTGCCTTGTCTTCATGAGTATGAGCTATGCCGTTGCCTTGTCTTCATGAGTATGAGCTATGCCGTTGTCTGTGATCAGCTTTTGGATGAAATGTTTCCTCCGTCGGCCATTAGCATGTATAAAGAAAAGCTTTCGCAGATGCTTCAGAGGCCTTTATCCATGTTAGTCTTGATTTTTGTTTCAATCTCAGTTTTTCCACCGCAGCCAGACCCAGTAGACGAGCCTTGAGGTCTCGTTTGAGTCTGATCTCCGAGACACTAAGCTGCCGATGATCACCTACCACATCGAGAATACCAATCAACTGCTTTGCTGCACACATCAGGAGTTTGTTGTTCCCGATCCTTGCTTTTGCCCAAGAACGCAATCTTTTGGCGGTGCGCTGGAGTTTGATGTGTAACCTCAGAAACGGGTTGTAGACTGACGTCTCTTGCTGCCAGGCATCTGCCACCACCTCACTATAGCCGGTCATCAATGGCCAAAAAACTTCAAATCTGAAACCTCTGTAATCCGGCACTGTAGCCGATCCGACAAGCAGCAGGGGACAGTGGTCAGAAACCAGCGACGAGATTGCTTCCAGCTGCGAGTCAGGTAGCATGACTTCCCACTCCGCAGTGCAAAGTGCCCTGTCGATCCTCGTATGAGTTACCTCGTTTGACCATGTGAATTTTCTGCCCCGCAGCCCCAACTCGCTCAGCTCTAGGTCATCAACCAGAGATCTGAACGCTCCCATGAGCCCTCTATTGATATTTGAACTGCTCTTATCACTTGCTTGCAAGATTAAGTTGAAATCGCCCACAATCAGCCACTTGTCTCCCACTGTCTGTTGGATTGCCCGCAGTTCTTGAAGGAATAGTAGTTTGTCACTGTCTTCCTGAGGACCATACACCACTGTCACCCACCATGGCATGTCAAATGTTGTGGGAGTGAGTTTTGCTGTAACCGAGTAAGTTCTCTGTGTTGCATTGCAAAGCGTGTAGTGATCCTCATGGGTGGCTAGGAGAGCTCCACCTCTGGTCCCAGTTGCCGGCAGTGTGGCATAGTTCTTCTCAAAATGTGGCCCCAGAGTCTCCCGGATTACACTGTCATCAATCAGTGCCATCTTTGTTTCTTGTAGACAGGCAATGGTGCAACGTGTGTCAATTGCCAGATCTTTCACCACCTTACGCCGAGCCGTGTTGTTAAGGCCTCTCACATTCCAATTGAGGAGAATGCATTTTTGATTATTCATTTGTTAAACAGAAGAAACTCGATACTCCTAGAAAGGGAAAGATACATGACAGAGGAACAGCGCCCCACTGTCCTCTGCCGCGAAAGGTGGTTGGTGGAATGGACGCACACATGGATGGACGGTGGACAGACGCACGCCACGGTTTGGAGGACGCACACATGGAAACACACATGAAAACACATCGGGACGTACACACCCACGCACCCCTGAGCGACAGAGGTCGCTGCA